>JAXCHB010000049.1:1200000-1655000 GCA_036926305.1 Uropetala carovei | reverse complement strand
GCAATCTTCCTCCGTCCGGATTCCGCTGCGGTGCAAAAAGTTGGCGTCGGCCAGCCTCCCGTGAGCCAATCGCCAGGCGACATCGGCGTCGCGCCCGAGCGTGGGGTAATCCCTAATCCCCCTCCAGTTTATGCGGCCTCCCGTGGCTGCCCCGTTCATGGGCCAGCCCACCCCCTTGGTGGCGTATAAAAACTCCCTGTAGGCGGACTGCTTCGGCAGCGGCAGGGTTCTGTACGTGTTAAAATTCGCGCTGAATACCGTAAAACGAATAAAACTAAGCAGGGGTTGTGGAGGTGGCCACCCCGTCGGAAACGGCCGTCCTTCGCTGACGCTACTGGCGTCCACCTTGAGGGTTTTCCAGGCGTGCACGACCGAGTTGTAAAAGTCGCCCGGGGCGTTAGACTTCCGGAAGGGGTCCCGGGCCAGGAAGGTCGGGAGGATCTCGCCACTCCTCCCGTAGCGCGCTAGTCGGTTCGACGCAAGGATCCTCCAAGGACTCTCGGGGGGTCCAAAGAGAAACCTTTGGGCAAACAGGAAGCGAAATGCCCGTACCTTCAGACTAACGTCCACGAGACCCAGGCCTCCTTCGGTGAGCGGTGCGGTGACGGTCGCCGAGTCTAACCAATGCTTCCCCCCTTTCCAGACGAAGTCGACCAACTTCGCCTGCAGGCCGTGCAGGAAACCACTCGGAGGAGTGTAAGCCTGCAGGGTGTGCCACAGCCTGGGAGCGACGAACTTGTTGACCGCGAGGACTCGTCCTCTCAAGGACATCGGGGCCACCCTCGGCTTCCATTTCTTTAGGCCTTCCTCGACCTTCCGTAGCAAAGCGCCGTTGTTCACCTCCCTCTCGTTCTGGGCGTCGTTGTCCAGCCATACGCCGAGGCACTTCAGCCCCCCGCGCGAGCAGACGAAACCCAGCGGCGAATCCGGACGGTCCTTCCAGCTTCCCATCCACAGCCCTTTGCTCTTTTCGGTGTTCAAAAGAGCGCCGGACATGGCGGAATAGCTGTCGAAGGCCCGGGAGAGGCGGCTGAAGTCGTCCTCCTCCCCGATGAAGACGCATACGTCGTCGGCGTAGGCGGCGACGACGAGGGCGGTCGCAGGTGGCTGCGGCGGCGGCGGCGAAAGGCGGATTCCCACGACGTTCTCCTTGAGCAACCCCAGCAGGGGCTCTATCGCCAGCGAGTAGAGCTGGCCTGACATGGGGCAGCCTTGCCTTATCCCCCTGGCGAAGAAGATCGGGCCGGTCAGGGAATTGGCGACCCTGACGACGCACCTCGCACCGTTATACAAGGCGCGGATTCTCTCGATGACGAGAGGGCCAAACCCCATCTCGTGCATCGTTTGGAACAGGTGCCCGTGCCGCACCCTGTCGAAGGCGTTCTTCTGGTCGAGGGCCAGCAGTGCCGAGGGGGCGTTTTCCTCGTTCTCTCGCCGGATCGCGTCCCGCACTAGAGCGACGTTGTCGAAGATACTCCTTCCCGGCACGCAGTAGCCCTGTTCGGGGGAGACCACGGAGGCCACGACGGTGGACAGCCTCGCGGAGAGCGCTTTCGCCAGGATCTTGTAATCCGTGTTCAGGAGGGATATTGGCCTCCAATTCTCCACGGATTTGGCGTCACCCCCCTTATCCATGAGAGCGATCACCGCCGTCGCGGCCGACAGCGGCAACCGTCCCCCAGAGAAAGCGGCTTCGGCCATGTCCGCGAACGGATCGGCGAGCAACCCCCAAAAAGCCGAGTAAAACTCTGCGGTGAGGCCGTCGAGTCCAGGCGCTTTGTTCCGGTTGAGTTTCCGCAGTGCGTCGGTGTACTCCTCCGCTTGGATGGGCGAATCCATCCAAGTCCTATCCTTCTCGGATAGACGGGGGAGCACACAACGGTCCCTCGGGCCCACCGGGCAGTTTTCGTCTTCTCCGTCGTCGCTGTACAGCTCGGAGAAGTGACGAGAGACGAAGTCGCGAACGGCGCCTGGATCTCGCAGCAGGAGATCACCAGCGACTATCTCCTTCAGCTCTCTCGGCCTGCATCTCCCCGCCCACCGCGTCAGGTGTGCAGCGGAAGGCTGATCGTTGGCAACCAGCTGGTCCCAACCGATGCGTTCGAGAACTTTCTCGCCCTCCTTCTCGTACCACTCCTTCTCGACCTCGAACCTGGAGTTGGCCTTCGCGATCCGCCTGTAGATGATGGCGTGCCCTTTCAACTCCTCCTTCAGTTTCTCCCATCTCAGGGAGGGATCCTGACAGCCGTCCTCGAGGAGAGCGGTGATGAGCGCCGTCGCGTGTGCCACGTACTCCTCCGACTGCAGGAGCGCGTTGTCGAATCTCCACGGGCCGATGCGCAGGGCTCGCTCCGCGATTCCCAGGCGCATCACGACCGCGTCGTGGTCGGAGAAGGACTGCAGGAGACGGATGTCCTTCAGGGCACGTATTCTCGATCGAGACACGTAGAGACGATCGAGTCTCGCGCTCGAGTCTCCTTCCCTATGCCCGTGGAACGTGTGGCCGGCATCCTGGGGCCGCAGTTCGCTCCACGCATCCACCAACCCATGGCGCCCCATCAGGTCGCCCAGGGCCGAAGCGAACCTCGGGTGTCGTTCCACGCCGGAAGACCTGTCCCTCGCGGCCGACAGGCAGACGTTAAAATCCCCCGCGATCACGACGCACCTATCCGCAGCCTCGGAAGAGGGAAGCGACAGGGAGGCGTCGAGAGACTCCGTGGCTTCTACCGCTACGGGCTCGCAGAGGGGCCCGTAGAAGCAGACTAGCCGGAGGATGACCTCGGGAACGCTGCCGAAGCCCAAATCCAACTGTTGGATGTGGCCGTCGAAGGTGATGGTGGTACTCAACACCGCCGCATTCAAGCTATTTTTCAATAAAATAGCGGTACCGGTCCTCGGAGTCCTCGGCGCGTTAAAGTGCGCGCTGTACTCCGGGAGGTTCGCAAGCGGGGCTTCTGTGGCGTTGGTCTCCTGCAGCAAGACGATGTCCGGGGACCAGCGTCTCAGGAAGGCCGAGAGTTGCGCCCACTTGGCCGCACTTCTGACGGAGCAGACGTTGAGCGTGAGGATTGTAATGTCCTGACGTACGCCCGCCATTACATTAATTGAAATAATTATATAAATATTTAATTAAAATAAATAAATAATTAAAATAAATAAATAATTAAACAATTAGGTCGGGGAAAAAAAGTGGCGAGAGACCGATAAAAACGAGCGAGCGTGTTAAACCGCTGCCTCCTCGCGGTCAAAGGCTTTGAGCAGCCTTTGGATCCGCATCCTCAGCGCCGTCTGCCGGAGGGACCGCTCACCGACGAGAGCCGTTAAAGTCTCCCGCAGAGGAGTGAGATCTTTAAATGCCATCCTGGCCAGGCCCAGCGGATCGTTGCTCCCCTTGACGTCCTTCAGGTAATTGGAAAGCGCGTCCGGCGGCACCATTGCGACGGAGGGCTGTTCCGCGAAAATCTCGCCGATCAGCCGGAAGCCCTCTTCTTCCCGCATGTTGTCGGCCGTTCGCTTCCGCTGAGGCGATGTTTTTTCAGCGGCCTCCACGGTCTTCCGCTTGGTAGTCGGCCTACCGGAAGGGGAGGGAACCGCGCAACCTTCTTCGGCGGACGCATTACCCGTCGCCGAGAGAGAGACGGGCGTGCCGGAAGGGGCTATCGGGGGAGTCGGAGGCAGCGGGGCCGAGGGCGTCAGGGCGGAGGAAGGAGGCGCTTCGCCGTGGTCGTCTCGGGCTAGGAGAGGGGAAGGGGAAGGCCGTTCCTTCGGTGATGAGGTGGCCGACACTTCCAAGGGTGGAAGCGCGGGGGAGGGGACGGATGGTTCGGGGATCGGAGGAACGATGCTCCTTGAAGGGCAGTTTTTCGACAGGTGCCCCTCCGCCTTGCACCTGAAGCACCTCCAGTCGTCGAAATTGAGGAATATACGGTGCGGAGTGTTGCCGAGGTCGACGACGACTGAGTCTGGAATTTCCAGACCCTCCCTCCGAACCACGTGGACCTGCCTCCTCCAGCTGCCGATGTGGTCGAACCCCTCCCTTTTGATGCCCAGATTGAGCGTCTGGACGGGGCTCACGATCCGCATCGCCTGGCTTAGTATGTCGATGAGGTCGGCGTTGGGGAACTCGGGCGGAATATTGGACACCACGAGCCGGTCGACCTTAGTCGTCATCCTCCTGGCGGTGACGTATGCCTCGTTGACCTTTATCCCCCCGTGTTCGGACATGAATCGGTCAACGAGATCCTCGGATTTTAGGTATATACAAATCCGATTATTCGACAACCGTGTCGCATGGGTGATTGCCCCGCCTCCACCAAGGGCATCACCCACGGCGAACACGTATTCCTGGATGGACGTGTTCGGCAACGCCTGGAGGATGACCCCGGTCTTTTTCGTCGGGCCACTTGACAGAGGCGTCACTTTCTTTGTGGCGAAAGTGAAGACGTTCCTCGGGGTTTCGGAGTCCGACGGTCCGGGAGCGCTACCCGACCGACCACCGGCAATACCGGCATAGCTGCGGGCGGCAGTATGGAGAGGGGCGGGGGAGCCACGGGGGACGGGGCTAATCCCTTTCGACGGAGCGAGACGGGTAGCCGTAGGACTTTGGCCGGTGGAGTTCGGAACGGGATGGCCCGTGACCTGCGACGCAGCGGCAGGAGAGTGGGGGAGGAGGGCTGTGGGTAATGCGCCGGGCGCGAGGCCTGCGGAAGGCGAGGTGGGTTTTTGACGGAACGGGGCGACTTCGTCAAAGGACATCCCCGCGTTTTGGACGCGAGAGGAAAGTGACGGTGGAGGAATGGGTGCGCTAGGAGGCGCAGTCAATGCAGGAGTACGGAGATCTGGTATCGAAAGGTGTTTTTCATGCACGGCCAGTTTACCACATTCACGCCGAAGAACCGCGACGGATTCTTCGGACCTGTGAATACGTAGGTAAGGAGGAGATGCGGCAGCGACCGGTAACCCACACATGGAGGAGGAGCGTGAAATGGGGAGAGCGGTAAACAATTCAGAGAACAGCGGCCTCGGAGCTAGTCCCGAGACGGTGGCGGGAGGGGAAGTAGGACCGTAGGAGGAGAGGCGTCGACGCCTCCCCCCCTCCGACGAGCTCATCGCCAACCGACCCCCGACCAAAGCCGGGGGAGGGACGGAACAAAACCCCGGCGATACCCCTCTCGACTCCCGGCAACCGGAGAGTCGAGCGGCCGGAGGAAAACAAGAGACGATCGCCCCAAACGAACTCTCGGAGCGATAGCGACAACAAAAACCGCAATAACAACCGGGACAACAACCAGAACAACAAACAAAGTCGGCAACAACAACAACAATGTAACAAGACAAACTCCCACCTCAAAAAACGGTTGAAAACCGCAAAAACTCACACAAAAAACGGCTGTTAAATCGAGCACGGAAAGAAAGCGTCCGATCACTTCGACGTCCGGTGTGTGTGTGTGTGTGTGTGTGTGTGCGTGCGTGCGTGCGTGCGTGCGTGCGTGCGTGCGTGCGTGCGTGCGTGCGTGCGTGCGTGCGTGCGTGCGTGCGTGCGTGCGTGCGTGCGTGCGTGCGTGCGTGCGTGCGTGCGTGCGTGCGTGCGTGCGTGCGTGCGTGCGTGCGTGCGTGCGTGTGTGTGTGTATACATACACATACATACTGATGTAATTGCGACAGGAATTAAATGTATTTCATCAAGAAATGTAGAATTTAGTTGTGTGACACCAGTGCTGGAAATGGGATTTTTGAACTAGGGGTAAGGGAAAATCCATCAATTCTATTATGCACCCCCTTCAAAGAAAATGGGGAAGAGGTATAAACATTTTTGAATAGAATGTTTTAAAAATAAAAATAATATTGCTAAAACTTTATTAAATTATAAAATATCCCTCAAACTTTCAAATTGGGAATCATCATTTTGGACCTTTTCTTTGTAATGACATGCGGTTTCTTCAGCACGGCGCCTTCCTTGAAGAAGCCAAGACTTAGCATATAATTCTGGATTGAAGAGAGAAAGAGGTGGCTCGACCAACTTCTTAAAAAGTATGCTTCGTAGGTGTTCCACATCAAGACTTGCACGTTGTGGTGTCATGGTCGAATTCATTTCACTGAAACTCCTGTTGCATTCTGCAGTAGAAACTGGTATTGAATTAACTGCTTCAATTAATTTTAAAAAATCCTTACGTATCGTTATTCCTTTACTATCCTGAAATTCTCTGAGAGCTCTCAGTGTATCTCTTCCGTGCAATCCAAAATTCTCTGCCAATTCCTCTATTTCATTGTCTCCATCTGTAAAATTCGAATTGTGTGGCTAATCTTCCATGCAAAGGTATTGGGACTGACTGATTAGTGTATCACACTTCTCTTTGCATACCAATGCCGATGTAAATAGTCTGGATTTTATATTGTTAATTACACTTCTTAAAAATTGGTTCCTGTTGATGGTAGGAATGTAACCAACATGAAGTAAGACATTTCCAAATTTCATTTTTTCAACTGCATTCTTAGCCTTGGTGCAGTACTTTCTGGGATTTTTGATCTGATATTCTAAAACCATTAATGTTCTATTTATTTATTAGCGAGTCTTATGCAAGGTACATTTTCGGCTTTATAACTCCAAAGAAAACTCCAATAAAACATTGTGCAACAGACGTACATTGTCAAAGAATGCAGATGATTGTTAAACCTTCATTAAACCTTGATATTTGGATCTTTCCGTGCTTACTCTAGAAGTATCAGAACTTGCATTGTTGAAATGTTCCCATACAGCACCATACGAATGCCAAATAGCTTTAATGGTTCTATAAGATGAAGCAACCCATTTCATGCTAAACACGCGACCGATTTTCAGCAAGCATTGTAGAGACTCCATGCAGACTTTCAATTCATCCTGATTTTTCAGAGATCTATGGTACAGTGAATATAATTTGTCACAAGAAATTTGTAAATGATTCAACCCTGCAACTTCATCAACAGAATCACTCATGCTCAGTTCAAGTCTGTAGTTGGCACAATGCCAAATAGTTGCATTAGGGAAATCTTCGAGGAACAATTTTGCAACTCCAGCTTTTCATTCGAGCATAACTGATGCACCATCAGATGCAAAAGAAATTAAATTTTCTTTTAGATATTGCTTCAAAAATCCCGAATTTTTCAGACTGTCTAAAAGTGCAACAAATTTTTATTTGATTTTGCACCACATTGTAAATGTGCCAAATCAAAATAAAATGAAAGTGGTGGATCATCAGATTCACCAACAGCAGTCCTGAAGCAAATTACAAGAACAGTTTTGCCACAAATTGTAGATGATTCATCGACCATGACAAAATTTAGATTTTTTTCATAATATTTTGAACTACTGCCTTACACATTTCTTGTCCTATGTGGTTTGCAATATCTGTGCAGGATTTTCGAGAATGTAAAACAAGACCTAATTTAATTCCGTTGATTTCAGAAAATGTCAAGTTCCATATCTATAAAAGGTCTGCCTTTGTGTACAATATTATAAACGGTTCTAAATACCCTGCATGTTTTTTCTTCCTGTATTTCCAATGATTTATAGACTGTTTGCTCCATTATTTGTTTATTTGCTGTATTTTTAATTTTTACATGCAATGTGAGTTTGACTATTTTTGTGTTTGAAATTTTTTTTCTTAATTCACTCAATTGGACACTTTTATTACCACTTACTTGGATTTCAAAATTACACCATTCTTTAGATAAATGTATTCCCCTGGTTTGTTTGGTTCCTAAATGAGAGACGTTGCTACAAACAGTGCATCCCAATTTTTTATTTTTTCTCATAATCCATGGATATTCTTGTTTCTTTGTTAAAAACATTTTGCGGGTCCAACAATCTGGAATATCACTTGTGGAATTTTCACAAATAGACGACTCTTTCTGTTCCAGCGACTCGATTGAAGATTAAAGGAAAATGGACTGTATAAATTATTGACGGCAGACATAGGTGACTCAATCACCGGATCTATATTTCCTCTTTACACTTAAATAACATTACACACAAACACTCAAACGACTTCCCGATAGCACCATACACATGCCAGTACACTCCAAGCATGCTAGTTATCAGTGTTTTAATGGCACCCTGTGGAGGGGACAAACACCACCACACTTGGTCTCTGCTTGACCAAGCGGAGCCTGCCAGCATGTCTCATAGTGAGGACGATCAGGTCTGAACTGGTTGTCGTTCACAAAGGCAACCAACAGCGTTGCCTTCTCTTTTAATACAATATAACTATGAAACATGCACAATGTAACTCACCCTGAACATATCATGAAAACACACACAATGCAGCTCACTAATCCCGAACACTTTCTCTTGAGGATCTGTAGCTTTAGAAGTCGATGGCTTGGTACTGGGGGACGGAGACATCCTTGTCATCCTTGTCAGATAATTTAAGTTTTTTTATTATCTCGGTTTCACTTTCACTGTCACTCACAATAACATTATCGGGATCTGCGCACTTTTCCTTGTAATATTTTAAAATACTCATTTTATAGGGTTATTTTAACGAAAACGGAATTAAAGTTTTAATTAATCAAAGTCAAATACATAGAGAACCAACAATAATGATTAATGAGTAATAACAGAGACTTGCTTTATATGAAAAGGTAAGATTAACAATCGTGTATATTCTCTCACAAAACCTAACCTTAATTTGAGATTTGTTTTTGTTTCCAAGATAAAACTGGCACCAAGTAGAGTCTAAATAATGTACTATTTTTTAGATATGAAAAATAGTTCATTACTTGGTCAATAGGTGGTGCTAGCAGGACTATATTAATTACATTAAAATAAATATATCCAAAAAGAAAAAAGTACATAAATGTATAATTTGAATGCACCAGTTTTCTTATTTCATCTAAAAAAATTAGATCTCCGGAACTAGGGAGACCGTCCCCCCGCGGCCCCTCCCATTTCCACCACTGCGTGACACGATGAATTTTAATGCTTTTCAACATTTATTTCAACCCGAAAATATACTAAGTGCTTTCCGGGGCCTAAATATTCAGCGCTGAACCCTAGTCAAGCACGAAGCCAAAAGCACTTCAAACTCCATTTATGAAAGTGGACATCCTTACGCGGATCGGGCGTTTTCGCGCGTCTTTTGAGTAAACACTGAAAGGTTAGGACCAAATAAGTCAAAACAATTGAGATAGGGACTTTTCTCTCTCTTTGGAATAACGAAAGCTTTCATTTGCGTCAAGATTTCTCTCTCCGAACATCTTGCAGTCGATGGGGGAAAATTCTAAGCATTTTTTCGGAACCCCCGCGCACTGCGTGGGCCTGCACGCCCAAGTTACCGCGCTGCTTTTCGCGCGAAGTTCGTTTCAACAGCACATGAAAATATACGCCACTAGCCGCCAATTCTCCCAGTAGAAGCGTTATAACCGCTCCTGCTCCCACTTAATTGGATATTCTGTTACTTGCATTACAGATTGGGACTTCGCGAAGTCACACTTGCGCTAGAAACTTTAATATCTCGAAAAGCGGTTAAGAAGTAGTAAAACGTAGAAATTATTTTTTAAAATTTATTGGCAAGAATTCAGAGACGACACAGGGTGAATTATACTGCATATCGTAACAACAATAACAAGGATGAACACACACAACCATTCCATCTGCGGGATTCGAACCTGCGATCCTAGGATTGGGAGCTAGACACGCTAACCATCCCTCTACCAAGTTGGTCTAAAATACATTAGTGTAAACTTTTATTCTAACAAAGGGAAAAACTATCGAAAAACCAGAACTTACCGTCGAGAATTATCTAGGTTGCCGGAATTGTGTGATGATTCCCAGTTGGATGATTCCGCAACGATGTTTTCCACACCCGAGCCTTTTAGCAACTAGACAAAGCTCGCGCAGAGTGCGTGGATCTCAATTCACAGACCTACCCGCGCAGTGGTGACATCTGCAATCGCAACTATTCGTCGAAACGACCATCGAAAGTTGTTAAAAACAAAATACAATGCAAAGTATGCAATTATTAATTAAACAGAATAATTTCCCAAGATCGCACTTAAATTGAAACAATTTTTTGGAAGGTATTATTGCAACAATGATATTCAGGCGGAATTTAAATTTGAAGTGACTTTGAAATTTATATTTCCGTCACTCCATTTAAAAAAATGATATCCGTGTCATTTAATGATACTGTAATATCCCAATTTACGTACATTCGATTGACTAACTTTCGATCTCACGAACAAGTTCTCGCGTCACTAATTTGATTTACGTAATTGAACTCCACCTTACGAATTTTAGCTCATCTTTCGCAATCTCACCTAGCGAGAGTGAAGTGTACTAGGATGCTCTTATTATATGAAACTGAATAAATAACCTGCAAGACACCGTAAGTGGTATGTGGCAGGAGGGGAATATCACCAAAATATCGTGTTGTTCTCCTGTAATGCTCACTTATTGCATTAGGAAAAAATCGGTACAACATACATTGTACAAACTTTCTCATATACGTACTAATGCGTAGTTTAGTTATCTTTAGAAAATGAAAATCTTGTGAGCCTGTTTTTATAAAATCCAATTTTTGTTAAAGTTGCACAACAATAAACTAGCCTTATATTCATTCATTGAGAAAAATAAAATACGTAGTATTATTGTAGGTGTATACTCAAGTAACTGTACGAAATTTGATCAAAATCGTTACAGCCGTTTTCGAGAAAATCGGATTGTTGTTAAAAATGCGTAGAATAAACTACTCTTAATTACTGAGCAATGTCAACCATTTCTATGTATACTCTGCTCAGTATGATAAAATGCCTAAGTACGAGATTTCATTCATTTTTGTTCGACCGTCTAGGCTCCAGCGCCAGTAACAGACAGACAGACAGACGGCATTGCAAAAACCACTTTTTCGGATTCAGCGACACCTAAAACGTATATTTCCGTAAAAATCTCGAGTACGAATTTTTTCGCGAAAACAATACTTTCTCGATACTTCGTATGACAAAGTAAAAATCGGTACAACATGCATTGTACAAACTTTCTCATATACTAATGCGTTGTTTAGTTATCTTTATAAAACGAAAATCGTATCAGCCGGTTTTAAGAAAATCTTCTGCTTCTGCGCTATATGATAAAATGCCTAAGCACGAGTTTTCATTCATTTTCGCTCTACCGTTTTGGCGCTACAGAAGAGGTGGGCTAACTACGGCCCGCGGGCCACTACTGGCCCACGAGAGCACCTTATGTGGCCCGCGATGCCTAATAAAAGAGAACCGTGAAATGTGAAACAGTAAATTTCACATTTGGTGGTTAAAATGATGGCCGGAAAAATGTATTAATAAATGATTTTCACTAATAGGGTCCTTCGCATTATCTCAAATAACTTCCTATGTGAGGCTTATGCGGCCCACCTAATCACCCACAACTACTAATGTGGCCCGCCTCGTGAAAAGTTTGCCCACCCCTGCTCTAGAGCCAATAACAGACAGAAACACGGCATTGCGAAAACCACTTTTTTCGGATTCAGCGACTCCGAAAACGTATATTTACGTCAAAATTTCGAGGTCGAATTTTTTTGCGATAACAATACTTTCTCAATATACTTCTTATATGAGAAATTAAAAATCGGTACAACATACATTGTACAAACTTTCTCATATACTAATGCGTCGCTTAGTTATCTTTAGAAAATAAAAATCCTATGAGCCTGCTTTTAGAAAATCCTATTTTTCTTCAAGTTGCCCAAGAGTAAACTAGCCTTATATTCATTCATTGAGAAAAATGAAATACCTAGTATTATTGTAGATGTATACTCAAGCAACTGTACGAAATTTGATCGAGATCGTTAGAGCCGTTTTTGAGAAAATCGAATTGTTGTTAAAGTTGCCTAGAATAAACTAGCTTTAAATTCATTTTTTGAGAAACATGAACTATACAGTATTATTGAAGACGTAAACTCAATTAACTGTACGAAATTTGATCAAAATCGTTGTAGCCGTTTTTGAGAAAATCGAATTATTGTTAAAGTTGCCCAGAATAAACTAGCTTTATATTAATTTTTTGAGAAATTTGAACTATACAGTATCATTAAAGACGGAAACTCAAATAACTCTACGAAATTTGATCAAAATCGTTGTAGCCGTTTTTGGGAAAATCGAATTATTATTAAAGTTGACTAGAATAAACTAGCTTTATATTCATTTTTTGAGAAATATGCACTATACGGTATTATTGAAGACGTAAGCTCAAGTAACTGTACGAAATTTGATCAAAATCGTTAGAGCCGTTTTCGAGAAAATCGTATTGTTGTTAAAAATGCGTAGAATAAACTATTCCTAATTATTGAGCAATGTCAACCATTTCTATGTATACTCTGTTCAGTATGATAAAATACCTAAGTACGAGATTTCATTCATTTTCGCTTTACCGTCTAGGCTCCAGAGCCAGTAACAGACAGACAGACGGCATTGCCAAAACCACTTTTTCGGATTCAGCGACACCTAAAACGTGTATTTCCGTAAAAATCTCGAGGTCGAATTTTTTCGCGAAAACAATACTTTCTCGATACTTTGTATGGGAAAGTAAAAATCGGTACAACATACATTGTAGTAACTTTCTCATATACTAATGCGTCGTTCAGTTATGTTTAGAAAAACATGAACTATGTAGAATTATTATAAACATGAACTTAAATAACTATACGAAATTGGATGAAAATCGTATGAACCGATTTTTAGAAAATTCCATTTTTGTTAAAGTTGCCCAAGAATAAACTATCCTTATATTCATTTTTTGGGAAATATGAACTATGTACTATGTTGAAGACGTATACTCGAGTAACTGTACGAAATTTGATCGAAATCCTTATAGCCGTTTTTTAGAAAATCAAATTGTTGTTAAAAATGCGATGAATAAACCTCCCTTAATTATTGACCAATGTCAAGCATTTCTTCATGGCTTCTATTCTGTATGATAAAATGGCTAAGTACGAGATTTCATTCAATTTCGCTCTACCGTTTAGGCTCTTGAGCCAGTAACATTCAGACAGACGGCATAGCGAAAAACCGTTTTTCGAACTCAGGTACCCTTAAAACGTATATTTCCATCAAAATCTCGAGGTCGATTTTTTTACGCGATAACAATACTTTCTCAATATACTTCGGATATGAGAAATTAAAAATATTTCTTGTATCTCTCCGCCGTAAAATCTATTTTCGTATCTTGTCAGATCGGTACTTAATTAGATCTGATATTTCATCTTCAAATGCGTTTTACATACTCAGTTATAGAGAAAGTATTGTAATCGCGACAGAATTCGACCTCGAGATTTTGACGGAAATATACGTTTTAGATGTCGCTGAATCCGAAAAGGTGGTTTTCGCAATGCCGTCTGTCTGTCTGTTACTGGCTCTGGAGCCTAGACGGTCGAACGAAAATTAATGAAATCTCGTACTTAGGCATTTTATCATACTGAGCAGAGTATACATAGAAATGGTTGACATTGATCAATAATTATGAGTAGTTTATTCTACGCATTTTTAACAACAATCCGATTTTCTCGAAAACGGCTATAACGATTTTGATCAAATTTCGCACAGTCACTTGAGTTTACGTCTTCAATAATACTGTATAGTTCATATTTCTCAAAAAATGAATATAAGGGTAGTTTATTCTAGACAATTTTAACAATAATTTGATTTTCTCAAAAACGGCTCAAACGATTATGATCCAATTTCGTACAGTTACTTGAGTATACGTCTGCTATATTACTACATAAGTATTTCATTTTTCTCAATGAATTAATACAAGGCTAGTTTATTCTTGGGCAACTTTAACAAAAATTGGATTTTCTAAAAACCGGTTGATACGATTTTCATTTTCTAAAGTTAACTAAACGACGCATTAATATATGAGAAAGTTTGTACAATGTTTGTTGTACCGATTTTTATTTTCTCATACGAACTATCAGGAAAGTATTGTTATCGCGAAAAAATTTGACCCTGAGATTTCTACGAAAATATACATTTTAGGTGTCGCTGAATCCGAAAAAGTGGTTTTCGCAATGTCGTCTTAACTTAGGAAGTTCAAATTTGATATTTGTCACTTTCAATACAAGCATAAGATCGATTTTGTAGATGAGCAAAATCAGACCAAGGGGAGGGGGGGGGGGGGGGGGGGGGGGGGGCACCCATAAGAGAAATCGCTGATTTCAAACTAACGGTTGATTATATCGAAGAAGTATAAATAAGAAATATTTTTGGAAAACTATTTGAGTAAATATTTTAGGAAATAGTCTGTCTGTCTGCCTGTTTGTTAGTTACCACGTCACGCAAAAACAACTGGCCGAATTTTTATGAAACTTGCAGCGTATCTTTTGACTGGTCCAGCTTAAAATATAGGCTGCTAGCTGGAGTGCACGTCGAATTTCAACGTATTTAATGAAACTAAAACTTCGACCGTGTAACATGTAAGCATCGCAAGAATAAGATAATACATAGTTATAACCGTCGAATAAAGCAAAAATGAAGAAAACCCCTCCGCATTTTCCCATTTAGATGAATGAAGGAAGAAATCTTGCACTGTGAAAAATCGAAAATAACGTGCAAACTCCCTCCCACTCCCACCCTCCTTCCCTTCTCTTCCTCCCTCCCCTCTATCCCTGTCTCCCTCCCTCCCTCCGTCCCCCTCTCTCCCTCCCTCCCCCTCACTTCCTCTCCCTCCCTCTCTCTCTTAAATGTAACAAGGGACTATATAATCTCAATACAAACGCATTGAAATCTCAGTTTCGGCGACAATGAGAGTTGTCATGGTAGCTTATAATTGGTATTGTAATAAAACTGATAAAATCACGTATTTTATTGATTCTAACCGCATTTCTACGCGAAATCGACCAAAATTCGGAATCTGTCTTCAATAAAAATAAACTTTGTTCTTTTCCGCAAAGAAGTATCCAAGTCTCAATTTTGTACCTTGATTTAAGTAATTTTAAAGTGCAAATTAAAAGTAGTCTACACACATCCCTGTATTTCAGTTGCAGGACGCGGTAAAATACGTGACGTTTGATAATTAAAACGTTCGCTATTTCGTTTCAAAGTGACGTAAAGAAACAAACCCTTGACCATTCACTAAGTTAGGATGTAAGGAAGAGTCATACCAAATTTGGTTATTCTAGCTTTTATCGTTTAGGAGATTTATGAACAAACCAACAAACACACCCTTCAAAATATATTATAGTAGATGTGTTGTATCTCAAAAAAAAATTTAAATAGGGGTTTGGGGGGCATCGATTTGGTTTTTCGACGATAACTCTCGAGTAAATTAACTTAGGGAACTCAAATTTGACATTTGTCACTTTCAATACAAGTATAACATCAATCTTATAAATATTTTAGTGTGTGTATGTTCTTTATACGTTTTTACACGGTTGAAGTTATCGAATTCAAAAATTTCATGGGCCATCCTATGGACCAAAGGAAGAACTTGGTCTAGGTTTGCAGACCGTGGGGTCTCTTATACCCCATGGGGTCAACAATATTTCCATAAGAATTCATGGGAAATGGTGTGGAGAAACCCCAAAATGCCATGCAGCCCTTCACTGATGTGGATATAAATATACCTAAATATTAACTTACGAGCACGGAAAATGGTTTATTTTACGCACGAAAGACTGAGTATTTTAATTATGTTTATGTTTCATAGTATTACATGCTAAATCGCTCGAAATTTTCCTTTAAGCGCAAAATTTATCGGTTTAGATGTCCATTTTCCAGGCGGCAACAAGCTAAATTTCTTAATTTTTGTCCTCTTCAAAGGGAGATATACTCGTAAAGATTAATGCAAAGAAAATCAACGCCGTGGCACGCCGTAGAGGAAGAATAACTAACGCCAAGATATGCCTAAATATAGTCTATGAATACTTTTAAAGTGAGTCAAATGATTTTTAAGGAATATTACAACATTGTTATCTCTTACCATTAACATTGAAAGTTTTATCGCAACATAAATCGATACATCTACTTACATTTGTTCGGTAACCAAGATGTTGTTTATTGTTTACGTTTTGGCTAATAGTATTGACATAATCCACATAATTTTATTGCCGCTTTAAAGGCTTCGGTGCATCTCTCCATGTGAATATTAAGTAAGACGTTAATGCGTACAATACAATACATAAAATAGTAAATGTTAATGTAAGCATCGCTTGCGTAATTAAGGAATTGGGAACGCTTGCCCCGAACAATAAAAATCGTTTGCTACTCTTTCCCGAGTAAATCCGGGCGCTTCAGCTAGTTGCTCAATAATTAGGAGTAGTTTATTCTACGCATTTTTAACAACAATCCGTTTTTTCTCAAAAACGGCTCTAACGATTTTGATCAAATTTTGTAAAGTTACTTGAGTTTCCGTCTTTAATGATACTGTATAGTTCATATTTCTCAAAAAATGAATATAAGGCTAGTTTATTCTAGGCAACTTTAACAATAATTTGATTTTCTCGAAAACGGCTCAAACGATTTTGATCCAATTTCGTACAGTTACTTGAGTATACGCATGGGCGTCGGAGTGGGGGCAAGGGGGTGCAGTTGCCCCCCCTGGAAATGTGTAAAAACGTAAATATTATAGTAGATATTATTTTAAAATGTGAAAAAACTTAACACGCTGCGTAAGGATGGCGAGAATTCTCGCTCCCAACTTCGGTCTTACAGCAGGAGCGGCCACTCTGCTCATAGAGACATATTTGCGAAAAATGGAGGGAAGTATAAAGCAAAACAAAGGCAACATGTGCGGGTCGGATCCGCGAGGTAGTTTTTACAAGCTTTCCGTCTCCTTTGTCTCCGAGGGTGAAGGAAAAAAGGGATGTTTTCAAGAAAGTGGGGGAGGGGGGGATTTTCCACATTGGTCCCATCGGCATATTTGACCTAAAAGGGCATACGGCATCCCTGATTCCAGCGATTCTGTTTCCCTCTTATTTATATTATGAAGACAGAATTTTCCCCTTTCCACTCTCTGAGAATCCGGGAAACGGCACGATTTTCACGTGAGTTGAGAAAATATTTTAAAGCACTCTTTCGGATGTTTCTAAAGGAAAAGAATAATTGGAGGACAGGAACCGCTGTACCGTCTTTGACGACTTATTTCTGTATGGAAATTCCATGACCACCCGCATGCGCCTATCTTCTGAGTGGGAGGACACGTATGCGAAGATCATAAATGCTACTGCTGGCAATCTTTCTTTCTTTTTGGAGGTTTTCGATTTTATGACCTTACGGGTGGCTAGAAAGAAATCTTACCGACGCGTCGGCAAACGTCGCGACGTTCCCAAGAAAATTTTCTGACACGTGTTTTACACATTGGTCTCTTCACCCTCTCTCCTTTTTCTTTTAAAATTTCTCGAAAAAGAAATTACATTAAGAGCCTCAGATTTTCTTAGTTTGTGGAAGAAGTAACATCGCAGAGAGAGTGAGTCGTGCCGTACTTTTGCAGTAAGAGTGTGTGCATTTTGCGTAAAAATTAATAGGACTGGTTAGTATTTTAACACGTGAAATATTTTAATTATTTGTTTTTAATTTCTTTGGTTTCGCTTTTGGCGTTTTTGTGAGAGAAACTGTTTTAATTTTGGTAGAAGGATATCCTAACGATCCAGATCTTCTCATCACTACGTGGGACATCTTCACTCACAACAATTTCAGTACAACGTCTTCCATTGGAGAGGTTAGTTTGAATTTAATGAATTGTTACCGTTTATATTAAACTTCTTTTAGTAATTTGATTTATTTTGAGAGATTTACTTCAATTATTTCTCGGTGTATTGTGACATTTCTCGGAATAATTTTAAAGATAGAAACAAGCATAACAAGTAAAAGTCGCAGTTATATTAGATTGTTACGATTGGTAAAGCAATATTCAAATAATTGTTTAATTTTATTGTACATTAAATACATAATTCAACGTGTAAAAATGTTCTGTCAGACAAAATTTAGGATTGCCTTTTTGATACAGTAATAGAAAGAACTTGAAAAAGTTCTTCAACTACGTTCTTTATACATGTCCTTTTAATATTTTTAATATGAGCCGTTGACGAACAACTTAATTCGCATGAATACGTTATTGAATTTGGAACGTTATGTCGATGGCATATTCAGATATTGAAGCATATTCACACCTTTAGCTTTAAGCCAAAATACATCTATAGGTAGCATAATAATTTTTAGTGGTATGATCGTTGCTAAGGTCAATCAATTCCTCTCGTAGTTTTATGATAAATTCCTTGCATCATAAAATTAATTCGAGTTTGTTTGTTTAAAACGCTTTTAAAAATTAAATATACTCGGAGTGTGCGGCACACTAGTCCCTTCCTCTCGGTAAACTAATGCGCCACGGCACACCGGTTTAGAACAACTGCTTTAAGTTAATTTCAAGAGGGTATTCAGTACAGTGATAATATAATTCATAGTGATTCATTGATGTGGATTTGTGGTCAGTCAGGGGCCGGATAAGTAAAATTTTCCCGGGTTGGGAAAAATTCGTCCGCCCCTGGGTAATGGGCATTTTTATGTTTTGCCCCCCCCTGCAAAAATTTCTGCCGACGCCCATGAGTATACGTCTGCAATATTACTACATAAGTATTTCATTTTTCTCAATGAATGAATACAAGGCTAATTTATTCTTGGGCAACTTTAACAAAAATTGGATTTTCTAAAAACAGGCTCATACGATTTTCATTTTCTAAAGATAACTAAACGACGCATTAGTACGTATATGAGAAACTTTGTACAATGTATGTTGTACCGATTTTTTATATGTGCTTTTCTCATGTTGTTCTTTTAGTTTTAAGAGCCTCGCATTAATAATTTCATGTTATGGTTTCACCTTTAATTGTTATGTAATATTATTTGTGTTAGCTATGGGTAATTATATCAATGTTTAAGGAACTACGAAGTTGAAATTTTCGAGCTGGGAGCATATATATCCTTATATCAGTATTGTATGGAAAAGTACCTTTCGAGATCAGATTATAAAATGTTAAGTGCTATGTTTTGAAATATAATTTTTAACCAAGATAACGTTCAGATTGCGTTTTTAATCCGTTCTTACCCGTTTCAGTTTTGTTTAATATATATTAATTTTGCAGTAGTATAAAATTGAGTAGTCTTTTCCGTTTTCCAAGAAGGTATAGGGAGGGTGGCCCAAGATCTTATTTTGCCCATGGCCCACCATTCCTTTGCTCGACATAATATTTTCGAGATAATCAGTTTCCTAAGAAAATATCCTCGACGTATCTCGTGTGATATCCATATTGAAAACATGAAAACTTGAGGTCCATTCGATGTATGAATGAAAAAATCGCTACAACATACATTGTACTAACTTTCTCATATATTAATGCGTCGTGTACCTTTAGAAAATGAAAATCGTATCAGCCGGTTTTTAGAAAATCCAATTTTTGTTAAAGTTGCCCAAGAATAAACTAGCCTTGTATTAATTCATTGAGAAAAATGAAATACTTATGTAGTAATATAGCAGACGTATACTCAAGTAACTGTACGAAATTGGATCATAATCGTTTGAGCCGTTTTTGAGAAAATCAAATTATTGTTAAAATTGTCTAGAATAAACTACCCTTATATTCATTTTTTGAGAAATATGAACTATACAGTATTATTGAAAACGTAAACTCAAGTAACTGTACGAAATTTGATCAAAATCGTTATAGCCGTTTTTGAAAAAATCGAATTATTCTTAAAAATGCGTATAATAAGCTAGCCTTAATTATTGAGCAATGTCAACCATTTGTACATATACTCTGCTTACTATGATAAAATGCCTAAGTACAAGATTTCATTCATTTTCGCTCTACCGTTTAGGCTCCAGAGCCAGTAACAGACAGACGGCATTGCAAAAACCACTTTTTCGGATTCAGCGACACCTAAAACGTATAATCCCGTAAAAATTCAAGGTCGAATTTTTTCGCGATAACAATACTTCGTATGAGAAAGTAAAAACGTGCGGGCGGAATTGCAGAGTAAATTACATAAGTTTTAGTTCACCTACTACTCTCAGTCCATCGAAGTGAAGAATAACAAATGTGATTTAGTGTTGGTTGCCTACATTTGTAGCAACATTTACGTTCCAGCGATTTTTTCGATTACTCCCTAACAGCTGACCATAGACCATCAAATTTGGGCACTGTCTAGCACTCGTATGGACCACCCTATTCTTCTCCTGGACGAAGCAGATATTTCCCTTACGGACATCCGGTCGCATAGACAAAACGAAAACGTTAGCGATTATTTTTAGAAGAAACGAGGATTAAAAAAATCTGGCGGCAGAAAGGGAAAAGAGGGAGTTGTAGTTGGAAAGGATGGGAGTGCGTTGGTAATGGGGCGGAGATGAGTGTGTAGAGTGGAGACTGAATGGGAGACGGTGGTGAGACGAATGACGTTGGCTTGGAAGGAAAGGAGAGAAAGAGAGCGTCTCTGAGGCGAAGCGAAAGAGAGGAAAGGGAAGGACGAAGAAGATATTTCCCGTATGGGCATGCGGACGCATAGGCAAGACGAAGACAGCGGTTTTTACTTTCTCATACGAAGTATCGAGAAAGTAGTTTTCGCGAAAAAATTCGACCTCGAGATTTTTACGGAAATACACGTTTTAGGTGTCGCTGAATCCGAAAAAGTGGTTTTCGCAATGCCGTCTGTCTGTCTGTCTGTCTGTTACTGGCTCTGGAGCCTAGACGGTCGAACGAAAATTAATGAAATCTCGTACTTAGGCATTTTATCATACTGAGCAGAGTATACATAGAAATGGTTGACATTGATCAATAATTAAGAGTAGTTTATTCTACGCATTTTTAACAACAATCCGATTTTCTCGAATACGGCTCTAACGATTTTGATCAAATTTCGCACAGTCACTTGAGTTTACGTCTTCAATAATACTGTATAGTTCATATTTCTCATAAAATGAATGTATGGCTAGTTTATTCTAGGCAACTATAGCAATAATTTGATTTTCTCAGAAACGGCTCCAACGATTTGGTCAAATTTCGTACAGTTACTTGAGTATACGTCTACAATAATACTACCTATTTCATTTTTCCCAACGAATGAATATAAGGCTAGTTTATTCTTGGGAAACTTTAACAAAAATTGGATTTTCTAAAAACAGTCTCATACGATTTTCATTTTCTAAAGATAACTAAACGACGCATTAGTACGTATATGAGAAAGTTTGTACAATGTATGTTGTACCGATTTTTTTTAGACGAAACAAGGATGAAAAAAATCAGGAGGATGAGAGGGAAAAGAGGGAGGTGTAGTTGGAAAGGGATGGGAGTACGTTGGGAATGGTGCAAATATGAGTGTTGAGTGGAGACCGAATGGGAGACGGTGGTGAGACGGATGACGTCGGCTTGGAAGGAAAGGAGAGAAAGAGAGCGTCTCTTGAGGCGAAGCGAAAGAGGAGAAAGGGAAGTCGAGCGAATATAAGTGCGGGAGATGAATTTTTATGGCCTGCCCTTGGCACTCCTGCTGCCCCTTTAGGTCGTGAGTTGTCCACCGCCATTCCTTTGAGCTGCGTGAGCTCTTTCTAAACGAAGGACACGGGGTTCATCTTTGCGAAAAATTGTACACAGATTTCTGAGAGTGAAACGTGTTATCTTAACCGCTCGTTTTATACGCGCCTATAATCAGTGGTGTCACCCCAATTTCTTATCAACCCGTTCGCTAAAAATCGGTGCTCGAGATGGGCCGGAACGCCCCGAAACGGCTTTCCGGTTCCTCACACGCCTCTGTGATAACGTTCCGTCTCGTATTTTCGTGTCCGGTTACTTCGATTCTGACGTCAAAACTAGCGTTCCGTTTCGTAATGTATATTTGCCATTTCGAGCGCTGCTAAATATAAAAGGATTTTAATGGCTGGGTAAAGGGGTAATTACTGTCTTTTTCTTAAATCAACGTTCATAGTTCCTAATAGTCTGCGTTCTTGAGATGGATTAGAAGAACTAGTAAGAAATTTAGAGACCATTAACATGGAAGGATAACAGAAAGAGTGAAACAGAGAGGGGAGGAAAAATATCGAATATTTCGTATAGTGGAAGTTGAGAAAGAAATACTGAAGAATTAACTCTGTTATAAAAATAAATATATGATTGACCTGGCAGGTTATAAATTTCGTATTTAGGTAATTAATAGTCGACGAAAGACGTGAAATATAAAAGTCCATGCAAGGAATGCTATAGACTGGTTTCCTAACGTTGGATTGACGAACTGATTGCTAATATTGTCAATACATTTTTGAAATCACGTATCTTGGCAAGCTGTTGCGTTTAGGTTTGTAAATTTTCTTAACGACTAAGACTGTTGTTTAACTCGATATCCTATTGTTTTTTAGCTTCGCATATAAATAACGATGGCAAAATTAACGTTATTTAAAAGTCGTCCAGAGAGGGCGAACAGATTTATGTAGGAAGGGGAGGAGAAGGAGGGGTATATAGAAAGAAAAATGAAACAATACATAAATTCGAATAACTCGATAAGGATTGAAGGCATAAATTGATACTTTAGAGGTATTGCTCGGCTCGTACATAAAAACGCAACTATTTATGTTCCGAGTCAGAAACCGGTGAAGGATTTTCATTTACCACGGTGATATCAAGTAAAAATCCGATTTTAGGCCGGTAGGCTTTGATTAATACGCTATTAAAATTTAGACAAATTAACCTACGAACTTCGAACGAGGATTGTGTTAAAGAAAATGAACATGGTTTCTTATTTCTATTTCCGTATTATGCATTCGATTCGAAAACACTCTAAAATACCCTTTTAATCGCATATTTCGGCAAAATTTTGCGTTCCAGTCGATAAACGGCTTGACGACAGGGATCCTTGGATAACCCCATTGCACTCCACTGGGCGCTTTCTGAAATTCTTTCCGCGCAAAAATCCTCAATTATACGCTGCAGATTAGGTCTGTATAGCAAGGGAAAGAAGGATTCTGATAGAGGTAGGGATTTACAAAATATAGGGCAGTTGGCAGGGGCGGATTCGATAGGTGGAGGGGCGATCGACCCCCCCTTGAGAAATTTCTGGATCCGCCCCTGCTTGACGACCATGTTAATTGTCAAGCTCGAGATCCTATTATTGTCGAACCCTCTTTATGTCTATTTCCACCAATCTCTTACTTTGATCAACGTATAAAACACGTTAATTTAATGCTAGCATGTCTATGCTAGCATTAAATTAACGTGTTTTATACGTTGATCAAAGTAAGAGATTGGTGGAAATAGACATAAAGAGGGAGGAAAGGGGAAAAGTACAGCGGGGTAGAAGGGAGAGAGTGGGGGGGGGGGGGGGGGGTAGATAATAGGTTCGTAGAAATAGGTTGAGCGACGGATAAAAAAAAAGAGGTAGAGATTGACCAGAGGAGAGATACAAAGCAGAAAGATGGAAGGACAAACGCGACGGAAGAGATGAGGAGGGGGTGGGGAGGGAGAGGGAAACGAGGAGAGAGGGAGAAAGGGGACTGAGAGAGGTGTGAGAGGGGACTGAGAGAGGTGTGAGAGGAATTGGGAAGAAATAAAGAGAGAAATATAATACGAAAGATAGCAGATTAATACGTTAAACTTGATTCTCCATTATTAATGGAATTAATGGGCATTTATCCTAGTCATTATAATAGTAAATGTTTGCTATAAGCCCTGTACCATATAAACGACGATAATTCAGGAAAGGTGATACCAGTTTACAGCCTGGCACTCAATAATTTTTAATTCATAGGGGAAAATTCCTCTTTGAATACTATCTGAAGCGAACTTGCTGTTAATAAATTTGAATTAACCCGCTGCTTGAACCGCTTAGCGGAAAAATAATAAAAACCAATATTTTACATACCTAACAAAGACAACAAAATATAATATAATTTAACAGTATAAATAAAAACATTGACCGGTAACAGCTAGCTTGACTCTAGATTTATAAAACGACACAAAAAAATATAACACTCACACGGCAGATGCTCCTTCTTTAACAGGCATGAAAGAACCGAGTGAAAATAGTGTCGTGAATTTCGAAAATGACAAACTGGTGGGAGAATAGGTTAAGGGGGATGAGAGGGATGCGTGATTTCCAATGTGTGAAAATATGACGGTTAACATACCCCCTTCCTTTTTTCGGGCCATGAAAGGACACCGGTCTTACAAGCCGCCAAGATGGCCCAAAAAAAAGGAATCTCATCGGTAAGAAAGGATCATAAAGTGAAAAATCCTAAAAGTACGTTTTGGTCTGTCCCTGTCGCGCTCGCTTAAACATACGCTGCTGGAGGTTACGAGCTGAGCGTGCGAAGGAGAGGTGCTGGATTTGTGCCATTTTTTTGCAAACCGTATTCATTCCAAGGAAAAAAAAGTCTTATTACCTACTCCGGCTGTTGCCGCGAAATTTTCCCCCATGGAACGCGGGGAGACAAATGGAGGCATCCGGGGAAGACGTAAGATTTTCAGGGAAGACTGCAGTGACGGAGTTGATAAAAGTAAACGGTTAACAATCAACCGCCGCTCTTTGTCATCGGTCTGCAGAATATTTTGCGCGCCCGTCGGAATGAAAGCCTATATAGCAAACAAATCTAATTTCGCGGATCCCAGAGGAGTCCCTCCCACCAACTCCAAAGCGGCCTTCGGACCCCTACAGGTACCTGGCGATACATCTACAATAATACTACGTATTTCATTTTTCTCAACGAATGAATATAAGGCTAGTTTATTCTTGGGCAACAAAAACCGGATTTTCTGAAAACAGGCTCATACGATTTTCATTTTCTAAAGATAACTAAACGACGCATTAGTACCCATATATGAGAAAGTTTGTACAATATATGTTGTACCGATTTTTTTAAAATGCATACATTGTTCCGTTAATAACACTTAAAACACTGTAGGTTCTTACTGATCTCGTAAGGCGCATAGATAATTGAGAGAAGGCAATTATATCCAGCGGTGAGAAATAACACTTGAAAGATGACACGCAATGTAATTGATCTATTATTTCTTTTTCTAAAGTAATTCTTAATAGCATCACTGCTAGAAAACAAGCCAACAGAATCATATAAAAATTAAGGTGACAACATTTGCGTTCCCATCTGTAATAAAAATTAAACTACCGAATATTTTTAATTTTAGAAGAATGTCACAGGAATAAAAAATCTATAAAAATAATTCAGTTACCTCGATAATCTGTACTCGTAGATCGTGACTCATTCTTTCGCACACGTACGCATACGAGCGCACAGAAACACTTTCATCTCTGGTATTATTCCTCATCACTTCTCCAAGTCTTAATTCAAAACTTAGGCTAATTTAGTCGTTTAATATTATAGATGCATATAAAACGAGCGGTTAAGAGAACATTTACGTTTCACTCCTTGAAATCTGTGTGTCCAATTTTACGCAAGATTAACCCCGTGTCTTTCGTTTGGAAAGAGTTCACGCAGCTGAAGGGATGACGGTGCACAAGTCACGAACTAAGGGGGCGGTTAGAGTGCTAAAGGCACACCATAATATTTCCTCGCCCGCACAAAAACTGTTTTGTGAATATTTAGAGATTCCCCGTTTTGCGAGAATGTACGTACAAACGTGTTCTTTTAAAAAAACTTGTTTTTTTTAGGAGTGAATGTGTAATAGGTTTCCCGTTTTTTTTTCTTTCTTTTTTTTCCCCCTTTCTTTTTCCCTCTTCTTCCCCCCTCCCTTGTTTGAGTGCGTGTTTGAATGATTTTTCTCCCGAAAGAAAAAGGTTTGTTTCTTCCTTTGGGGATGGATATGTGTGCATGAACGGGTGACACCAGGCTACCTGCGAGGATTTTTCCCCCGAAAAACCTGTAAGTGTTACTTTGTTTTTCCTTTCATTGTTTCCTTCTTATTGGTTTTTTTAAAGCCCCATTTTATTGTTTTTGTCTCTAAATATTTTCACTTTGTACGGTTAAGGAGTATTTATTTTTAATTCAATTAATTTAACTCGCCGAAGTCTCCCACGTTTTTTATTATTATAATGAGAGTCTCCTTTGCAACGCCCGGAATGAGTACGAAAAATCATAAAAATTTCAAAAAAGAATGCGTATTTCTGAAAACTTCGAGCGTGTAATGTGTAAACATCGCAAGAATAAGATACTATAGAGCTTTAGCCGTTGAATAGATCAAAAAAGAAGAAAATCAGTCTATATCTTTACGACGAACGGTTCTCGAGAAATACGCCGATATAAATTGTACACAAATGTCTACAGACGTCAACGTAAAATTAATATATAGTTAGATTAAGAGAAAAATCGTTCCACGAAAGATGCAGTACAAACTCTTAAAAATGATAAAAGTTCATTTTGAAAATGTAATATTAGTACTATTTTAATCACTTAAACTGACTAAATTTACCTTTGTTTATTTAACGAGTACAATAATAATAACGAATTCAAAATAATGACATTTTCCTGGCGACACTTTTAGAGCGCTTTCTTTGATTCGAATGGTAGTAGAAGAAGAGAATTACAAAGTCGGTGACTACGGAAATTAATCCCAATACTATGATTGGATACTTCAAATGCCGTACTGAAAAAATCGAACATAATCTATCATTATGTCCCGTCAAAGCAGCATTTACGATGGGTTAGTCTATTTTGAATAAAATTTATATCCGTTTTAAGGAGAAAATAGTAATTAAGTAAGTCTAATATTAATTATCATTTTCATGATAAATTTTAGTGCAAAACTTATAGAGTTCCGTTTACTCTTCGAAGCTCTTTAAGACGTGAAGCAGACGGTATATATACGTTTTCGCCGGTGTCTATGTATTAGCTGGTCCGATGTCTCTTATGTCCACTCGTGTACGGGAGCTAGGTAGAATTGTCTAACTCCCCCGAACTGATGAATGAGAATCTCATTCCTCTCTGTAAGGGGCGACTATGACCAGCTTTTTGTACTTTATTACAAATATATATTTCGAATCTATCTTTTCATTCACATCATTTTTATATTGTTCCATTTTTTATTGCTCCTCAGATTTCCGAATAACTTATTTCATAGGCTCTTAAAATTTAATGAGTAGGTAACAATGATATTTTCATGTCGACGTCTTTAAAGCGCATTCTTTGATTCGAAGTGTATAAGAAGAAAATTACAAAGAAGTTTGTGACATAATCCCAATAGTATGTTTATTAGGTTATAATTGGATGCTTTCAATGTAATACTGAAAGCAGGATTTCCGACAAGTCCGTTTCGAATAAACTTTAAAACAACTCTCAATCCTCGCTACATTTCCTCTCAGTTTTCCTTCATGATAACTGTGCACTACATAGACACAGGGGGGGGCGCCGACTCCAAATCCCTATTTACAGGACGGAAGTCTGTAATAAATTAATAAATCATTCCACGTAACCACATTAAGGCTCAGAAACGCCCTTCCTACGTTTATCCCTCGGTATCTTCTTTTTACCACAAATCTTTTCTCGGCGGCACCACAGTAACAGATAATACTATTCGTGAATCTTTTTCTCCGTGTTTTTTACTATGTTGGCCAAGTCAGGTCTTTCCTATTTTTTGAGAAGTTTTCGAAATATGTAATTAGATATTTTGCTTGTGCGTATCTTTTCGCTTACATTCAGGTTCTGTTATGCGAATGTGTATAATTATATATAGATTTAATCATTATTTTTGTAATTCACAGTAAATCTTTTCTCACTTCTTTCTTTTACTACTGAATCGACAGTGTTGCATTGATGATTTTGCCATAAGTAACTGCCTGACTTATTTAATACTTAAGGGCGGCCCTAGGAATTTTGACGCAACGGGCGAGATATCACTCCAGCGCTTCACAAATGTCGCCATGAAAACGTTTTTAATACGTATGCAAACGCACAGAAACACTTTCATCTCCGGTATTATTCCTCATCACTTCTCAAAATTCTAAATTCAAAACGTAGGCGACCTCAGTCGTTTAATATTATAGCTGCGAATAAAACAAGCGGTTAAGAGATCATTTAATTTTCACTCCTTGAAATCTGTGTGGGTCCAATTTTCCGCAAAGATCTCACGCAGCTGAAGGGATAGCGGTGCACAAGTCACGAACTAAGGGGGCGGTTAGAGTGCTAAAGGCACGCCATAAAATTTCCTCGCCCTCACTTATATTCGTTCGACTTCCCTTTCCTCTCCTTCGCTTCGTTTCAGAGGCGCTTTCTTTCTCTCCTTTCCTTCCAAGCCAATGTCATTCGTCTCACTACCGCCTCCCATTCGGTCTTCACCCACCATTCCCAGTGCACTCCCATCACTTTTTAACTACACCTCCCTCCTTTCCCTTTCTGTTGCATCATCTTTTTATCGTTGTATTTTCTGAAAAACTCGCCAATATATTCTTCTTGCCTATGCGTCCGTTTGTCCATATGGGAAATATCTGTTGCGTACATTTACACCAGAAGCATGACAATCCAAACGTATCAACGCTTTAAAAAAATCCTTCGAAAAAATCGCTAAACCGTAAAGATTGCCTCAAATGTAGGCAACCAACAATACATCACATTTGCGATTCTTCACTTCGAAGTTAATTGTGCGGTTTAATATGTCGGAGTGTTATCATCGAAGATAATCTATCATTATATCCCGTTATAGCAGCATTTTGAATAAAATTTTATATCTGTTTGAAGGGAAAATAATAGTAAGACCGAAGTCTAATCTTAATTATCAGTTTTCTAGATCATGTCTATTACAAAACGTAAGTGTTACGTTTACTCCTCGATGCTCTTTAAGACGCGAAGCAGACGGTATATATATGTTTTCGCCGTTGTAGAAGTATTAGCTGGTCCGATGTCTCTTATGTCCACTCGTGTATGGGAGTTAGGCACCCAGACTTATTGTCTGACTCCCCCGAACTGATGAATGAGATTCTCATTCCTCTCTGTAAGGGGCGACTATGACCAGCTTTTTGTACCTTATTGCAAATATTTACTTTCTCATATACGTATTCGATCTTTAGATTTTGATGGAAATTTTAGGTTACCCGAGTCTGAAAAGGTGGCTTTTGCATTGTCTGCTGTCTGTCTGTTTGCGGCTCTAGAGTCTGCACTGTGTAGCGAAATGAATTAAATCTCTTATTCATACAAAATAGAAGCTGTGAAGAAATGGTTTACATATCACGATAATTAAAGGCATTTTATTCTAGGCTATTTTAACAACAATTTTATTTTTTCAAGAACGGCTCCAACAATTTTGATCCAATTTCCTACAGTTACTTGAATTTACATCTACAACGATACTGTATTATTCATATGCCTCAAAAAATGAATATAAGGCTAGTTTATTCTTGGCAATTTTATCAACAATTTGATTTGTACAAAAACGGCTCCAACGATTTTGATCAAATTTCGTACAATTACTTGAGTTTACATTTGAAATAATACTATATAGTTCATATTATCGAAAAATGAATATAAGGCAACTTGAATAACAATTGGATTTTCTAAAAAAAAACGGCTCATACGATATTCATCAAATTTCGTATAGTTACTTAAGTTGATGTTTATTATGATACTAGCATATGTGCCCATTGAATTTCAACGGGTTTAATGAATCTAAATTTTCGTCAATGCAACATGTAAAAATCGCAAGAATAAAATTGTGCACTGTTTTAACCATTGAATATTTGTATATTATAAGTTTGTTTTAATTAATTAACTAAAATCTCACAGAAATTTCTACTAAAATAGTTATTGTTATTAGTTTTAAATTGATTATAGCATTAGGATTTCAATTTCATTAAATAAGCAGAATTCCGGTTCCAAATAATTGGTTCAATCTTCAATTGCCCCTGATAAATAGATTTCGGAATATAATGTACCTCAATATCGTTTATCGTCTGCTCAGCACTCTTGCCTTCTCATTTTCTGAAACAACCACTTTCACCAGTTGTAAATGGATTTGAAACTTAGAAGAGAACTTGATTCAGTTCAATTAAAATAACCACATAACAAACTTCTTATTCCAAAGAAAATATTTTTATAATATGCAATGTTAACCTAGAATTCATTCATTCTTAAAGTGAATAAAAGTACCATGTAGGTACATATATTTCTTTCAACTAAAATAGCCACTCTTAACAGATTTTAATGGATTAATGCATTACTATTTCAATTCCATGAAATAAGCAGAATTCCGGAAACAAAAAAATTTGTTCAATCTTCAATTGCCTCTGATAATACTTTAAATAGATTTTGAAATAAAATGTACCTTAATATCATTTAGCATCCACTTACCACTCTGGACTTCTCAGTTTCCGAAACAACAACTTTCAATAGTTTTTAATTGATTTTTGCTTTGAAATATATGTACTTGAGTCAATTCAGTACAACTTCCACTTTACATACTGTAAATTCCAAAGTAACTCCTTTTATAATAGGCAATGCTAGCCTGAAATTAATTCATTCTGTAAAGTGAATAAATAAAGTTCTTTCTTTAAACTATGATAGCCACTGTTATTAGATTTAAATGGATTATAAGCCTTAGAACTTACTCTGTATTAAATAAGCACCAAAATTCGTTTTATAAAAACAAATCAATTCATTAAAAGATCCACTGTTGTTTCTTCAAAAATTGCCTGTTAATAGTTTTAAATGTCCTTTTAATTTTAATTGAATTTTAATTTATATTCGTTTCCAAACTTCGGCCATTGTTACAAAATTAATTCGAGGAATAACAATATAAATTCGTAAGCACGTATGGTTTACAAAGAATTTAAGACTGCTTTTTATTTCCAATTTTTCTAAAATGACACTGTTGATACTTAAAATTTTTTATATTTACGTTAATATACTTATTTTCCACAAAACACGCCAATCTCTCCCCTTCCTTCCTCTCTCTCTCGTATTGAAGCAGTCAAGGCACGCTTATTCCCAGAAGGATGTATAGAATAATGGTAATTTGAGGTGTAACAGTGATAATGGTCGACATAGCAACATCACGTTAAAATGGCGAGATTTCCACAAAATATGCAAATGAAACGTTTAACATGGAATATTTCGAACTGTGGGCGAAAAAAGACGAACGGTATGAGAAACTTTATAAATTTTTCTTCAAAATGGTTCAAATCCGAAGGTTGTCTGTTAATTTCTTTTAATTTTAATTTCCAAATGAATAAAAGCCTGCACGTCGGAAAATCGCATTTTACATGTAAAGTAACGGGAAATGGAAATGCCTCTCTTGGAGACGAACCAAGGAATTTTTTCGCGATTTAAATTTGTTATTCTCTGAATAAGTGTTAATCAAGCACCCCTACCAAATTTCGAGTTTCTATCATTATTATTTCTCGAGTTATTAGCGTTTGCATAGCGTGACCAACCAACCAACCAACAGACGACGGCTTTTATTATATTAAATTACATAGTTCATATTTTTCGAAAGAACGAAACGACGCATTAGTGTATGAGAATGTATATTTCCCGGTTTTTACTTTCTCATACGAAGTATCGAGAAAGTATTGTTTTCATGAAAAAATTCGACCTCGAGATTTTTACGGAAATGTACGTTTTAGGTGTCGCTGAATCCGCAAAAGTGGTTTTCGCAATGCCGTCTGTCTGTCCGTCTGTCTGTCTGTTACTGGCGCTGCAGCCTAGACGGTAGAGCGAAAATGAATGAAATCTCGTACTTAGGCATTTTATCATACAGAGTAGAAGCTCTGAAGAAATGGTTGACATTGATCAATAATTAAGAGTAGTACATTCTACGCATTTTTAACAACAATCCGATTTTCTCGAAAACGGGTATAAGGATTTTCATCAAATTTCGTACAGTTACTTGAGTTTTTGTCTTTGATAATACTGTATGGTTCATATTTCTCAAAAAATGAATATAAGGCTAGTTTATTCTAAGCAACTTTAACAATAATTTGATTTTCTCAAAAACGTCTTTAACGATTTTGATCAAATTTTGTACAGTTAATTGAATTTTTGTATTCAATAATACTCTATAGTTCATATTTCTCAAAAAGTGAATATAAGGTTAGTTTATTTTAGGCAACTTTAACAACAATTCGATTTTTTCAAAAACGGCTCTAACGTTTTTGATCAAATTTCGTACAGTTACTTACGTATACATCTACAATAATTCTACGTATTTCATTTTTCTCAATGAATGAATATAAGGCTAGTTTATTCTTGGGCAACAAAAATCGGATTTTCTAAAAACAGGCTCATACGATTTTCATTTTCTAAAGATAACTAAACGAAACATTAGTATATGAGAAAGTTTGTACAGTGTATTTTGTACCGATTTTTAAAATTTAAGTTTAATAATATTTTCTCAGAAATAAAATTGATGTTTCTAAATTCCAGTATTCCAATAAAATAGTTCATCATTGGGAATCTGTGTACTTTTAAATAACTGGAGGTAAAGGATGATAAGGGAGCCGGGAACATGAGAAATATCACAGCACAGTATGTCAATCCCCGGCCCCCTCTCATGACGGGCCACGAGAGGCCGCCCGATTCTTCCATGACTGTATCCGGCACTGTCCGTTGGTAGTGTTAAGTTGATCTAAGAAAACATAGCTGGTTACTTCTCCCTGTTCAGTTCCTTTGATATATATCTTCTCAGGATTTGTGAAGGAGTTGTACATGACCTGTGATTTATTAAGATCAATCTTAATTCTTGCGTCTCAGCTGGCCTGCTCCAGGTCTTCTTGGGAGCTCTTGTGGACTTCCTGCGAATAGTATGTTGTCATCTGCAAAGTGGAGGTGACTCAGATTTCTTCTTTTACTTTGATGCCTTTTTCTGACCAGTCTTGTGTTTTGAATACTTCCTCTAGACCTGCTGTAAATAATTTAGGAGATGGTTTCTCCTTGCCTCACTCTTTTTACTTTCTCATACGAAGTATCGAGAAAGTATTGTTTTCGTGAAAAAATTCGACCTCGAGATTTTTACGGAAATATACGTTTTAGGTGTCGCTGAATCCGAAAAAGTGGTTTCGCAATGGCGCCTGTCTGTCTGTTACTGGCTCTGAAACCTATACGGTAAAGCGAAAATGAATGAAATCTCGTACATAGGCATTTAATCATACTGAGTAGAGTATACATAGAAATGGTTGACATTGCTCAATAATTAAGAGTAGTTTATTCTACGCATTTTTAACAACAATCCGATTTTCTCAAAAACGGCTCTAACGATTTTCATCAAATTTCGTACAGTTACTTGCGTATACGTCTACAATAATACTACGTATTTCATTTTTCACACTGAATGAATATAAGGTTAGTTTGTTCTTGGGCAACTTGAACAAAAATTGGATTTTCTAAAAACAGGCTCATACGATTTTCATTTTCTAAAGATAACTAAACTACGCATTAGTATATGAGAAAGTTTGTACAATATATGTTGTTACCGACTTTTTTGGTTTTAAATGCACTCGTTTCTTCCTGCAGATGGGCATACGATGTTGCGTTTATGTAGTCATTCTTGATCAAGTTTATGTACGTTTCTTTTACACCTTGTTGCACTTAACAGCGACGAATTTCGGATCGAGGCGAATGCTTTCTCGTATTCGGTGAAACACATGTATAGAGCAGGGGTGTGCTGCCAGATATACAATATATCAATCGGCGCGCTATTATCGCCGCTCCTGGCAGTTAGGCATCCCATACAGCATCAAATTAATAACCTTTTTTTAGCGGATCTGAGATCGCGTTATTTGATTTTTGCGGGAATTAGTAGGGATTTCAAAAAAGAAATCGCGTCACTATTGTTAAGAAGAATTAATTTTTTATTTTAATTTTTAAAATATCATTAATGACTAATATATCAATTTATATAACAGACTAGAATATTGCCCGTCATAAAATGACGGGATTTTATTGATAAGAAATCAAAGGAAGTCGATATTATTTTTATTTCAAATCACCCAAAGCATACAACGTTAAACGTACTTCTGCAAGAATAATGAAGAGTGAAGGATCAAGAATGGATCCTGTATTTTTAGAGGTTTTAATTATGCTGTAACTGTTCCTGCTTTTGAAGTTTGTGAGTAGCTGAAAAATTGATGCCTACTGCTTAACCCTTTAACTGCTGAGTTTAGGAAATGGGAGAATTGGGGAGATGCTGAGTTTTTAAATAGAAAATTCACATATACAGTCAAATCTCCATAATCTGGCATTCCGTAATCCAGCAACTCCCCTAATCCGGTATAGTCTCTGAGTTCGCCTTGTTTTCCGTGAACCGCAATGTTTAGATCGTAAAGAAGTTCAATGCATTATTTATTATCCCCTCAATGGATTAAACTGATTAAAGGATTTGAATACGATTTCCTTTTTTATCAACTTTTATATTAACTTCCTTATATGTGTGTGTGTTTTTTGTATACATTCAACCCCTAAGATATATCAGAAAAAATCTTCCTCAAATAGGTTGCATATCACTTCACCTCCCGTGAGTAGTTGCCTATCGTGCAACACCTTTTACAGTGGAAAGCGCGTATCTGTGTAATCGTCGTACTTAAAATTTTCTTGTGCAATTCGTACTTATTTTTCGCTACCTTTATTTTGACGAACAGCTTTAACAGCGGCGTTTTTCATTTGTTTATGGCATCAGTGCGTAAATAAACTGAAGAAACTGAGATTACACTGAAACTGTCAAAGTCGTAATTCGGACACCAATACACTCGTCAAACACTGATTTTTCCAGTTATCTTCGACAATATGCATTTTATGCGAACTTCCAAAATTTTGAAAACACATTTCATGTACCAGTTTACCATAAAATAAAACGCACCGTATATCTTAACTTTTTTAAATGCCATATTATTGTTAACTTGTTTAAACATTGTGCATTTAATTTAATATTTACTATATTACAATGTGTAATATCATGAAGAGATGGGCTAGGCTTAACATTAGGATTAGATACCTCGCATAATCTGGCAAATTCCCTTCGGCTTCGGTCAAGTCCCAAGGTTGCCAGATTAGGAAGGTTCAATTGTATTGCGTTTTTACAATATATGTAACTTTATTTAATACAAAATGGTATATTTTTCATTGTTATTCATTTAAAAAATGCTTTTCATTTTGGTACAATGCTTGGGTAGTACTAAAGACAAAAATATTTAATGCGTTCCCAGCAGTTTAATGGTTGGAAAAAGTTTTCCATAATAATTTCTATCATCTGCGATTCTTTTGACAGTATGTCATAAGTATTTTTCAATTAAAATATACTGAGATACATAATATTCATGATGTAAAATATTGTTTATAAGTAATGGTAAAAAAGATATTATTAGAGTTTCAAAATATTTTTTTCTCGTGCAGGATGTCATTAAGCCGTAGACGCCGTCATACTTACTATTACGTCCTCCGAAAACTGTCCCATTCGCCGTCATACGTACTATTACGTCCTCCCTCAGCGCTACATTTAATTGTCTTTTGGCGCGAGATATATTCATATATCTAAATAAGCTTTATATATTTTCAAAGAGGAAGCTTTGGCCTTTCTAGTAGTGCATGTTTTGTAATTATAGTAGTGTTTTTGTGTATTATATTCTACGTTAAATTTTGCGACGAAATTTTCGTTTTTGCCACGAAATTACGGTGCGTCAGCACTAATTTCAATTGTCTTTTGACGCAAGGGACATACTTAAATCTGAATAATCTATATATATTTTGAAAGAGAAAGATTTGGCCTTTCCAGTAATGCATGACGTTCTATTTTATAATCTACGTTAAAGTTTGAGCTGGATTTTTCATTTTTGCCACAAAATTACGGAGCGGCAGCACTAATTTTAATTGTCTTTTGACGCAGGGGACATATTTACATCTGAATAATCTTTATATATTTTGAAAGAGGAAGCTTTGTCCTTTCTAGTAATGTATGTCTTGTGTTTTTATTGTGTTTTTATAATTTATAATGTACGATAAAATTTGCACTCGATTTTTCACGAAAGTACCGTGCGCCTGAACCTTTCATCGCCTTTTGGCGTAACGGAGTTTCGTAAATATAAATAAGCTTTATATATTTAGAAAGAGGAAGCTTTGTCACCTCTAGTAATGTATCTTTTTTGTTTTTTATTGTGTTTTTATAATTTATAATATACGATAAATTTTGCGCTCGATTTTTCACGAAAGTACGGTGCGTCTGAACCTTTCATCGCATTTTGGCGTAACGGAGTTTCGTAAATATAAATAAGCTTTATATATTTAGAAAGAGGAAGCTTTGGCCTTTGTAGTAATGCATATCTTGTATTTTTCATTATGGTTTAGGATTTTATAATATACGATAAATTGTGCGCTCGATTTGTCACGAAAGTTCCGTACGGCAGCACCTTTCATCGCCTTTTGGCGTAACGGAGTTCCGTAAATATAAATAAGCTTTATATACTGTGAAAGAGGAAGCTTTTGTCCTTGTTGTAATGCATGTCTCCTATTTTTCGTTGGGTCTGTGTCTTTTATAATGTACGATAAACTTTGCGCTCGATTTTTCATTTTTGCCACGCATATATGGTGGTTCTCGTTCGAAAAATCGCTCTTCAATGCACTGGGAACTCTTTCCTGGGCGTTTGAAGAGGCAAAGGGAATCTTCTGAAACGTTTCTTTCTTGGCAGAGCTTTTCGAGGAAAACGTCCTGTAAATATTTACCCACAGCCTACTACACCACGGACCTACGCACTTTCGACTTCTCAAATTGACACAAATAGAGCAAATGGCCTAAACTGCGTTAGGAACAAAGGATCCTTTGTGTGAGTCATCTGCGGAAGCGCTTTTCACAGAGAAGATTACTAGATATTTTTAGTGTTTTATAAGGTAAATTTCATGCTGAGTTCAGTTACGCATGTGTCCATTTTCTAAAACAATCGGGAAAGGACTTGTGAGCTAATATATATTTTAAAAGTTTTCCCTATTCTGTGTCTAAAATCATTCATGATAAATTCAACTTCATATCTCCGCTTCTAATGAACGAAATGTAACCATTTTTTCTGTGACTTCTGTAATGATTAAGAATGATGGCTGCATAACTAAAACGTTTATATTATTTATAAAACGTTTTTTAAAAAATCATAAATACAACACTTAGTTAAAAATTTCCAGTCAAGACATGGAAAAGTTGACATTCGATAAACCTTTTACCTAATTGGTTTAGATAGGTACATTCAGCGAATAAATGTTCAGTAATGTTTTAATGTTTTTTTGAATAAGATTTCATGTCAATACATTTCATAGTTTCGCGATTCCGAAAGTTAATATAAACCGTTAGCGCTCACCTGAAAATTAAGCGATTGGTGTTTATTCGCTTCTACTGCAGCAGTGTTTATGTGCGACATATGATATTTTAAATGACACTGTTTAAAAATTTCATCTTTTATGTATATTCACAAAAAATTTCATCAAAATAAAAATAAAACAACAAAGGTTATGAATTTTTGAAAATTTTCGCAATTTTTCTCACCTTTACCTGTATTTTAAAAAACCTCATTCGGCGAATAAGATAGGTTTTCATAAATCTCATCCGGGCTTGAGGGGTTAAAGCAATCTTTTGACATGAAGTATTTATATACTTATAAAATTTTCTGCTGCAATCTAAACTAATATGACCATGAGAAATAAATATATAAAGCCCCCGAGGACTTTAATTGATGCTAATTGAGCATTGACACAAAAATACTGATCTATGATTTTATAGGTATTAATTTTCAAGTTTTGGTGTGCCCCTCAAATATTTTTAGCTTTTGTGCTGCCCCCCCCTCCCCCATCCCCTCAGAGTTGGGAGGCTAGTTACATTGCTGCCTATAACACTAATGCATTTACATATTTAATTTCAAAGTAGGACAATGATATCAAAATTTCCTGTATAGTTGATATGTATAATTTATAATAATTCCAGTGTGTCTATACATCTGTCATGCTTTCATTAAACATTTTCACTTAAAACTAATTGAGGAAATTCCATCCTGGCATATGTTGTCATGGGTTATGCCTCAACGAAGTCCTGGTTTTGATTCAAGAATCATTTTTTGCTAATTACAGTAGAACCTCATAAACCCAGCAATCTCGGGGCCTAGCATTTGCTGGATTTTTGAAAATTTATAAAAAATCCTTAAGTAATGTACATTTTTGGTAACATTATATAATTCAAATGATGAATAACAATTACAATGGAACCCATTATCAAAATAGACTATTGCTTATACATGAACTAAAACGAGAAATTATAAAAGAATCATTAAAAGGTAAATAACGAACGTGAACTAAAGCATATATCTAATATGCATTTACAACATTATTTTCATCAGACATTATTCTGAGAATTTTTTTTAAACATCAGGCAAAGTAGCTTGCTTCATGCATTTTGATTTTTCGTTCATAATTTTATCTTGTATTCAATACAAACACGTAATCTCTTGAAAATCAATGCAAGAGCATTGTCCTAAAACAGATATTGTATCTGTGACCAACTGTATACAGCGCTTTATTGAAAGTTTGTCCTAAACTATCTCTTGATCATCGTCACTTTCATTTTCTACATCTTTTTCATGCTCAGGTTTAAAAACCATGTCCACTATTTCAACTATTTGACATCAGTTAGCTGAAGTACGACAGGTGCAGCATTGTCGATATCAAACCAGTTTTCAATGTCATCTTCTACCACTCTTTTTGCTATTGTGAAAAATTTTCGCTTGCTGTATCAGCATTAGGCCTGAAATAGGTACACCTTCACTCATTCGCTGATGAAACCACTCAAACAATACCTTATCAACAATATTTACCTGGGACGTGTTATGTTTTACGGCTACACAAAGCTTTAGGTGTATCACTCTCTGCATAAAATTTCAATATATCTGTTTTTTTCTTCTTTAAGTCATACACATTGGAACTACCAATGCCATATTCTTTGCAAAGTCTCTTCACTGAAGTACCTTTTTCAAGTTTTCTTAATAATTCCACCTTTTTTTATAAATCATGAGATTAATCTGTTTACATTTCATAACACCACTTATGGGTTGTTTTGGTTCAGAGTCAAAATGTCCAAAGGAAAATGTCCAAAACAAATACGTCCAAAATACATAAATGTCCAAAACAAATATGTCTGAGAAAAAATGTGCAAAACAAAAATGTCCATTGAACAATATTGTCCAAAAGTCAAAATGTCCTAAATGATAATGTCCTATAAACAATTACCAAAGATAATAAAAAATAATTACAATAGTTTTTGTAGTACTGTGCTACTATAATAATTAAAAATTAATATCTCTTATTTTATCTTCTATATCCAGTCTCAAAAAGGTAAACCTTTACTTCAATGTCATGGTTATTTATACAACAATTTAAAGAAAGTACTGACATAACAGTTATTTTTTATTTATATAAAAACCCTTATTTATCATGTCCCAAATTATCCAGTCACCAAAGGGTAAGCCTTTACTTCAATATCGTGGTTATTTATACAACAAGCACTCGCAGTATAAAGACATAATTTGATGGCGTTATACGGAAAGGAAGGAATGCAATGCTGGCTGCACAACTGGTCGAAATTTGGACGAAATACAAATTATCTCAGATGGAACTAACTTTCACTTGCACGAGGCTAATACTGTTAATGCAGCCAACAGAGAAACCGTAGATATAATTACGTTGTTACGTTACGTTGTTATGTGTACATTGCTCTTAAATATTCAATTGGTACACATAATATACATTAGTTTTCTGATTTTCGGACTTAATTTTTGTGAATGTTTCTTATTGGACTTTCCTGTTATTTGAACATTTTTATATCTTGGGTTTTATTACTTTTGACTAATTGGTTTTGACCTTATTTTAACTTGGCCATTTATGTATTTTGGACGTTTTTGTTTTGGACATTTTCCTTTGGACATTTTGACCTGGAACCGTTTTCTTTTTTTGAAGCCATTTCAAAATAAAGTTTAACAAAAGTACTAATTACATTAACGAAAAACAATTGCTGTCGCAACAAATCTAAATGTCGTTCTAATGAGGTAAATGAAACAATGAAAATAGATAGGTGTACATCAATTAAAGTAAATTCTACAGTATTAGGATTTTTTACATATAACTTTGAAAAAAGTGCCGAGTTTTTTCGAATGCTGGGTTTTTGAATGCCGGGTTTATGAGGTTCTACTGTATCTATAGAATGAGTATAGGATATTTTAAATTTGAATTTTGCAATAATTTTTATCAAGAAAAGAACTCTAGACTCATATGTAAAGGCAACAGAAGGAAGATTTTAGCTAAAAGAATTTGAATCAACTCTGTATTAGTCTAAATATTAGTTTGGAATCCGAAAATTGCAATTTTCTACATTTATCAAAAGGATTAATCTGAATTACCACACTTTGTCAACGTATTTGAGAGTCCTTTACTTTTAAAATGAAATATTCATTGTAATTGGGTTTTTAATTTATGTATAAAATACTGCTTTTATTTTGTTTATATAGGTTTGATTTTTTTAGTTTATTTTCAACTACTGTGCTGCTGCATTAACTTCTCCAAAGGAATCTTTCAGGAAAATCACATTTGAACTTTTAATCAAATTTAAATTCATCATAGTATAACAATGCCTATTTTTACAGCAGCCACAAAACCATTTATTCACTGGATATCTTTATTTAACTGAGATATGAGAGTAAAAGAGTCAATGCAGTAAATTTTCAAATAATACTACAGTAAAACTCGTTTAATACGTATTTGAGGGGACCGACTCATTGCTTCGTTATAAGCGTGATTACGTTATGTATGAGAAACATGGTTTTTGGCCTATATATCCCATATAACACGTATACACATACAGTAAAAGCTGTGCTATCCGGCTATTTAGAAACCAGCCACCCTTAGACACCGGCAATTACACAAATACAATTCATTTTGTTTTTTCTTTTTTTATGAATTTTTGTATGAATTGTATTTGTGTAATAACACAACTTCCACTTTAAAATTTCTTAAAATATTATATATATATATTTGGTATTTACTCCGTATACTTCTGGTGCCCCGAGTGAGCATGGCGTTTTTGTTTACGTAAGCCATTTGCATTGTCTAGATGTTTTGGCGTACTTCTACAATTTCCAGCCTTATCCCTTCTTATTATTTTAAAAAATTACACATCCATTGAATATGGCATCAAAATAAATACCTAAATGCAAGGAACAGGAGAGAAAAGGTTGGTTTAACGGTAACACAAAAGCTGGAACTGATCAAACGAATTGAAAAAGGAAAAAATAGAGCAGCCATAGCAAAAGAATTCAACATCGGATCTTCCACGCTCTACGATATCAAGGCTCATAAGACTAAATTAATGAAATTTGTGTCATCTTCATCAATTAATAAACATCATATGCTTCATAAGCAAAAAATTGAGGAACTGGATAAAATATTATATGACTGGTTTTCACAGAAATGTTCAGAAGAATTAAATAATTTCGTCCTTTTCTAATAGAGTAAATAAAGATAAAGAAGAAAGATAAATAAGAAAGATATAATCCAATAAATTCAATTTTGGGAACAGGTTCACTGCCGTAATCTCCAAACTTCCCGGACGCCCTAAACTTTTCAATAGTCTTTTTGTTTTGCATGTAAGTGTAGCAACATATTAAATAAGAATGGGTAAATAGTGTCTATATCTAACTATGTGTGGAAGAATTAAAATGGAAAATGCAAACCCCATGCATAGTTATGTTTGGGGAGTACAATAATGAACCTAACATAAGCCCAATTTTGTTTGGTTATTGCTAAATTTGCAATGTCAAAATCGAAAATTGCTCCCCTAGCCAGATATTTCTCCTAATCGGCTTTCCACAATCCCCAAGATAGCTGGATAACATCGCTTTTACTGTATTTGCAGTGAGTCGACTTCAATGCCGTACTTACATATGCAAGGAGATGCTTATCAACTTCGCGGCATGTAAAGTGTTCGACTGCTATTACATACGATTTTTTAAATCGTCATTAATATTATTATTATGGTCATTAATTTACATAAACATTTCACATTTTTAATATCAATTTCAAAACAAAGGGAACGTGGAAATTCATATGGAAGGGGTAGATGGAGGAAGGGGACCTCTACGAACAAGTGCGCGATAAACGGGCAGAGACAATTCATTACTTATCGCTCTGATCGCCAAACTTCGTTATATATGGGGCATTTTTTTGCCACGGGAGTAAACATTTGTTCGTTACTGCCGAGAATTCGTAAAATGCATGTTCGTTACATCCGAGAAATTTAACCAATGCCCTTATGGAGAAGTTCAAGGGACCGAGACATTTCTTTGTTATAGCCGAGATTTCATTTTAGGTGTGATCATTCTAAACAAGTTTTACTGTAGTTCATCAGTGGGCAGTTATTATTATTATAGTCTGTGATATATTCTATCTAAACTAGAAACACTTTTCAATTACATCTTATGTATATAATCTTTCATTAATGTCCGTTCGTATATCCTACTCACCCAAGAAACTTTTTACCAAAGAAACAAATACGTTGCACTTATTACCATTTGGACAAAATTTTTACTATAGAATAGCGGGGAAGTAGTCTTGTCTAGACACTGCTAGACATTTAAAGAAAATGCAAATGAATTTATAGATATCTTTTTCACAAGGAAATTTCATAAGAAATGTCAATAATCTGATCAGTAAAGTCTTGGATACTGAATCATAGAGGTTGTTATTCCAACTAGAAAAATGAAATTGTTTAAATTCATATTAACCCTTCAAGCCTGGAGGACATTTTAACAGTTTAACCTAGTGATGGGGAGATTTAAATATTTGAGTGATTCTGGAATGAAATTCTTTAGAAAATCATAACTAAATGAGTTTGTAACACTGCTTATTTTTACATAAATTTTTCACAAATTTAAAATTTTTTTGAAAAATCTTTTTGTTGATGTCATTGATTATTTGCATATAGTCTATTCTGAATTTTATTTTGTCTTATTTTACTGATTAACTCAAATTTTGATATGAATCTCTATACAGGAAAACAAAGTTGACAATCTTACTGATATGCAAGCCCTTGTTTTTAGAGCATCATATTTTTACTTTCTCCATACGTAGTAATGGGAAAGTATTGTATTCGTGAAAAAAATCGACTTCGAGATTTCAACGGAATTACATGTTTTGAGGTCCCTAGAACACGTTTAGACTATTGTCAGAATGATGTCTGTGTGTGTGTGTGTATGTTAGTGTGGGCGCTCTAACTCAAAAAGTACGTGCCATATCGTTACCAAACTTCATATCTAACACTCTTACATGAGCACAAAGAACTGATTAGTTTTTGGACAATACCGGATAACTGGAAGTCGAGGTTTATTCGAAACCCGATTCGGTTTTTGCGATATTTATTGGTTAAAATATCATTATTGTATTTACAATTCTAAACAAAAGTTATAGAGAATGTAATTTCCTACAACTTTCATTTGAAACAATTTTCTATTGTAGTTATCGTTTAGGAGTTATTTATAAATAACCTATTTTTCGGTTTCTGTTAAATATCTCCTTAAAAACATCATTATTGGTAATCTTCGTAAGGACCAAAGGTGTAGAGAATAATATTTCTTCCAAGTTTTGTTTGAAACTAATTTTCGTAGAACCATCCATTTTGGATATATTTCGATTTATCTTAATACCTGTATACAGCGCCGACACCATGTAGCGGTGAATTCTGTAAACATTCAAAATATACGTAATTTACGGCAACAAGGACGTGTATTCTTTTACAATACGAAATAATAATTTTGCCTTATAATGCTACTCATAATAATTTAAATATCTATACCCCAAATATGGTGAAAGTCATGTTGGCCATATCAGAATTTTCTAATTGTAACCACAGATTATGTGATGTAACTCCCCAGAAGGTTTGTCTCACAATCAGTTGTTCCCAGGAACTTGATTTTTATGGCCCTTCTGAAGTTGAGCGATTGCTTATGTTGCTTATGCCTGATTATGTAGTCCATAAGCTACAATAAAATTCAATGGAGAAAATTAAAGAGACAAGTTAATGTTTGTAAAATTTTTTATAAAATTTTATGGAGAAATTTTAACATGGGATAACATTTTTAATTTTTTTTAATTTGCAAAATATTTAACTGATATCAGAATATTAAAAAGTCTTGCAGTTTCTTGTTGTTCACAGTGTACTTGTGAATATGGATTTGGCTGCCATCACCAATTCTTCATATGACATATAAAAATGAAATATTATTATTAGGAATATAAGCAAAAATTTGAAAATAAATAAAGTGAACTTCTCTAATTTTGCAACTAATTCTTTTGTATAACGAAGAAAAAGCAGCCTTAGTTTCCTGTATGATGAAAGATACGTTTTTATTAATATGTGAGCAGATTTTGATACGGATCTGAAGTGGCACGATTTCTGAGCATATTATGACGAGCGACTTGAGGGAGGACAAAAACTTTGTGAAGGGTGTCTTTAAAAGTTAATTGATCGCTCAAAATTATTTTGATAATGATTAATTTTTGAAACTGCATAATTTATGAATTGTGCTGCATATTAACTGTGCCACTGGTATAGTACCATACAGCATCTATCGCTAGGCAGGCACTTCTTTCTTCTGCACTTAGGATGCGAACAGCAAAGAGGTGCCTCAAAAACTTAGCCGTAACTAAGAACGAAATTAAAACATATTTGTTTATCCAGAAAAGTCTATATTTACTCATGCCTTTTAAATGATTCCTTTTCACTATCTGACAACCTATCACCAAAGATAAAGTCTTCTTCATATTTACCTCTAATTCCTTGTTTTTTAAATAAAAAAAAACTTAAAAAGGGTTGGAGACTACGGCGAGATGGATGTTTCAAATTCAAGAAAAAACTCCTTAACCGTACAAAGCGAATATTTAGAGACAATACACTAAGTAAAAGTTAAAATGTGGGCAAAGGAAGAAAAAGAAACAAAAAAGGGAAAGGATAGAAGGAAAGGGTTTACGAGGCGTTAACCTGTGTCAGTGACCCTTAGTCACGCCATTGTTGGTAGGTTTGTGAATCTGTTCAATCGCGACAGAGACCTAATCAGCAACCACACACACTTGCTTCTGACAGAACACTCACACATGCACTCTAGTAACAAACGCAACTCTCTAAGTATTCAGTGGAACACTAAATACGTATTTCGAGAGCAACGCTGTCATCATCATCAGTTGATGTGGAATGAAGCTATGGTGTGCGATTTTGGGTATTTAAATGGTGGTGTGTTTGTGTGGAAGTGAAAGTGAAAGGAGGGGGAGAGTAAGCAGTTGAATATGTATAGAGTAGTGTTTGTTATTTGAGTGCGTGTGCGAGTGAGTGTTCTGTCTGACAGATCCCTGTCACTGTTGAAAGACAGATAAACCTGCAGACATCGTGTGTGATATCAAGTCCCTGCCACGGAGTAACTTCCCATAAACCTGGTATTATTTCCTTTTTTATCCCCTTTTCCTTTTATCCTTTTTCCCTATTTGTGTGAGCATCTGTGGTTGCTGAGTAGGTCCCTGTCGCGATTGAACAGATTCACAAACCTACTAACAATGGTGTAAGGGTCACTGATGCAGGTTAATGCCTCATAAACCCGTTCCTTCTATCCTTTCCACCTTAGGATTAGTTCTTGTGTGAGTGAGTAAGTGTTTGAGCAGTTGCCAACAGGTCACTTGCGTGGAGTTATACCCGTAAACCTGTAAGTGTACCCTCTTTTTTGTTTCTTTTTTTCTTCTTTTGCCCACTTTTTAACTTTTACTATGTGTATTGTCTCTAAATATTTGCTTTGTACGGTTAAGGAGTTTTTTCTTGATTTTGAAAAGAAATAAATTATAACGGCGATAAATGATCTTTCTCAAGCTGTCACTGAAAACTACCGTACAGGAAACCATTGAGTGGAAGAGATAAGCCAACCACACATGACAAATGAAGTTGCTAACAACCAAAAAAGCCAATTAGAGTAAAAACACGATTGCAGGCTTGGATTTTGTAAACCAAAAATCAGATGACACAAACCATTATGTTTTATGCACATAAACATACAATCCATTAGATACGAACAAGATGAATTAGAAATAAAACTTAACAAAAAAATTATGGTGTGTGTAACAGAACATTTATTAATGAAAGATGAAGTTCGTGGATAAATACACAATTACCACCAAGTGAATCTCACACCAAAAATTTACAAATAAAATATAACAACCTAATTACCAATCCACAAGAACTATCTAACCATTCCGACAGACTCTTCTGCCAAACTCTAACCAGTAAAATAAAACTACCTTCTCACGTTAAACAGCCATACACAAAGCGAAAATCAAATAACATCACACCAAGGCCCATAGAAAAATAGGCAAAAAATAGCTAGAAACAACACTTAAGAAACCATGGAAGAAAACACACTTCAGGATACCAGGATAACTCCTTTTATAGTATAGCCAGTTTAAGATGCAAAGTCTAACATTCCTTTGACAAAAAATAAACAAGAAAGCACACTGTATTTTCAATCGATTTACAAAAGCCTTTGAATCAGTCAACCACAAATTATTGCTTAAAACAGTAAGAACCCTTATGTACAAGGGAAAGCTGAGGATTTCAGACATCATAAAAAGTACGTCCTTAGGGACCTGCGGTGTAAGGGGTTTTGAATGTAACAACAGACAATACTAATTAACAGCATTGTGGCCAGGACATAATCTTCTTCTTAACTTCATGGATTAGGCAATTTGTCTGTTCCGTCTTCACATTCATCTCCATTTCTTCCTTGGTCCTCCAACTTCTCTTCATCTACCGAGCTTGTACTCTAATAATTTTGTTGTAATTCTATCATAACTCATTCTATTTATATGCTGTAGCCACCTCTGTTTCCCTTCCTATATTCTTTCATTTATTGAATATATATCCAATTCCTTTCTTATATCTTTGTTACTTATGTGATCTTGTATTGTACGACCCTTTACTTTTCTTAGAAATTTCATCTAAGCTGCTTGTACCCTACATTTGTGTTTTTGAGATAATGTCCATGTCTCACTTCCATATTTTAAAACAGGAATAACCATTACTTTGTAGGCTTTTAGTTTTGTGTCTTTTCTTGTTTCATTTCCTAATGTTTTGTGTATTGTGCCACACATCATTTGATATTTGTTTTGCTTTTTATCAACATCAACATCATTATCATAATCATAGCTTATATCACATCCTAATTAGTTAAAATGGGATACCTGTTCAATGATGACATTATCAATTAATGTTTTGGATCATACAGGGAATTTTCATTTAAACACCATAACCTTCATCTTTTTTGTTGAGATTTTAAAGCTCTGCTAGCAAGTCCTACTCCCACGTCCCCGTTGTGATCCCTGTTTAATACTAACGGGAGAGGGCAAAGGCGAGTCTCCAATGCCTCAAAACTGGCTAAGAGTGTAAACTCTGACAGAAAATCAGATACATATGTCAAGGGACCAGGGCCGGCATGATGGGGTATGCAGGGTATGCTACACATAGGGGGCCCCGGAAGAGGGGACCCCAGATTTTACTTGTATGTACCATAATTTATCGTCGTCAATAACTGGCACAGTATATTCATAAATATCAATACAGATAAATGAGCTGAGTTAGGGGTCAGATGCCAATACGAAAATCACTATCCGATGACCACAAACTAAATTCTCTGGTGTGAAGAAGGTAGAATGTATGTGACATATTTGCTTAAATTATAGAGTACTGATTCTACCTAAAGTACCCCGTATCGCCGCCACCTCATTATCCCAGGTCACGTAATGGCCATTGTTGGAACATTGCAGAAAAAGAAGAGGGGCCCCCAAAATCATGCTTGCATAGGGGCCCCCAAAGATATCATGCCGGCCCTACAAGGGACCTTAAGATGGCAACCCTACCACTCGTCTTACATAATGTCATCTGTAACCATCTCCCCTTTTCTCTTTCTTTGCCAGTCTCCAAGGCTCATGCTATCGACTACTGACTAAAACCAGTCAGCACGCTTTTGGGTTCTTTCGAATTCACGGCACACCGAACTGAATTTATCGAGACTGTAGGAACAAAAAAGATAAAATCGCCTTTCACACACACATACACATGAAACTATTGCTGAAATCTACAATTTTCAAATCGTTTAGCCCGGAATACGAAATAACCCTATGATAAAAATTCCAATTCTCCAGTTGTGAAGCAACTTTTAATACTCACAGTTTCCCATTAACTAGATTTAAATTGTCCAATTACGAAACGTGAATTGATTTATATTTCTCGAAAAATAACATTTGTTAAGAAGTACAAAAAAGCTGGTCGTAGCCCCTTACAGAGAGGAATGAGAGTCTCATTCGTCAGTTCGGGGGAGTCAGGCTCGAGGGACTATAGGAGTAAGAGCCTTGGCTCCCGTACACGAGTGGACGTAAGAAGCATCGGACCAGCTACTACGAGAATAGCGGCGATGACGTATATATACCTTCTACTTCGTGCCTAAGTTAGCTTCGAGAAGTAAATGTAACCTACGTTTTGCGCTTGATTTTATAATGGAAAATGATAATTAATATTAGCTTTCGGTCTTACAATATTTTTCCCTTGAAACCAATATTAATTTTATTCGAAATGGGCTCACCCGTCGGAAATGCCGCTTTGACGGAATATGATCTATCTGTCTTTATACAAAAATGAAATTCCAAAACCAAACGTAAAGTAAGACGCAATTTTCTCCGTCTAATGTGATAACACATATTTATGTTCATAAAACACCGAAGCTGAGGTAATTATGATGATGCTTTGACTTCTGGCAATTAAAAATAGGTAACTATGCCATAGAGGTTTACCTCTATGGCCTATGCCTATTCTTTTCAATTTGTTAACAATAATACGTATTGCCAATGTAGAGCGATACTCGCCGCCTGCGATCCTGTCCTTGCCACCTATCTGAGGATAGGCTGTGGTTTTCGGATTAATGAGAAAGAAGTAGGTCTACACGGAGTCTTGTTTATCCCACATAAGCATTTCAAGGCCATCTGTGTCAGATTAATGCGCATAGCGCGGCATAGTAGCTTAACGTGCGGAGCCCGATCGGGCATATACAAATCACCACAATGTTCGTGTAACAAAAATAAAGACTTGCGGAGAGACAAAGAGGGGGAGGGGGCGGGAGAGAGGGAGATTGGGAGATTGGGAGAGAGGGAGGAGGGAGATATTTCAATTATACAAGAATATAGTCTTTAATAGAAGTTTTCTATGATTATATATCATTTGCACCATTAGTTGATTCACGTTATTTATAATACATTAATTAAAAAAAACGCGTATAACTTGTTATATTAATTTAACTTTGGTTTCGAACCCCGGAAATTAGCATTCGACATCCAACCAATACACCAACGGGTCAGGAAATCCAATTTGCACAATATGTACTTCCGGTCGCGTTAGTGTAATGGTTAGCGCAGGGGTTCCCAATCTTGTGCTCGCGAGCACCTCTGTGCTCTTTGGAAGCTTGATGGTGCTCTTTGACAGTCTGACTCATCTTCCGTGCTACGCACCAATTGCGGAGGCTTGCAGGGTATTCATTCAGATTCTACGGTGCTTCATATCCCATTTCTTAGGACCAATAACTTAATTTGCTCGGTCGATTTCTGTCTAAGCGCATTCAAGGTCATTAAGAATAACTTTGACGTTGGTTTGATTTCATTCATTGTCATTACTACTCTTGCGGAAGTGTAGTGGTGCTCTTTTGATATTCTAGGATACAACTTGGTGCTCGAGAAGGTTGAGAACTCTGGGTTAGCGCGTTGAATGTCAAATGAGAAGTTGCGGAGTTCGAATCCCATGAATATTTCAAAACTTTTTACTTTCTCCTATACGAAGTATATTGAGAAAGTATTGTTATCGCGAAAAAATTCGACCTAGAGATTTTGACGGAAATATACGTTTTAGGTGTACCCGAGTCCGAAAAAAGCAAAACCTTCGAAACACAAGGTCCCCATATACACACAAACATAAGAGTTCTTAATGAATGACTACAACAAGCTCCCGCCCCTCCTTTTCACGCCGCACAGTGGTCCAGAATCGAAAAAACGTGATCGAAAATAATTTCTCTTTAACTAATCTGTTCAAGTTTAATAAAATGACGTTTCTATATGTTTTTGAGGTTGCTGAATTGGATTTTGAGGTCCATTTGACTCCTAACCCAAAAGTTTTAGCCCCACGGCCATTCTTAGCCCCGAATATATTCCAAAAACTTTAATAGTTTTAAAATGTTAATTATTTAAACAATTTTAATAACTTTGAAAGTTTTTAATTTAAAAAAAAAATGTAGTCTTATAAATTCTGTTAAAGTTTCGTTTGCTTTATCATCTCCGTTTATCTTGAACACCTTCCGTAAGTAGTTTAGGACATTACTTTTCCTAACGTCATCCGGATCATCAATACAATCCATCATTTTGTCATGGAGCATTAACCTCGTAATTCTTATTGATGACATTTCTAAGTAACACGAATATAAACAACTTATTAATAACTTAGAGTTACGGATTAATATTTGGATTTAAACGACTGAAGCAATTACGAGAAGAATACCATATATATTTATAATATATATTAAAAGGAAATCATTTTGATGCAATCATGCACACCATTTACTTCGAGAGGAATATAAAAAATGAAAGATTTATTTAAAAAAAGAAATTTCCAGGGAAACTGCTTTCCTTAAAAATAAAGGAAAAATAATTAACAGAACATGAAACTTACCAGCAAACTTCAGCGATGAATTGCCTGAAGACGTTAATCTACTAAATAAACAATTGCAGCACTTCACGCACTCTTTATTGGTTTCACTGCACTATTTAAAATCTATAGAGCGCCGATGTCAATTGCAAATCTTTTGCGACACAAGATTTTTACTGAATGTCAGACAAAACCGCTTGCTGCCAGCGAAAATACACAACTGGCCTCTTGTTCTTACGTGGTGGTGTATTTTCGCATAGAATTTCACACTCCCTCTCCTAAAGAAATTTGTTGAGTTCCTCTTCCTAGAGAGACGAACTGCTCAGAGGCCAAGAACAATAAAACATTTTATGACATATACTAGTAGGCCACCAACGACACAAAGAATCCGACCAGACGCAGCCGGCAAAACGCAATCACGGAAAAAGTAGAGAGGAGGCGAAAGGATACGGAAAACCAACGCCTCAAAACATTTTATGACGCAGTCTCCATGCCTTTCTCGAGAGGAAAATACACGTGCGTGGCCGTCCAGCGGCGCCCGGAAGCTCGCACGAACGTGTTAAAAGTAAACAAAAAGGCCTCGATCTCCCAGGGGGGCGCCTAGGGGCACCTGGACCCTTATTTATTAGTTAGCCTACACCCGGCCCTTTAATATGAGACCAGGTTCATGAGTTCCGCTTGATTCCGATTTTTTGTTGCGCTGCTTTTAATAAGAAATTAACCAAAAGGTAAGCTGTTTTAGGAAGTCATTTTTCAGCAACTAAAATAATTAATAAATAATTGTGCATTGCATATTCTTATAGCTAAAGCAACATTCTATAACAAAATATACTTCAATTTTACTATTACTTCATTTGAACGGCTCCATCTTACGGCAAATACATGTATTTTTAGCCGAAAAAGGGAAACCTCGAAAAGAACAGATTTTCCCTAACTTTGAGACGATGTAGCAAACTTCACACGAAAGTTGGGAGAAAAACAATGAGCGTTAAATATGACCCAACTCTAGTACTTTATTATGTGGTAGCTTCAAGTTCCTACCAAAAAGTTGAAAAATCGATTTTCGATCACGTTTTTTCGATTCTGGACCACTGTGCGCCGGCTCCACCCTCCCGCTGACTCTGTCTTTGGGGGGTGAGGGGGGCTAATACCCAGTTTCCCCCCCCCCTCCCCCCCCCCTGGATGCGCCACTATTCAGAAGTTACCTAGGAATCCGCTAGCTTATAACTTTTGACAATTTTATTCATTATTTGCCGACTAGATTTTCCTATGGTTTAAACTAGCGGAATCTACTTACTAAAAAATCTTCAACTGGGAAAATTTATCCTACTTTTAAAATCATTACGATTTGAAACGATCGAAATTACTTTACAGAAGTAAAAAATGTAACAGTTCTAATAAATCTACCTTTTAGATGTACTTAAATTAATGTAAAATTAAATGAAAAACATTTTTATCACTACTGTCCGCGCCAAAATTATGCAGACTCGAGTTTGAGGCTTAATATCTCAAAAAACGGCTCATGGGATTTTCGCGGAATGCATATCAGCGTGTAGATAATTTTGTTCTGCGTTTAGTGTATGTAAACGAGAATTTTTAAAAATTATTCTAAGGTATGTTCTTGGAGTGAGAATGAAAAATTGACCCCTTTTTTGAGCGTTGCGGCGGCTGGCATCACTTTGCCGGTTTGTAATAACAAAACGGGATGTTCATATGATATTAAAATTTAACAGAATTTTAATCGTAGCCTTATAATTACGTGTGCACAATTTCACATGTTTCACTTAATTCGTTTACGGTTTTTTATGCAATTTATGAGACAGTGTTTTCTCCGCGAGTATGCGGCTTGGAGGCACGCGAGCTACACTGTCGCCATCCTCTCGGCATTCCTATTCCGTTTCAAGTAATGTCATCAAACTGAAATGAACACAATATTTTATACAGAATTTTATATTTTTTGAAAGCGAAAGCGGGGTGTACGCGACGTTCGCAGCGGTTTTGGCGCGCGGCGTTTCCAATAACCGCAGCACCATGCGTTTTCCCTGGAGTTTACGCTTCAAGCAGAAATGAGTCTGCAGTAATGGTTGTTGTGATGGCCTAGTCTCTGGCTATGACTCAGAAGACTTCCGTGGTGACTCTCAAATACACAAAAATGGTTAGTTCTGTGGGAATGCTTTCTCAGTCGCAGTATTCCAGCTGCAAAGTGCACTTCTGTGAAGACGATATGCCTCCCCGTGAATGGTTTTCTAAGCAAGTGATTCAAATGATATTGAGTTCAATATTTTTTTTCGGCTTGAAGGCGAATTTTATTCATTATTTGCCGACTAGATTTTCCTATGGTTTAAACTAGCGGAATCTACTTACTAAAAAATCTTCAACTGGGAAAATTTATCCTACTTTTAAAATCATTACGATTTGAAACGATCGAAATTACTTTACAGAAGTAAAAAATGTAACAGTTCTAATAAATCTACCTTTTAGATGTACTTAAATTAATGTAAAATTAAATGAAAAACATTTTTATCACTACTGTCCGCGCCAAAATTATGCAGACTCGAGTTTGAGGCTTAATATCTCAAAAACGGCTCATGGGATTTTCGCGGAATGCATATCAGCGTGTAGATAATTTTGTTCTGCGTTTAGTGTATGTAAACGAGAATTTTTAAAAATTATTCTAAGGTATGTTCTTGGAGTGAGAATGAAAAATTGACCCCTTTTTTGAGCGTTGCGGCGGCTGGCATCACTTTGCCGGTTTGTAATAACAAAACGGGATGTTCATATGATATTAAAATTTAACAGAATTTTAATCGTAGCCTTGTAATTACGTGTGCACAATTTCACATGTTTAAATTAATTCGTTTACGGTATTTTATGCAATTTATGAGACCGTGTTTTCTCCGTGAGTATGTGGCTTGGAGGCACGCGAGCTACACTGTCGTCTTCCTCTCGGTATTCCTATTCCTTATCAAGTAATGTCATTAAACTGAAATGAACACAATATTTTATACAGAATTTTATATTTTTTGAAAGCGAAAGAGGGGCGAACGCGACGTTCGCAGCGGTGTTGGAGCGCGGCGTTTCCAATAACCGCAGCGCCATGCGTTTAAATTTTAGGACGCCCACTAAAATTTCTTCTAAACTTCTTCTTAGCCGGAGGTGGTGTATTGCCGCTTGAATTCTCTTGAAAACTTTCTCCATTTTCCGCACCAATTTCTTTCACCGATCCTAAATAATTCCAAGACATTCGGACACATATTTATACACAGGGTAACGCTTTTCACCACGCTTTTCGCCTTCAAGCCGAAAAAAAATATTGAACTCAATATCATTTGAATCACTTGCTTAGAAAACCATTCACGGGGAGGCATATCGTCTTCACAGAAGTGCACTTTGCAGCTGGAATACTGCGACTGAGAAAGCATTCCCACAGAACTAACCATTTTTGTGTATTTGAGAGTCACCACGGAAGTCTTCTGAGTCATAGCCAGAGACTCGGCCATCACAACAACCATTACTGCAGACTCATTTCTGCTTGAAGCGTAAACTCCAGGGAAAACGCATGGTGCTGCGGTTATTGGAAACGCCGCGCGCCAAAACCGCTGCGAACGTCGCGTACACCCCGCTTTCGCTTTCAAAAAATATAAAATTCTGTATAAAATATTGTGTTCATTTCAGTTTGATGACATTACTTGAAACGGAATAGGAATGCCGAGAGGATGACGACAGTGTAGCTCGCGTGCCTCCAAGCCGCATACTCACGGAGAAAACACTGTCTCATAAATTGCATAAAAAACCGTAAACGAATTAAGTGAAACATGTGAAATTGTGCACACGTAATTATAAGGCTACGATTAAAATTCTGTTAAATTTTAATATCATATGAACATCCCGTTTTGTTATTACAAACCGGCAAAGTGATGCCAGCCGCCGCAACGCTCAAAAAAGGGGTCAATTTTTCATTCTCACTCCAAGAACATACCTTAGAATAATTTTTAAAAATTCTCGTTTACATACACTAAACGCAGAACAAAATTATCTACACACTGATATGCATTCCGCGAAAATCCCATGAGCCGTTTTTGAGATATTAAGCCCCAAACTCGAGTCTACATAATTTTGGCGCGGACAGTAGTAGTTCATTTTATAGAGAGTTTTCTGAATTTTTTATTATCAGTTATGTGCCTTATTAATGAAGCAATTTTTCGCCATTAATAACAAGTCCTTCCTTTCATTCTTCAATATATGGAATATATGTAGAATAAAACAGTAATAGAATAAATATACTGAATTACCTAGGGAATCGGTTACTAAAATATTCTCTGCAGCTGCAACACCGTTGGAATCATTTGTGTTTCTTTGTCAGCCTTTCCTTGTGACATCCTGTTTTGACAAAGTTGCAAGTTCTGGTTAACGGAAATTTAGTTCGATACCTGTTTAAATGAGTATATTGAGTAATAGAACGTGACATTACCAACCTCAGTTACCCGTATGAAACGTGGAAGTTTTCAAAAGAACATGCTTTCTAATACTTAAAGCCCTAATTGCATGAGAATGTGTAGTTTTAATTTAGAAATCAGCATTTAAGGCTCTTAAATACGGTAAAATATAATTATAATATCTTGCTAATGACCTACGTTCTACTCAAAGTGACGAGGAAACGTCAAATAAATGAATGATATGTAGTATATCTAAAATATAGTACAATCTTAATATAATAATTCTCAAGCGCCAATCTGTCTGTTGCCTTACCAAGGAGACTCTCATTGTTGTCTCCGATTCATTTACTGCCAATTAAATAGAAGAAAGAAAAGCGTTATTCGCTTCGAACTGTTGTTTGAGCATCGAAATTAATGAAGTATAGCAACGTAAATATTTAAGGATGTTGACTGCGTATGGGAAACGTTTCTAACGATTTAATCTAAGCAATTGAATATGCATTTCATCGTTTCAATGCTGGAATCTTACCTTTTTGTAAGTAGAACCATCATATTACACATCTGTAATGCTTATTAACGCAAATAGGCTCACGCATAAATTAAAACAGATGAGAATAGGGACATACGTTATTTTTTAACGCATTATATGGTTATCTTCTCTTCATTGATAGTCTAAATAAACGGTTGCATTGACTTCGCCTTTACAGTAGATACTGTAAGAAGTTAAAAGCAGTCGTTGATAGACACTTGAAGGAAAGCGACTTTTTGTGAGCTCGTCTATAAGGGTGCAACGACAATCATTGAAACTAAGGTAAGGTAGATTTTCAAATTTTTCCCTTTTGAATATACGATATTAAACTCGCATTGAGCAACTCTGTGGCATTGTGATCTCGTAATTGCTCTAATATATTGATGTAAAATCACAGAAAATTTAAAAATGCCAAGGAGTAGACCAGTGAAAAGGAGAGCTATTAGCCCAGCTACAGCTGCCAGAGAAAGGAAGAGGAGACAGAGATCAAACGAAGAGTATCGTAGGAAAGAGAGAGGAATTCGGAAGCACGCAGGATTGACCGTGCAGATAAGGAGCGGAAAACGCAGGAAAGAGAGGGGGATGCGGCCGCTCATAGAGTTGTCCGTGAAGTTGAGGAGCGGAGAAGGCAAGAAAGAGAGAGGGATGCGGAGGCACATAGAATTGCCCATGAAGATGAGGAGCATAGAAGGCAGGAAAGACAAAGAAATAGGGAAACAGGTCAAATGAATAGGGAACAAAGAAGATCTAACCTAGGGCCGAACTATTTAGATTATTTGCAAGCGTAGCTGCAACGGGCTGCTAGTATTAAATAATTACGTTACGTGAGTGAAATAGTTCAGTATTGCGAAACTTAACCCTTTAATAAGTTTCTTGTCGCTATTGCAAGACAAATATTTTTCACGAGCTCATTCTAGACGTTATTTCGGCAATAAGACGATTTTTCTTTAGAACTATATACCTAATTAAAAACAATGTTTATAAGTATCAAATAAAAATTTCCTCCTGATTTCCAGTGATAAACTAATACATAGTCATTCACTAATGACGAAATACTCATTATATGAAGATATCTTAAGCATGCCTCTAGGTTATACATACACAACAGTCAACATAACCCATCATTTTTTTTAACAAACTCATGCATAAGTATATAACTGATTCATAGTTATTACAAAAATAAAAATAGTACGGCACAAAGCGTAGATTTTTTTATGTAAAGTACTTAAAGGTACATATACACTATGCGAACGAAGGCGAACGAACGACAGCGAACGAATGTTCGGCTGTTTTTGTCATTCGGACCGTGCATTTTCTCAATCGTCTACACTAGAGCGAATTTTTGCGTTCGTTGATATTCGGCTCCTTGAACAGTTTCTTGCTGAAGTTGCTGAGTTGTTTTTAACCGTCCACACTGTGCACGAACTTCCTTTGATGTACCGTCCTGCCAGCGAACCGCGCCGGATGCACTCGTTCGCCTTCGTTCAACCGTACACAATACATGAATTAATTCGTTCGCCTTCGTTCGCATAGTGTATCCGTACCTTATGAGAGTGGCAGCTGAACGCGTTTCCCCATAAATTACACGTGCTCTTTTAAGTCTACGGCAAAACGGATGATCTGGCCAAAGAAAAAGAATGTCATGCAAAGAAAATCCCAATATAAATTCCTTACTGGGAAAATATCTTTACTTGTCGATGTCATGAACAGATTTTGGTTTCGGAATCGTGGAAGTGGCCTTATTCTTCCTACTAGGCGTGGAAAAATGCGCGGCTGGTCTGGGATTTTCTTGTCTTTCCATTTAAGTAAATTAGCCTTCTTCATTCGTGTTGATTAAGTGACCGCGCTAACTGGCAATTAAAAGAGCTCGGATACCTTTATTTTATATCCGAGCTCTAGAAATAACCAGTCAGCAGGGCCCATATTCGCTGCAGCTGCAACACCGTTGGAATAATTTGTTTCTTTGTCACCCTTTCCTTGTGACATCCTGTTTTGACAAAGCTGCAAGTTCTGGTTAATGGAAATTTACTTCGATACCTGTTTAAATGAGTATATTTTAAATCAAGATATACGTCAATTAAAGTACATACTTACCTTTCGAGGAAATGCATTGCTCAATGATACAGACAATTAAGATGGTAATGAATTCCTGTTTGAAGGACATGGTAGACCAGGCATCCTTCCTTAGGGTCTACCGAGCTGAGCCGTCGTTATCGCGTAGCATATGAATACATAAAAATTCAATTCTTTGGGGAGCAAATCACGTCGAATTTCAAGCCACGAATTGTAATTAATCTGAAAAAGATTGAGTTTTACGAATTTCATACTAATCATATTTACGTTTATTGATAAGAGCAAAGATGGTACATATTTCGAAGTTACTAATTAGAAACAGATTTCATATTTTTAACGTAATGTGTGATTATCCCGCCTATAAAATGTTAATTTTTTATATTACATTCGCATGTTTGTGGCAAAATAAAACGCTTAATGATAAGTAACATTCTAACTCAGTTTATGGGCTGTACATTAAAGTGTTCTCAAGGAATATCAAGATGTTACAATTTTATTACCTTTTAGCAAACTTCATTAAATATTTAACCAAGTACTTAAATAGTTTTTAGTGCACGACGGCGATGCGATAACGATGATTGGACAATGTCATCTGGCTTCATTTGTTTACGACGGCTCAGTGACCTCGAGAAATAGCAAAGTATGTATTCTGAAATAGACTCGAGACGTAGTATACATGCTCCATCCTTCGGCAGTAAGAAAGGCCCGCCGTCATCATCCTTTCAGAACTGATGAATTCGTGCTTTAGGTAACCTGAATGTTAGAGCGTGCACCTCTCCTTCGGAGTAATATTTTAATTAAATTGACAAAAGTAGAATGCATTGTTGGGGTTATCGTATTACAGAGCATAGTAGTGTTAGCATAGTGCAGCATTGCCTGCGATTTCATATTGTAGTAAAGTTGACAAAATTACAATATGCTTTTGAGGTTAGCTTAGTAGGTGAGTAACATGCCGCGACATGCGCGACTCCGACATTATGTATAAAAGTCATTCTTTACATCCCAAGCTTTAGTCCGCTGTGAGTTGTTCCTCATTGTTGCCCTTTAACCGCACACGCCAAGCAAGATTAATCAGAAGGCCACATCTTGAATTGTCTCAATTAGCGAAATTAGCTTTGCACTAGGTCTTCCGATCAGAATTTTCTTTATGACGTGTAATATAATGTATGTAAAGCAGTCTTCTTCTATTCCGATGATAAAGTGGCCGTGCTAACTGGACATTAATGGGGCTGCATACCATAATGTAATATCCAGCGCTCAATAATGTCTAGTCAGCAGGGACTAAGTTCTCCTGGGGACACATTTACTTCCGATTTCGTGTTTTGATGGCCTGGTTGTGCGTTGGTATTGCGTTGATCATTCGGTGTACCAATTCCTAACCATCCCCTGGTTTGCATACTTGTGACGTTCTATACATTATAATCTAAATACTTAACCGAAATGTAACCAAAGTGTTCCCTGGAGAATCTCATCGATATTATGCATGTATTGTGTTATTTCTGAACGCCTGCTTGGATTCTTTTTAAGAATTTCTTTAAGATCGAAATATTTGAGAGTACTTACATTTCGAGGAAATTCCTCGTAAATTTTAACGCGTAAATGAACTGATAATAGATTCATATGTGAAGGTTGCAGTGCACCAGTCACTCTTTTACGTAGTCTAGCGCAGTGCTCTCCAACCTTTTTTGCTCCACGGTACACCTTCATGCATGCTTAAAAACATCGCGGCACACCAAACCAACCCTAATTAATTTCAATGCGTAAATACACATTTTTAAAGAAAAACTAGCATAAAACAAATAAAAGTCGCAATTGTATTAGATTGTTATGATTGGTAAAGTAATATTCAATTAACTGTGAAAGTTTATTGTAATTTAAGTACACATAATTCAACGTGTAAAAATGTTAGGCTGTTCGAGAGAAAATTTGATCTTGCCTTTTTGGTACAAATACGCTATATATTTGGCTCAATAATACAAAGAGCTACAAGAACTTCTTCATCTAGGTTCTGTAAACATTTTTAATATTTTTATATGGGTTGATGAACAACTAAATTCGCATAAATACGTTGTTGAATTTGGGATGTCATAACGATGGCATATTCACCTTTAGCTTTTAGCCAAAGTACATCTAAAGGTAGCATATCAATTTTAAGTTGTATGATCGTTAATAAGGTCTACCAATTCCTCTCGTAGTTTCAGAATAAATTCTTTGGATGATAAAATGTATACGAATTTGTTTGTTCCAAACACTTTTGTGAAAATTAAATATCCTAAGACTGTGCGACACACTAAATAGTGCCTTCATCGCGGCACACCGGTTGTAGAGCACTGGTCTAGCGTATAGCATCATTTGTCATGTGTTATCGAACACACCGCATGTGATTCATTAGAAGGGTGCATCACGTCGATTTTCAAGTGACAAAATAGAACTCACCTGAAAAATGAGCTTGATTTCATCTAGTCTAGATCAAATCAAGTTCCGTCTCGGTGATTTATTGAGTAAGAGGTCCGTTATACTTTAATGCAAAGTTATACCTTGATGTAATATCCGAGGCCCAATTATAGTAAGTCAGTAATGCCCAAGTCCAATTTAACATTTCATTATATTACAGTGAATCGACGTTCGTATGCAGCAGCTCAAGTATGTTTCTAGTAGAATTTTATATAACATTTTATATTTAATACTGAATCGGTCTGCAGTTACGAACAGTAGAAGTGTTATAACTATTCTAGATAGAAATCTTCATAAATTTTTAATGCCTACATTTATTTAGGCATCCAGACGGTTGTAGCACACTCATGTCATGTCTTCCGGCGTGTACATTATTTATTTCAGGCTATCAAATTTTATTGTATTTTCATTGTCCAATGGAATTATTTATCAAATAAGTCCTATTAATTCATATATCTCTTTGGTCAAGTGATAACATAGAGTTAGGCTATGACGTGACTTTATATCAATTTACCGGCTTCTACTTCTTGTTTCATTAATGTTTGGAAAAATTGATGAGCTATCTTAACGACTTTGAGGATTTTAAAAATCCTGAGACATTCACATGTATTTAGTGATTTGTTTATTTAAAACGATTAGGAATTGAACCAGAACCTCCACACCAACGGCAGAACCAGGGGAGAGGGCTAACAGGAGTAATTACCCCTCCCAGGATTTCAGAATACCGAAAACAAAATCGGTACAATATACATTGTACAAACTTTCTCATATATTAATGCGTCGTTTAGTAATCTATAGAAAATGAAAATCGTATCAGCCAGTTTATAGAAAATCCAATTTTTATAAAAGATGCCGAAGAACAAAATAGCCTTATATTCATTCATCGAGAAAAATGAAATATGTAATATTATTGCAGACGTATACTCAATTAACTGTGCGATATATAATCAAAATCGTTCTAGCCGATTTTGAGAAAAATTATTGCCAAATTTGTCAAGAATAAACTAGCCTTATATTCATTTTTTGGGAAATATGAACTACTTAGTATTATTGAAGACGTAACCTCAAGTAACTCTACGAAATTTTATCAAAATCGTTAAAGCCGTTTTTGAGAAAATCAAATTGTTAAAAAGCGTGGATAAACTTCCCTTAATTATTGAGCAATGTCAACAACTTCTTCATATAGTCGGCACTGTATGATAAAATGCCTAACAAGGAGAGGACTTGAGGTGAAATCCACGGATTCCTGACATACTTTGCGAGTAGGTAACTTCACTCCCCTAGTGTACGTGTGCAAAACGCTAGGTGTAGATAAGCAGTCGTTATTGAGAAATTAGCGATTAAATATTTAAGGCAACTGAAGCTCAAGATGAATACAATAATAAGGGATTAGTTGATAAGCGAAACGGTGGTCTAGTCGATAGAGACCGTTTCGATTAGCAACCAAACCCTTATTATTGTATTCATTTTGAGCTTCAGTTGCCTTAAATATTTAATCGCTAATTTCTCAATAACGACTGCTTATCTACACCTAGCGTTTTGCACACGTACACTAGGGGAGTGAAGTTACCTACTCGCAAAGTATGACAGGAATCCGTGGATTTCACCTCAAGTCCTCTCCTTGTAAGTGAAGAGTTAATGTGATATCGCACGAGAGTTTCTATAGCTACAGATACACTATGCGAACGAACGACAGCGAAAGAATGAATTTATGTAGTGTGTACAGTTGAACGAAGGCGAAAGAAAGCGAAAGAATGCATTCGACGCGGTTCGCTGGCAGGGCGGTACATAAAACAAACTTCGTGCGCAGTAGGGACGGTTAAGTAAACAACTCGGCAATTTCAGCAGGAAACTGTTCAAAGCTACGCATACATTCGCTCAAGTGTAGACGACTGATCAAATGCACGGACCGAACGACAAGAAACAGCCGACCATTCGTTCGCTGTCGTTCGTTCGCCTTCGTTCGCATAGTGTAGGTATATGTATGTACGTTAAGTGAACTGTAATGATATTCCATATTCCCACGTTGCTCTCCATGTAGATCCAAATGATTTAACCGTCTATCAATTGTGGTTTTCTAAGGAAAAATTTCCTTACGAAGAAAGGATGGAAAAGCGTTCGTTTGTTGAAAGAGTGCATGTTTAAGAGACCGTAGAAATACGGCGATGGGCGCACGCCGCCAAGGTCTCATCAACCCATGTCTTTCGGGGAAAACCTGTAAGTCCGTTGAGTGCCGGTGTTTTCGCCGAATGCCGTATGTGGTATAATAAACAGTGAGATGAGTGCTCCCCCAATTCTCCCAATGTCTCGTATCGCCAGCACCAACCTAGGAGAATTACGAAACATTTTACCTCCTCTGTAATATACTCTGAACCATCTTCTACAAATTTGCCTCAATCACGCCCTTCAGTTATGGCACACTGATTGTGAGATAAATGCACTGTACTCATAGGAAATTATTTTTAAATGGAACATGCATTACGAATTTCTTTCACGATTACAATACTTTCTCAATATATCTACTTCGTGCATGAGGAAGTAAAAACATGGTGTGGTATGACGAATTGGTGCACGCCAAAAGAGAGGCGTCATGCAAACTGTCTTAAACGATACGTTTTTTGTAAAGTTTCAAAAAAACGTGTAGAATATTTATTTGCATAAATTCAGTCCTACGTTACCAGGGTAGTGCGTAGAGAGAAAGAGAAGGACGACTCATATGTGCATAAAGTATTTCCTAGAGTTCGGGCCCACCGCGACCATAGGCCTCTTTTATTTGCACCGGGGGCATCCCCGTCTGCAATGACCTGTCCCCAGGTCGACTATTCATCGTTTCATTATTTTTGGTATATCTGATTTAGAAAGTTTTTTCCCAGCGGCATATGCATTAATATTAATAGAATAATGCTTTTCAGTCGGCGTCTACACGGTTTTGCCTATATTTATTTGTGATAGGGATAGTGATATCTACTGATGAACACAGTCGAGTACATAATAATTCTTTTTAAATTTTTCTATCAAATTTACTGGCTTTTCTCAGGCACGAATTGGCGAAGATTATGAAGGTTTTTGGACAACGAGAGAATACATTTTTCGAGCCGAGGGGTTTTTAATGGACTGCGAGTAGTCGCACGGGCCGGGCCTACAATTTCTTTGACAACGTTCGTCCGGAATTTGTATGGGTCGGGCTTAGAAAATCTTAACTCCTATAACAAATGCCGTGCGGGAACGTGGGACAGTAAAGTTCGCCACCCCCCGGACTCGAGAAGACTTGTGTCCGCTGCTGATTTTAATGTAGCTCATGGGGATGGGCGCTGGAGTCTTTACTGGGGCGCCGGAATGATTAATAACGTTGTATTTATTTTTCATACACGTTCCCCATTACGTTACAACGAATTTCTAGAGATAGCAAGTGTATACATGCATAGCGGCATTGATAGGACTGCACGGATCGCCGGACTAATTTTTTTCAAGGCCTTCACCTAGGTCTCTTTCGTAGCACATGAAACGCATTTAGCACGGCAGCCAGCGGTCGAAAACGTCCCATCTCACCTTCCCTATTTCAGTTTTTACTCTCATCCCTTTTGTCTTTCCCCTTTTTTTACTCACCCTCTCTCGAAAATTCCCCCTCTCCTTCCTCCTGGTCTGACGGCATAGCCATAGAGGGGACGTAGTCGATCGCTGAACGCATTCAGAAGAACACTTTCTATGGAAAAGATCGTGCATTGTGGCTACCACGAGAAGAGGATCGTGCCATTTCATGTGATATCGGCTTAATGTTTGTCGCAACGGAGTTTCTAAGTGAATTGTAATGATCTTCGTTCTTCCCACGTTGCTCTCCACGTACATCCAAATGATTAAACCGTCTACCTAACGCCGTTTATCAAGGAAAAATTTTCTTACGAAGAAATGTGGAAAAGCGATCTTTTGTTAAAAGAGTGGTAACGGGTGGATGTTATTCGGCATTACTCCAAGAGAAAGTATCGTCTTAATTTGGTGCGTATGCGTAATTCAATATGTCCACGATCGTGCGTATGTGCTTGACAGTAGAATTACGTAGAATGTGCATCGACACAGCCACCATGGGCTCATCAACCATTGTCTTTCGGACACACCTGTAAATACGTTGTTTGCGGGTGTTTTCGCCCAAACCCGTATATCATGAAACAAACGGTGAGTTCTCTATTCTCTGCTATCGCCAGCACCAAATCTTACATGACGTCAATTGATGAATAACTAGCATAAGTGCCCGTTGAATTTCAACGGCTTTAATGAATATAATTTTCCTTAATGCAACATGTAAAAATCGCAGGAATAAAATTGTGCACTGTTTTAACCATCGAATATTTCTATATTATGTCTCTTTTTAATTGACTGACTTATATCTCACGGAAATTCCTTGTGAATAAAATAGTACTTACCTTTCTTTCTACTAAAATAGCCATTGTTAGTAGTTTTAAACTGATTATAGCATTAGGATTTCAATTTCATTAAATAAGCAGAATTCCGGTTCCAAGTAATTGGTTCAATCTTCAATTGCCCCTGATAAATAGATTTCGGAATATAATGTACCTCAATATCGTTTGTCGTCTGCTCTCATTTTCCGAAACAACCACTTTCACCAGTTTTAAATGGATTTCAAACTTAGAAGAGAACTCGATTGAATTCAGTTAAAATAACCACATAACAAACTTCTTATTCCACAGAAAATCCTTTTATAATATGCAATGTTGACCTACAATTCATTCATTCTGAAAAGTGAATAAAAGTACCTACCATGTACATATATTTCTTTCAACTAAAATAGCCACTGTTAACAGATTTTAATGGATTAATGCATTAGCATTTCAATTTCATGAAATAAACAGAATTCCGGTAACAAAAAAATTTTAACTTTAAATATATTTTGGAATAAAATGTACCTTAATATCGGTTAGCGTCCGCTCACCACTCTGGACTTCTCACTTTCCGAAACAACAACTTTCAATAGTTTTTAATTGATTTTTGCTTTGAAATATACTTGAGTCAATTCAGTACAACTTCCACTTTACATACTGTAAATTCCAAAATTTGTCACTCCTTTTATAGTAGGCAATCCTAGCCTAAAATTAATTCATTCTGTAAAGTGAATAAATAAAGTTCTTTCTTTAAACTATAATGGCCGCTGTTATTAGATTGAAATGGATTATAACTTACTCTGTATTAAATAAGCACCAAAATTCCTTTTATAAAAACAAATCAATTCATTAAAAGATCCACTGTTGTTTCTTCGAAATTTTCCTGTTAACAGTTTTACATGTCTTTTTAATTTTAATTGAATTTTAATTTATATTCGTTTCCAAACTTCGGCCATTGTTACGAAATTAATTGGAGGAATAACGATATAAATTCCTAAGCACGTATGCTTTACAAAGAATTTCATTTAAGAATGCTTTTTATTTCCAATTTCTCTAAAATTACACTGTTGATACGTAAAATTTTTTATACTTACGTTAATATACTTATTTTCCACAAAACACGCCAATCTCTCCCCTTCCTTTCTCTCTCTCTCTCTCGTATTGAAGCACTCAAGGCACGCTTATTCCCAGAAGGATGTATACAATAAAAGTAATTTGAGGTGTAACAATGATAATGGTCGACATAGCAACATCACGTTAAAATGGCGAGATTTCCACAAAATATGCAAATTAAACATTTAACATGGAATATTTCGAACTGTGGGCTTAAAAAGACTAACGGAATAAGAAACTTTATAACTTTTTCTTCAAAATGGTTCAAATCCGAAGGTCGTCTGTTAATTTCTTCTAATTTTAATTTCCAAATGAATAAAAGCCTGCACGTCGAAAAATCGCGTTTTACATGTAAAGTAATGGGAAATGGAAATGCCTCTCTCGGAGACGAACCAAGGAATTTTTTCGCGATTTAAATTTGTCATTCTCTGAATAGGTGTTAAAAAAGCATCCTTACCAATATACGAGTTTCTATCATTATTATTTCTCGAGTTATAAGCGTTTGCATAGCGTGACCATCCAACCAACCAACGGACGACGGCTATTATTATATTAAATTATCTACCACTATATAGTCGGTTCTCGAACGACGCAGAAAATAAGTTAATTTATGGGTCTTACGAAAATTTCACATAAAGATTTAATTCCTGAATGTAGTGGTATTGATCGATATATATTCACTGAAAAATAACAATATACACTTACGGTTGGTTACACTGCTTCATAATGATATCATTTGAAACGTTTTTTGGAAAAAGAATTTTAAAAGTGTCGGAAATTGTTCAACAAATACTTTTTTATGAATCAACAAAGAATGATTCTTTTATATCACCGAGAAAAACTAATCTAAATTATTTAAACTCTCGAAAGCCATTGAGGTTGGCCGATAGTTGGCGCATTTTTCTACATTTGGATTTATACCTTCGTCGGAGTAGGACGTGTTTCCTGACTCTCAGTTCGTTAGGCGCGATCACGGCTTCCAGAAAAATCCTTCCCTGATCTTAAAGGTAAATAAAGTCCACGTTCGGACTTTATTCTCAAAAATTGGGTTGAAATCAGTATTTTGGAATTTTTTGTTGAATTATTGGAACGATTTCGTGAATGAACGAGGTGCCGTTCTATCACATATGGAAATCTATATAGTTGATAATCGTCTCTTAAACAGTCTTTATGCTCATATTTTTAATTGCAGGGTAAGGAGTGTATACGACCTCAGTCTGGCTGACATCTATCGTCAAATCACCACCATCGAATCCCGAAGTAGCTTTTAACAATTCAATTTTTTGTTTAGTTACGTCAACCTCTAAAAGTTCACGTCACGATGTGACGATTTGCTAACGTAGGCCTAGAGAATGGTTGCCCTGGTTTCATATTTATTTTCATTTATATTTTACCTTAGCTTTGCATTTTTTTATTCCAAGTAACGCATAGAAATGGATGTCTTCTGCAATCTTCTTAGTAGAGCATGGTATCTACCTATTTTAGCAACACTAACACTGCAGTCGCGTCTGTTTCTGTGTGTTTTCATTCAGTTAGAGTTAGGCGTACAGTGAATAAGTTACCGTTAGAATCAGGTGCATTCTGGTTAGTAGTTAGTTACTAATATTAACACACCAGTGTGTGCCTGTTTCTAACTTTGCCTCATCAAGGAGTTTTTGCATTCGCGAATTTTCTTGTTTAATTCTTTAAATTCTCTAGGATGACTCGTCGCCCTTCACTGGAGTCCGCGTTCCAAGTGTCCGTATTAACAGGGAACGAGGCAGAGTTTTGACTTCTTCCTAGGGGTAGTCAAAACTAGCTATCCCCCTGCGGAGTACGTTTCACTTGGAAATGAATTCCGTGTTCGGACGATGATTCTATCGGTGTTAGATTAAAATTTGCACTTTTCCATATTATTACACGGATGCAAATTGCTCTTAGTGTAGTGTAGTGTAGCTTTTAACCAACTAACCTTGAGCATTTTGCATCTGTACTAATTTTTATATTTCTAAATTTGTTTAAAATCGTAAATTTAACTTTCGCCCTCTCCGTTAGATTTTCGATTGCATAGATGATTTTTTGTAGTTAAATACGGAACCGGGGCGATCTGTTCTCAGAGAAGGAAGAGTTTCGACAGTAAGTAGAGATTGCTGGTAGGGACAGTCGGATGAATCGGGATTCGTGATGGTCAGCCAGTGGATCATATGTGCTGACGGAAAACAAGATCGGTAAGTAAACATCCCCCATACAACTTGCCCTTAAATGGGCATGATTTTATTTTCGTCTTGCTATAGGGAATTTATGCAAGGCATCCTATTACAAAGTATCCGCGTGAATGTGATATTAAAATACATCATGAATATTTTCAGGATTTCCTGAAATCACGATTCTTCGACATCAAATATTGCTTACATATTACCTTCTCGTACATTTTTCAATTTATTTTTGTTTGCTTCGGATTGTTGTTGACTATTTGTCTAAAGATGTAGCTTATGATAGAAGTTTGTCGCCTTTGTGGATTTGATTTGAAGTATCCAGTGAAATGTATCTGAAATCATTTGAATACGCGTGCCTGTTCGCATAGAAGAAACGCTCTCCCGAACGTTCCATAAATTTCATTACGGGTACGAGTAGTTAAACGACGATGGCCTTTCAATTTCACGAAATAATATTAGTGGAATGGATTACAGGGCGCAACTGCGCATCAACGGAGACGCCGTGGGGCAGATCGCCGTGGGACTAAGCACCGAGGAGCCAAATGCCAACAGCTGCGGCAGCGAGGGACGACACCGAGTGGCACGTCGCGGAGGAACAGTATGCAGTGACCTCGAGGGAAAAAGGATTACAGGCAAGAGGTGCTCCGGAGGATGAGGTATATTGCCCTACTGTGTGGTATTCTGGGTGAGTCGTGTAACGATTTGTTATTATCGATGTGTTTAATTTACTCGGATTATTCTATTGTTTTTTTGATGGTATTCAAATGAGGGTTCTGTTCGCATAGTGCTTTTGTCTGTTTGTGTCTACCCGACGTGTGATATCTTATGTTGTTGTATGACTGACTAACAACCCATAGCGCTATGTGGTTCGACCGCACAGGCCTGTGCAGACATGTGACATGTGCATATTATGTTTTTATGACTATTCTATTTTGCTGTGTCCTATCATATTTTAGTTTACTAGTGACTTGTTTTAATATTTTGTGTGTTTTGAGTGGTGCTATGTTGGTTTATATATTCCACTGGAATTTGTATGTGTTTTATTTGGGTATATTTATTTATTCTGAGTGCTCATGAAGGGTTTGTGTGTATTCTGTGACTGTGCCTAATGAATGATTTATTTTTTATTTCTAAGAATCTTCTTACTGTGCTGGTAATTTATTTTTGAATGATTTAGGATGAAAATGGTTGATTTGTGTGATAACCTAATGCTATGAGTATATGTCATTTCATGTTCATTTTTATTATCGTCTTGCAGGGGTTGCATCAATGGAATAGGCCTCGATTATATCGGGGGAAATGCCATTTAAAAGAAAGGTTAACGAATGGAGTGCTCTACCTCTGGGGTCATTTGGAAACGGGCACAAATTAGAAATCCTCCAGTGACTTGAATTTTCAACTGTGGTGAAATACTGGCAAGCAGCTCCTATCTGTGGGAAGTGACTTTTTTTTTAATGGATAACAAGTGTTTTAGGAATTTCTTTGAAATTGTTGAAGTAATGCATTTCCTACTGCTTGCTCTCAGATGACCATTATGATCTTATAATATAGAGAGATATGCTTCATAAAGAGAAAAATGTCATCCTGAAAATTCATTATTTCAGAATGTAGAAATGTAATTTCACCGACTTAGGTTAAAGGTAGAAATGCTACATTAATTGTTGTTGCATTCATTCAAATTTAATTTTATATTCTGTAGCTACATTAAGCAGTTTTCATGGCTTGCTTGTGTTGCTTGCAAATAAAAATTACAATGCTGTAGTAAATACCAAGTCTTACATTTTATTGTGAATGGTTTCTGCCTTGGTTTCATATTAATTTTTGTTTAGAAAATAGCATATTAGCTTGGCAATTTTTTATTCAAAGTAATACATAGAAACTCTTGTGTTCTGTAGTCTTCATAGAGCACGGCATGTTTCTCTTTTACTAACATTTATACACTTTGCATCTGTTTCTATGTATATCATTAAGGTAGTGTTAGGCAAACATGTAATTAATTACCTTTGTAATCAGGGAAATTTGGTTAACTAACTATTTCTAATAAGATTCTCATACCAGAATATACCTGATTTTAATTTTGTTTTATAAATAAATCTATGCAATAATGTATTACATGAAACCAATGTAGTATTTTGTTTGGAAAAATGGAGGAATTGTTTAATACAGTGATGCAGGGGAGGGCTTAGAATTTTTCATTAAGAGTACAGTTACTCTAAAAGCCTACTTTGAGACATGATGATTCATACCAATGTACTTTTTAAATTTGAAAATATGAATGTATATGAATTGGGATTATTGAAGGCACATTAAAGGATCAATTGTACTGTAAGTGTTGAGCATTTGTAAATTAAGTGGATTTATATATCCTTTTTGTCATTGCCATTCACATGGCAAATCCGACAAAGATGTAAATCTTGAAATACAGCATTAAGTATCACTCATATCGATATATATTTTTAAATATAATATTCCAGCTGCTATAGAGAAGCATTGCAGGTAAACAGAATGATTCTCTGATAACTATTAAATTCCACTATACACTATTGTTTTCCAAGTATGTATACACATGTGGGTACTGGTCTAATGTGTGATCTACACATGAGTTGCGATCTACTATCAGGGGAGGATGTACTGCACTTCCTCCGATTTAATAACTTTCACGCTAACGAAACCTTGCAAACCCATAATGGACCTGCCTGTGGGAACATTTACCCACCCGGTGATGTACAGCTTCATTCCAGAGAGGCGATGTAAAAGGAATTATAAGTAAAAAGAGTGAGCCGAAGGCTCGCCAATATCCTCGGTTACTAGATAATAAATAAAGCAATTAATTTTTAAAAATTGGTTTATTTTATTACGTAGTGTTTTTAATATGTAGATCGCACATTAGACCACATTCTTGCATGTAAATCGCACATGAGACCAGTACCCACAAGTATAATTTAACCACCATCCTGTAGTTATTTTTGGAATGTATTTACTGAAGCCAAGTCTCGAATAGCAGATTATTTAAATAGCATATTATATAATTGTAGGCATAACATACAGTATACTGGAAATCTTTTTCTACATAAACTTGTACTTAACCATCCAAGTTAGTATTTAATTCCATAATGAGTGTTGTGATAGTATATGAAATCCTTGATTAATTTTCAATTCAAATGTGCTGTATGATACTAGGCCAGATCCAGGCTTCATCTAAGGGAGGGAAGCGACGGGGGGGGGATGGGGAGGGGGTAATCCAGAATTTAAAAAATATCTATTTGAAAATATTGTAATTCATAAATATTTCAATTAAAAAAATGGAAATATAAAACTTTTTTCACAGCAAAATGAATGTAATAAAACGGTTTGGAAGTTTAGGGGTTAATTTTTTCTAGTGTTCAGAAATCGTTGGGGTAATTAACTTCCCCCCTATCTACCCTTCGAATGATATAGTAATTTTGCAGGAAATGATTGCTATAAATTATTATAACATATTTAAATATTTTATGTTGAAATTATTTTTCCAATCCCTGCTATTTCTTTTCTAAATGCTAGGCAAATAATCTTTCGGCGTAATGGTTAAAGATAATTATAAATTCTTCTGATACCATCTAAATTGATGTTATCCGAAGATTTTATCACTTCATTAATACTTTATATTTTTTGTTAATAAAATAAGCTCTGCTGTACAAATGATAATAACATTTTACTACTGCAATGAAAAGAGATGTATAAAATAAACGTTATCTATTATGGTTAAGATTATTTTCAAGCTAAACCATTATTGATCAGGTGAAGCAATTAACTATATTTGAGAGTGATATTAGATTAAACAGTGTTCACTGTAAACAGTGGAATATGGTGATTTACTGATTAAGGCATTGGTAACTTAAGCCACAATAGAATATTTTGTTCCCCTTAAGGCAATAATAAAACTAATTGAATAAATTTGAAACTAGATTTAAAGTTAAAAAAAGAAGAAATTATCATAGAGACTATATGGAGAAATTTTAATAAAGGAAAATGCTATTTATTTGTTTTGATTCGTATGATCCTGCGGAAATATTTATCATCAAATATCATATCTGGCCTGTAAAAACCCTTCTTCTTTCCAATATGTTTTACAAAGAATATGATTTTTAACCACCATCTATAATATGCTGTGGACTGCTGGAGAAGTCTCCCTTCCTTACATAGTATGGGGTAAGTATTGTGAACACGAAAAAGATCGACATGAGATTTCAAAGGAAATATGCGTTTTGAGGTACCTAGAACACGTTTAGACTATTTTCGGAATGATGTATGTGTGTGTGTGTGTGTGGATGGATGGATGTCTGTATGTGATTTTGAGCGCTCTAACTCAAAAAGTACTTGTCATATTAATACCAAATATCATATATAACGCTTTAGCATGAGTACAAATAACTGATTACTTTTTGGACAATACCGGTAAACCAGAAGTCGAGGTTTATTCGAAACCCGATTCGGTTTTGCGCTATTTCTCCGATAATACGCATTATTGTATACATTGACCATTACAAAAAATGTAGAAAATATAATTTCCTACATCTTCAATTTTAAACAGTTTTCCATAGCAGTTATTGTTTAGGAATACTTTTAGAGAAAAGTGAGGACCGCAATGTTTTAATCAAAGAGTTCAATGTCGGTTCTTCCAATATTAATGACATTATGGTACAGAAATCACGGTTAATGAAAATTGTTCCGTCTTCTGAGACGACTAGAAGAGTTGAATATTATTCTTCATAAGCCGAAACTTGAGCAGTTGTATATATAAAAGTATTTTCTAGTCGTTCACGTAGGTCTCTTGCGTAGCCCATCGAACGCATTTAGAACGTCCCTGGTCAACAATATCTTATTCCAGTTTTTACTTTCACCTCTTTTATCTTTCCCCGTTTTTTACTCTCCCCATCTCAAAATTCCCTTTCTAACCCCTCTTTGTCTGACGGCATACCTATCCCTCGAGGTGACGAAGTCGATGTCTGCACGTAATGGCTTGTCATTGAGAAGCAAAGAACCCTTTCTACGGGAAAGATTGTGTTCTGTGGCTACTAACAAGGAGAGGACTTGAGGTGAAATCCTCGGATTCCTGACATACTTTGCGAGTAGGTAACTTCTCTCCCCTAGTGTACGTGTGCAAAACGCTAGGTGTAGATAAGCAGTCGTTATTGAGAAATTAGCGATTAAATATTTAAGGCAACTGAAGCTCAAGATGAATACAATAATAAGGGATTAGTTGATAAGCGAAACGGTGGTCTAGTCGATAGAGACGCGGCCGTCGAAACTTATTTTCGCGCGTTCGAGACCCGTTATCGCGAATTATTTTTTTCGTTTTTTATGTCTTCTTTCATGACACAATAATGCATCATTTATATTTTATGGTATTTCCTGCGAAAAATTCGCATTTTCCGCGATTGTGAAATTATTTACGTTAACCTGTTTTATCTATATTTAATTTTCGTTGCATAATTCCGAATTTTCGTTTGAATCTAACTATCCAGGTGTGAGAGGTCTTGAAAGCATAATTATCACCACCGTATTGAAACGCAGCAGCGATTGGCCATTGCTGTAGCATTCTCGTGGTGACAAGGTGGAGATTTTGCCTAGCTTCCTTGAAGCGATCGTATACGTACGATTCGATCATCACTACTTTATCAGCCAACGTTCCACCACCTTCCAGTTGCTTTTTCCATCTCCATAACTGCAAGTTGCTTTGTAAGTGACACGTTGTTTTCGATCGCAATGATTTAAAACTCCACGTCGGATGTAATTGTGACAATTTAACAGCTTTGACCTTCATTAAAAACGGAATATTATCCGCACTCATGACTTCTTCATCACATGATGAAGAGGAAGGAGAAGAATGCTGTGATTCGACATCCATTCGTTTAATTTCCTCCCTTTGCATGGCGACATCTTCATCATCAACACACGCTGTTTCTTCCAACAGTTCTTCTTCATCCGCAAATACCATTTCACAAAGCATATTTGTGATACGGTTCTTGATTTCGCGTCCCATGCCTTGAGAACGGATGGAAATTGAAGCACTGACACTATCTGTGAGCAGTTCTTTCTCTCGCAGCAGTCGTATACAATATTCTATCGCATCCGTCAGTTCTTGTTTTTGTGTAACACACAAAACAGGCATATTTTCGTGAGATTCCGAACTACCAGCTACAGATTTGATTGTGAATATTCTCCACCGACTGACCACTCCAGCACCGTTGAAATCTTTCACAAGCAAATGTAGTGAACTTTGGACTACACGAGTCTATTCTCGGAGCGTTTCATTGTTATTATATCTATTGTTATTATATCAATCTCGTATTATTAATATACACAAAATTAAATATAGATAAAACAGGTTAACGTAAATAATTTCACAATCGCGGAAAATGCGAATTTTTCGCAGGAAATACCGATAAAATATAAATGATGCATTATTGTGTCATGAAAGAAGACATAAAAAACGAAAAAAATAATTCGCGATAACGGGTCTCGAACGCGCGAAAATAAGTTTCGACGGCCGCGACTCTAGCGGCTAAACCACCGTTTCGATTAGCAACCAAACCCTTATTATTGTATTCATTTTGAGCTTCAGTTGCCTTAAATATTTAATCGCTAATTTCTCAATAACGACTGCTTATCTACACCTAGCGTTTTGCACACGTACACTAGGGGAGTGAAGTTACCTACTCGCAAAGTATGACAGGAATCCGTGGATTTCACCTCAAGTCCTCTCCTTGGAAGTACTAGATTTCATTTATTTTCGTTCTGCCGTTTAGGCTCTCGAGCCAGTAACAGACAGAAAGACGGCATTGCGAAAACCACCTTTTCGGATTCAGCGACACCTAAAACGTATATTTCCTTAAAAATCTCTAGGTCGAATTTTTTCGCGATAACAATACTTTCTCGATACTTCGTATGAAAAAGTAAAAAGTGGTTTTCGCAATGCCGTCTTTCTGCCTGTTACTGGCTCTAGAGCATATACTGTAAAGCGGAAATGAATGAAATCTTGTGCTTAGGCATTTTATCATACTGAGCAGAGTATACATAGAAATGGCTGACATTGCTCAGTAATGAAGAGTAGTTTACTCAACGCATTTTTAACAACAACCCGATTTTCTCAAAAACAGCTCTAACGATTTTGATCAAATTTCGTACAATTACTTGAGTTTACGTTTTCAATAATACTGTTTAATTCATATTTCTCAAAAAATGAATATAAGGCTTGTTTATTCTAGGCAACTTTAACAATAATACGATTTTCTCAAAAACGGCTCCAACGATTTTGATGAAATTTCGTACAGCTACTTGAGTTTATGTCTTCAATAATACTGTATGGTTTATATTTCTCAATATATGAATATAAGGCTAGTTTATTCTAGGCAACTTTAACAACAATTCAATTTTCTCAAAAAGGCTCTAACGATTTTGATCAAATTTCGTACAGTTACTTGAGTATACATCTACAATAATACTACCTATTTCATTTTTCTCAGAGAATGAATATAAGGGTAGTTTATTCTTAGGCAACATTAACAAAAATTGGATTTTCTAAAAACAGGCTCATACGATTTTCATTTTCTTAAGATAACTAAACGATGCATTAGTACCCATATATGGGAATGTTTGTATAACAATTTTGTTGAAGTATTATTAAATAATAATTTCAAAACATCGACTTGCGTTATTTCGCGTTTGGCGCCCCTTGCTACGCCACTGGTTAGACCTCGAAATCCTATTGTTATTTCAGTCCTTATGGGTGTAAGCGTGCTCTGAATGCTTTTAACACGAGAGAGAGGGTAGGAGAGGGAAATGATTTTCATAGCAACCAAAGTAAACGACATTCGTAAGTTATTTTATTGAATATTCGTTCAATCTCTTTCGTGAAAGAATATATACAACTATTTTTAGTTTAAGATATAATTGTTCTCACTTTGAAAATTTTAAATCTTCGTGGCCGAATAAATACAAGTACATATAGACATTTTACGCGTTTCGCAAGAAAAGGGTTAGTGAGGATAGAGGCAGTATGAAAGCACGAGATAGGCCGGAAAGAAGGTCATCAATGACCCCCAGTTGTGGGCAATGTCGTTGTATGACAGGTGCCCCACGAATTTAGTCCGTCTCCACCGCCAGTGTCTCCGAGAGAAAAACAGAATCGCTCTACTGGGTGCCCTTGTTAATGGGTGTGAGGGTGCGGTTACTCTGGTTTCCACGTTCCCCCATCAACTTTTGGAAAAGCGCTAAAATCTTCGATAGGCGTAGGGACTTGCATTGGACTTAAAGAAAATTTTGGCAGCATTCCTTCGGCGCCACTGGGTCTAGAGCCTAAACGGTATAACAAAAATGAATGAAATCTCGTACTTAGGCATTTTATCATACAGAGTAGATGCTCGAAAGAAATGGTTGACATTGATCAATAATTAAGAGTAGTTTATTCTACGCATTTTTAACAACAATCCGAATTTCTCGAAAACGGCTCTAACGATTTTGATCAAATTTCGTACAGTTACTTGAGCTTACGTCTTTAATAATACTGTATAGTTCATATTTCTCAAAAAATGAATATAAAGGTAGTTTATTCTAGGCAATTTTAACAACAATTCGATTTTCTCAAAAACGGCTCTAACGATTTTGATCAAATTTCGCACAGTTACTTGAGTATACATCTACAGTAATGCTGCGTATTTCATTTTTCTCAATGAATGAATATAAGGCTAGTTTATTCTTGGGCAGCTTTAACAAAAATAGGATTTTCTAAAAACCGGCTGATACGATTTTCATTTTCTAAATATAACTAAACGACGCATTAATATATGAGAAAGTTTGTACCATCTACGTTGTACCGATTTTTCGTGTATGATTTATCTTCCCCCCAGTTTGAAGTCTGTATCCTTCCTTTCTTCTAATAGCACGCTTTTTAAGCGACTTAATTAAAATATATTTTTATATGAATCTTCATTTTTGTCCGCATCTCTTAAAGGGATGAGATCTGATAAGATAAGATTTTTTCCTTATCCGCGTTCCTAATTAATCTCATACAAATCACCCACTAAGTGATACCGATTTCGACATAGGCAGTTCATCTAAATAAAGTTTGCATCTGCATTTTCTGTTTCATCATTTCTCGATTACCTCGCCCGTTTGTGATGTTTAAATGAGACAAGGGTTAGATGGAAGAAGAGTCTTATTAGTCTCATTCTCACCCTTATAAAGACTGTCCACCCTCCTCCTTATACTTCTCACTCCCTCTACTTCTCCAACTCCTCCCTTTCACTCCCCAACCATTTCTCCTTCCATCTATTAAATATCGCATTCCGTCAGCATTATTTAATTCGAAATAAATGAATTAAGTTTCTCTGAATGAATTTGCCGAATCTTCAAAATCCGGAGTAGATGCCTTTTTATCGTCTTGGCCATTACCCGAGATATTGGATAGCGTGTGCCTTACCATTCGCTTTTAAGGAGGCCCGATAAATAACGACCCCGGGTAAAATTGGAAGATTTTAATGCAGCGCGGTATGCAGACGAGTAGTTGTTCTTGCGTCTGCTTGGTAGGTGCTGGCGATACGAGAGAATACAGAATTAAGAAAGCTACAAACTCACCGTTTGGTGTATAATATGCGAAAACACCCTCACTCACAGGGGTGTCCGACAGACATGGGTCGACAAGGCAGGGATGTCGTGCGCCCATCACCGCTGTACTTTTGCACACTCCTTAAGTCGACGCTCACACTGACAAAACGCGATGAAAAATAAAGGCGATAATTTACCTTTGTGTAGGGCCGATTATCTGTTAATCACGCACCAGAAATCACTGTTTTAGAAAACGATCGCTTTTCCATCATCACTTCGTAAGAATATTATTCCCCGTAAAACGACTATGGATAAAAAAGTCACTCTCGGTTCGTTCGTCACCGGTATAATCATTTTGGATCTATATGGAGAGCAATGTGGAGGGATCATATTATCATTACAATTAACTTAGAAACTCCCGCGCGATTAGAATTTAAACCAATAGCGCATGACATGACACGATCCTCTTTTCGCTTCTTAGCCGTAACGCTCAATCATTCCTATAAAACGCCGCCCGTTTTCTTCTACACGTGGAGCCAATGCGTTCAACCAACGACTTCGCTCACTTTCGATGCTATGCCGTCGGGGAAAAGGAGGAATGAGGGGTGGAGCGAAAAAGAGGGAGAGAAAAGGAAGAGTGTGGAAGGAAAAACGGAAATATGGAGGATGAGAAGCGAAGTTTTTTCCTCGCTCTCGTGCTTAATAACTAAACAGGGGTCAATGCCTTCTAGTCTTGGTCAGGGGTCGGCAACCTTTCAAAGTAAAAAAAAATAGTTTTCTGTTATTTTTTGTCTAATTGCAAAACATTTGGGACCAGAACAGTGCGAACTATATAAAATATAATAAGAGTGACGATATTCCTTCACAAAAGCGGATATAAAAGTAAAATGCAACTTCATTCGATCCAATAAAAACTTAATACTGACTTAATTACTCTCACCCTTTCTTTTTCATTGGAGAACGTGTTATCTGATTGGCAGCAACACTCTGATTAGATATGCTGCATTTTTCGTCAGTCAGATTCTGGCTTTGTTCAATGGTTTTTACTTTTTCATATACGAAGTTTATTGAGAAAGTATTGTAATCGCGAAAAAAATTCGACCTCGAGCTTTTGACGGAAATATACGTCAGTCTCTCTGTCTGTTATTGGCTCTAGGGCCTACACGGTAAAGTAAAAAATAATTAAATCTCGTACTTAAGCATTTTATAATACAGAGTAGAAGATATGATGAAATGGTTGACATTGATCAATAATTAAGGGAAGTTTATTCTACGCATTTTTAACAACAATTTGATTTTATCAAAAACGGCTAAGACGATTTTCATCAAATTTCGTTCAGTTACTTGCAATAATACTAAATAGTTCATATTTCTCAAAAAATGAATATAAGGCTAGTTTATTCTAGGCAACTTTAACAATAATTTGATTTTCTCAAAAACGGCTCTAACGACTTTGACCAAATTTCGTACCGATACTTGTGTATACGTCTGCAATAATACTACATTCTTCGTATGTCTCAAAAAATGTATATATGGCTAGTTTATTCATAGGCCACTTAAACAAAAATTGGATTTTCTAAAAACCGGCTCATACGATTTTCATTTTCTAAAGATAACTTCATGACGCATTATTATATGAGAAAGTTTGTACAATGTATGTTGTACCTATTTTTTTTGGTTTGGATATGTACATTGATAGCTACAATATTAACAGGCACCTTCATGAGACTTAAGCATGAATCACCATATTACCAGGGGTGTGCTGCCAAAATATATAACAACAGGGTCGCTATTATCGCCGCCCCCAGCAACGATCTTTTTTGCTGCACCGAGATCGCATTATCTGATCTTTACGGAAATTAGAAGGGATTTCAGTAAAAAAACAAGATAATATTCTAAAAAAATAAATTCTTATTTTAAATGTTTAAATATCCTTAATGACTAATATATGAAGGATGGTGGCTTCGAATAAGCATACTTCATGTACAATTGCTTGGCGTCTTTCAGATAATAAATTGCTGCGTAACACAGTCTAGAAAGCGCCCTTAAACTTTTGGCGTCCCATTATTATCAGACCGTGATGCGTCGAGAATCTCCGGATAATGTGGAACGCTTAGCTCAACCGAGTCGCCAAGCATAAAAAATTTTTACTAACGGCTCGCGCGAGTCAGAGGGAGCCGGTTGTAGCACACCCCTGCATGTAACATCGTTAATAGATGTCATAATAATTTGGGTGCTACTATAGCTTTCGGTCTACCGCCATTTGCGTGTTCTACCGGTGTACAGCCGAAGCTTTCCCAATTTGACTGTTGCGCCGTAATAATACAAAGTACCCTAAAGCTTGCTAACCCATGACTGATCGGCCCATCGCGACATTTACCAACCCGATCACGGGGAGGGATAGTTTGGTTCCAGCGAGGCGCCCGGAGACGACAACTAAATGAAAAACAAAGGGAGCCGAAGGCTCGGCAATATCCTTTCTATTTGCGGCGCAACAGTCAAGCGAGATGGTAGACCACATGCTATAGTGTAAATGTACCGGTAGACCGCAAGCTAAGTAGCACCATAATTTGTATCACTCTCAAACGTAGTTTCTTGTTTCACCCGTTCATTAATGGTTCGACATAAGAAGCAATAGGTTTATCATGAATGAAATTTATTTTATAGTCTCGTGAATGAATTGAATTGTCCAAGTTATTCCTGCTTCAGAAATTTATTTACCATTTTTACAAAAATATTTATATTGTATCGATACATTTTATGAGTACATTAACAATTTATGTAAAATGATCTTTTTAGTAGCTTGAGGGGATATGAACGCGCGCACGTCTTACAAGTCTTATCTCCATCTTCCCTCCATCCTTATCTTGAACTTCAGGGCCTTTAGGGCCGAGTTTGGACTTAGCGAGTAAAATCGGGTCTCGGGTCGGGCTCGGGATCAGCGAAGCTGACTACGCACGGGTTCGGGCCGGGTCAAAAATGTCGGCTCTGTCAGACCTCTACCTTCTCCGCTTTCCACCGATCTCTCACCTCTCCCTCGTCCTTCCTCTCTCCCTCTCTCATTCTCCGTCTTCCTCTCCCACTCCCCCCTCTCTCTCCGTCTCCTCTTCTCCCGCTCTCCATATACCGATCTCTCCCCCCTTTTCTTCCATCTCCCCTCTATCTCTCTCACACCCAATACCCCCTCTCTCTCAAACTATCCCGTCCGTCTCACGTATTCTCTCTCTCCCTTCCTCTCCCTCCCTGTCACTCTTTCCCTTCCTCTTCCTTCCTCTCCCCCTCTAGCTCCCTCTCTCTCCATCTCTTCCTCTCCCTCTCTCTGTCTCCACCTCCCCCTTCCCTCTCACCGCCTACCCTCACCCCCTTCCGCCCACTCTCTCTTTCCCTCTCACACACATAACGTGAATATTCTTCTTCCATTCTGGAACCAAGACAAAATTTAGCTCTTTTATTTCATTGGACTTCTGGCAATCATTCATTTAGTAATTCACTTGAAGTTTGAATTGTTATCAGAACGCAGTATTTCTCTCAAATGGTTTTCCATCAGAACAGTGCTTATAGTCGAGAAAACAAACTCAATATGATAGGTCGAGACAAACATGGAGATTAATTTTAGGGCTGCACAACTGATACTCATATATTCATCGTGGTTTCTTTTTAAATTAGGAATCCCCTATCTTTTATTAATATGTTATAGCTTGTCATCTTTCAAACGTTCTATTTTTTCTGTGTGTGGGTCTGTATCGTCAGTAAATAAATTGTACGAAAATAGGTATTATAAAGATTGAGAAAAGACTTTTCAATTTTCACTATAGTAAATCTGAGGGCACATATTAATCGGAAAATTACAGTATATGTACGGTGGCCAAAGTTTCAAACAGCCGCTTATCAAAGAGTGGAATGGAGGTCCGGAACGTCGGTAGGCCACCTCTGTTCCATTCGATCACTTGTAAAAAGGTAAAATTATTCTGTAGAATTGCTATTTATAACTCATTGTATTGAAACATCTGAATTTACATTCGATTTTGATTACCATTTATTCCCGTCATTGTAGTCGCACCGAATAATCTGGTCCGCTGCTGAAGATAAGCCGCGAGCCTAAAAGCTGTAAGGCACAATGTAGCGTAAAATGTAACAGTGAAATACATATGCATACATACACCCCAGTGTGATTCACTGTCAAAAATGAAGGGCATAAGTGATGGATGTTTTAAAATGAATTCACTTCTCATTCTCCTCCTATTCTCCTCCCTCTATCCCTATCACAATCCCTTTATTTTCCTTCTTCCCTCCCATTCTCGATCTTCCAACCCTCAATCTTCACTCAAAAATGTTGTTATTTATCTCATCTATCTCATATTTATATTTGTTGGCTGAACATTAAGCTGGTCGCTTGTTTGGGGGTTTGCATTATTGTCATGTTTATAAAGTAGATCATTGCTGTTTGCGGTGTTCGCTAGCTGTGAGAAATCTATTGTGGTACCATTTGCAATTTAAGGCCATCGTCCTTTTATCCGTGGCTACGGCCTTGTCTCTGCATTGAGACTCCTTTCCCACTCTTCCGCGTTTGTGTAATTTTGGACACTTTTTCACCCGCAAATTTCCGAAAATCGTATAAATAAATACTTAAGCTAAGCAAAACTTCCAGCGCTAAAGCTGCGATCGGAGAGAGCATAAGTGTAATAAGTAGAAGAGAAAGGGGGGAGAGGATGGGTTAGAGGATCGGAGAAAGAAGAGGGAATCTCGTGTTTTATATAGAACAATATATGTGTTAGAAGTCAACCCATATCGCGCGGCAATGTAATTTTACTTATCAATATTTTCAAATTTTCGAGTCACTCATAAAAAGCTAAATAATCTAGCCAGTCAATATACTGAATAGGCTAAATATTTACGAATGTGATAAATTTGGTACTTTATATGTTTCACCTATATATATAATTTTCAAATAAGTGTATCCGAGGATACATTAAAGGAACAAGTGTGAAAGAATATCAACTCGGCATTATGTGCTCCGGTATTGTACGAACTAGTTGTATTTCTAATACTAAAATCCGTAGCGAATCGCTAATTACTATGGAAGTTTATTCGTTAGTTTTATCTCGGTGTATAAACTGCTGCAATTCTTATATTCTGCCTCCCTTATAGGAGACAAGATTAAAAACCTTCGCATTATTTACTTATGAAAATGTAGCAGGTGTGGTACCAGTGACATCATCCTAAATTGCTGTAACTTTAGTATAATTCCGAAGCCTCGTCGTAAGGTATAAACCGGCAGCTGGACAATTGATGATCGGTGTCTTTGTCATCGTTGCGAAATTCTGAGAAATTTCCTCCCCTCCCGAATCGTCCACGCCAACTTTCAATTCTTTAAACCCGTAAAATCGTCTTTTCCCGGTATCGAGTTGATCTCAAAAACTGTTTCGTGTTTGAATAATAAAAATTTCTAACAGAAGAGCGAGCGGAGACAGAATCCTATTAAATGTGTCCAAAAGAGGAATAACGCTACGTAAAGGTTTCTTGCTTTCTTGTGGACTTTATATCACCGTTTTCAAGAATGAAATCACCGCCATTATTATTTAATGGCCGTATTTTTTAAATAGTAAAACTTAACCACGTGAGAGGAAGCGCAATGCGTGACATTTTTGACGTAATGGTGAAAGGCCGGAGAAGAGTGGGGCCCTTCGCGTTTTCTTAATATTTTACCCTTGAAACGAATTGGTTGCGACGCATATTGGGAAATGGAAACTTGTCAAGTGTGTGCATTATTGGCTTATTGCAGCTATCACTTCGGAAATAATCTGTCGCCAACAGGAGTGTAGTCGAGCCGGGACGGACCAGGGCGTCGCCCCGGTACTTTTTTAAAGCCCTATAACATTATAGTTGTGTATTTTGTATAGTAATTTATTTTGTTTGTGGTCTTATAAGTCATAAAAATATGTGAATTAAAAAATCCTTTTCAAATCATTGAAAAGCACGCAGATGTTGGTGGAAAATTTGAAATACAATAATTACATTTATCGAGTCGACTGTGAGTAGTCTCACGGGCTGGCCGGGCCAACAATTTCTTCGACAACCTACGGGCCGGGGCGAGTCCGAATTTGATGGGCCGGGCCTAGAAAATCAGGCCCGTTCAGAGCTCTAACCTCTTTACAGTGATGATCGCAAGTAACGATCCAACTAGCGCCTCCACTAGAATCGAAACAACGGGGAAATGCGAGCATAGTCATGCCTGGTTAAACTTAGCCGCCGAAAATATGGGTCCGCGGCTAATCTTTCATTTTCCTTACACCATTCCCACCCGCCTCTGTCGGATTTATGATACAACCTCACTTCCTACCCGGGTCGCAATCCATGAGGCGGTCACTCACGGAGGGCGACGGCATGAAACTTGTAACATGGCCTTTCCATCGTGTTCTAGTACTGTTAGGGGTTAAAGATCCCAAAGGGGAGGAAAATGGGAGTATAAGCGCGGGAGGATAGAAAAACACTGGGGGAAACCCAAGTCGAGATACGAGATTTTAAAATTGGTTCTGAAAGCATCAAGCGAATTTATAGTACCCGGAAATTCCTCCTTTATCTCACGATACTTAAACAAAAATACAGCAGTTTCGGTTCGTAATATATATTTTATTCAAGTTTACTTCCACTCAAAAGTATTGTTTTCCCATTCGATTCCCTGCTTTTCTGGTGTATTGTAAGAGTTAAAAGTGGTGTGGTATAACAAGCACACAATCGCAAGGCGACGGTTGTAAGTCAGTTGACCTCGAAAATGGCTGGTCCCATATCTCGACGGAATGGTGACCGGTCTATACACCGCGTCGAATGAGAAGAAGGTTGCGTCAGGGTATATGTTTTGTCCCCACTAGAATGGTAAAACAACATGAATCTGTATCCGTGATAGGAGTGAAGGTAGAAAAAGTGGTTTTCGAGGAACTGTATTTCTAAGAAAATTTCAAATCCCGTCTCGAAAGATGAGAGTTTGTGGCATTAGTTTCACTTGGTTCGACGTTAATACAAGACTTATTGCGAAAGCGCGTCAGTGTCAAAGGCGTACCGGAAAATCTGGAGGCCCTCCCGCAGCAAATAATACGGGCCCCCTAATGACGCCTTTGTCAGTACGGTTTGAATGATTGGGAGCCCCCTAAATCTCGGGGCCCCCACGCATTGCGGGGTCTATCAGTCCGCCCCTGGTCTGTCTCTTGTGGATTCTGATTGTAATATTATTTTTTTGTTAAATATAACAGCTTAGTATTTTTGTCCGATACAATTAAATCATTTTATCGTTTTCAGTCATTATATTAAGTTAATTTTGAAATTTGCACTTCTTTTGATGAGGAAAAACTTGACTATCAGAGTGATTTGTATGCGACGATCTTTCGTTGTATACTTTTCTTCCAAATTCATCGTAGTTTTCCGTCGTTTTATTTGCAGCATTTGGTAAGTCACAGATCAAATTAAACATTCCACAGTGCGGTAATTTAATGTCTGAAGGAAAAATACATGAAACATTCTATTTCATAATTTGATTAAAATACCTTAATCCTGGTTCTCTACTATATTTACGAAACGTAGCAATAAAATCAAAACGCTGAAGGCAAAATTAATCAAAAATTATCTAAAATATACCTCACCTCAAATAAGTAGTTACAATATAACCTTAGAGCTTTTTTGTTAATTAATATTTTCTTGGTCGTGTTAATTATTAAATTTTTTTACCTGCGATATATACAACAATATTTTCTAAAAATCTTCATATTTTGTGAAACAGCTCCGTTATTATTATTAGTGTTTACATTGGAATGCTACTGTTACATAACAATTATTGTAATATCGTAGTTCTGGATCTTTCGAAGTGATATAAATATTAGTGGTTTTTGTCCAGTAACGTCAGAGAACCTTCGGCCAAGTTAAAGAGCAAGATTCCAGGGAAAATGCGCAATAATTAAAAATTGTAAAAGCAACTAAGTTCAGAAGACGAGTTCAGTGTATCACATAAAGTTCTGTGATATTTCCAGGTAAAAAATTGATTTTTTAAAATCAAGTTAAGTTAAACAAAATAATTTTATTTTCAACCTTTGGTATTGTTTATAGAAAATAACTTAAATAGTAAATGGATTGTGATAAATCAATTATTCAAGGTTATGTTATTATAAAGTAGTCCTGTAACAATCCCTTAATTTTTGTGTCATTTGGATGGGTCATACACTCGTATACATAACAAATTCAAGCTCTCTGGAACCTTTTTCTTAGGACTACATCCAAGGTCGCCAAAGGAGAAGATTCCTTACCGCCCTCATAATTCTTTTACGTCCAGTTCGTCATACATTTCGTGTGTTGCAATCAATGGCTGAATTAATGGAGAGTCGCACTTGACGCACGCAAGGAGTCCTGAAAAATGTTTTTATGTAAGGTAGGTAAGCCATATTCCGACACGGGCTTAATTCCGACACCCGGGTCTATTGCTAAAAGTACTGACATTGATGGACAGGGTGCAGCACTTACCGGATGGGCAACTGTCAGCAAGGGAACACAGCAAGTTTCATGCTGATTGAAGCTGTATTAGAGAAAGTTTTGTGTTTTAGTGCGTCAGGCGTCGGTCTTGAGGTAAGTGCCATTTTTACAAATAGTTTGTATCAAACTTTTAGAAAGTGATACATACTGTATATGATTTAAAAGCTTATTTATTGCTCTATATCGCTACATAAGTAGTTTTAAGAATTAATTAAAAGGAAGCGAGCATTTGAGGAATGGATGACAAAGATCATGGGGTCCCTAATTCCGACAGATGTCGGAATATGGAACATAGGTGCTTTTAATTCGCATTTAAGTGACACGTGACGATACCGGAGATCTGTTGAATTATGTGTGCATTATAGGCACTGTTACTGTGGTTTTCGAGCGTCTCTGTGATTAACCATAACCTTATATAACCTTAATAATTATAATTAGCATGTAATTTCATTGAAATTTCAGAAAATGAGTAAGAAAAGAGCAAAGATTCCGGAGAATGTGATGGCGCTAGCTGTTGCGGCGGTAAAGGATGGAGTGCCTCTGAAAAGAGCTGCCACACAATGTGGAATTGCTAGGAACACCCTCAGGTACCACGTTACTGCTGGATCTGCTAAAAAAAATATTGGTCGTCCGTCTCTTTTGAATTGTGACCAAGAAAGAGAATTATGCCGCAGAATTTTTCGGTTAGCAGAGGTAGGGATGCCGATAACTGGTCGACCATTGAGAAGAAGTGTTTATAGTTATTGTGAAATCAATAGAATTAAACACAGTTTCAATGAAAAAACTGGATTAGCTGGTAGGAAGTGGCTGAAGTTATTTTTGAAGAGACATGCAGATGTGTCAAACAGGAAAGCTCAGACAATGAACCTAGGTAGAGCAATGAAGTTAAATCGCGTCATTGTGAAAGATTATTTTGAAAAGTTGCGAAAGGTCATGATTGAACATGAGATCATGGGAAAACCCGAAAATGTTTACAACATCGATGAAAAAGGATGCAGATTAACTCTTCACCACTCACAAGAAGTTTATGCAGCAAAAGGCGCCAAGCGTCTACATTTGATAGCTCCAGAACATGCTGAAAATGTCAGTATTGTTGCTTGCGGTAATGCTCTGGGTCAAGCGATTCCACCAATGATCCTTTTCAAAGGAAAAAGATTCCAACCTGAGTGGGGTGATGATATGCCACCTGGCACTGCAATCGAAATGACTGAGAAGGGATCAATGACCTGTCAAACTTTTGTGAAATGGATAGCTCACTTTGCGAAATTCAAAACGCCCGGTAAACCATTACTTATCTTCGATGGGGCGAAATCTCATCTAGATGCCAATATTGTTGACGCAGCGGACGACAATAGCATCATACTGTTTTGCTTGCCAAGAAATTGCACACATGAACTTCAACCGATGGATAAGTCAGTTTTCGGTCCTTTTGAGGCATACTGGGATTCTGAAGTGCTAAAATACTGGACTAACAATGGAGAAGGAACAATTACAAAGGCGAGATTTGGCAGAATTTTTTCCCAAGCATGGCTGAAGTCTATGACGCCTGCAAACATCATGTCTGGTTTCAAAGCGACTGGGATCTACCCTTTTAACGAGGATGCCATTTCTGATTCTGCATATGCTCCTTCGGATCTAACTTTCCTCCAGTTGCCTGAAAAAGAAGGGAATGCGGCAGGATCTGATGAGGACAGTCACAGTGAAACTTCTGAGTCTTCAGTCCTTGGCTCTGCGGATGACGATACACGTCGAGACAATCCAAACAAACAAGCAAGCTTCACTGAAATACTGTCTAGGCCAAAGCTGAAAGTAAGGAAAGGCAAGCCAAGACGTCCAGCAATTAACGCAAAAGCCAAAAGAATCACCAGATGCTTATTCAAGACTGAATCGGGAAAAAATGTTCACAAAATGGCTGCACAAAAATGCTGTACTAAAAAAGCAAGTGCCTCAAAACAAGGTAAGCAAGGAAGGTGTGAACTAGGTATACTAAAAATTTATGATGAAATAACTGCCGAAAAATAACTAATTATTAAATATTATTTTACAGTCGGTGGCCTTTCTAACACGACCGACAAAAAGAAATCCTGCAGAGGAGACCCAGACCAGCCGGGGAATAGTGGAATGCCCTCAAATAAAAAAGAAAGTTGGTTTTGTATCATTTGCAGAGAGGACAGGGTGGCCGATATGAGGCTGTGCAGTGATTGCAAACAGTATGTGCACGAAGAATGTGCTGATCTAGATGCCAAATTTCGCGGAAATTTTGTTTGTCCTGACTGCGAAGATAACTAAACTTTATTTTGACCATATTTTTGTCATCAATTTTTTCTTTAAATAAATAATCTTGTTTCATTTAAATTTTGTACTCATTTGTTCGCTTTTTAAGCCCTTGTCCATACGCGTGGCAAACTGTCGGAATTAGGAGCCCAGCGGTGTCGGAATTTGGGCCATGGGGTCCTAATTCCGACATTTTTACACCTTTTATTCCGCTTGTTGTTACTCTCACAGTAATACAGACATTATCAAAATAATTATTTTAGATATTGCTAATGAAACATAATCGTTCAACAAATTTTCAGCTTTCTACGATGAACAACTTTTTTTATTTAAATTGTCAAAGCTTAGAGTGTCGGAATATGGCTTACTTACCTTATAAAATCGGAAATATTGAATATCTAACAGGCACATTTTCCTCTCGTAGACTCTTAACAGTTTTGTCTATATTACAGAATCGTAATATATTTTTGATTATGTCCCCGTAAGAGGGTCGTTAGCAACTTCGGTAGCATTTTCGACTTTCCTACCCCCCGTTACCCCTGTTACATTCCGTGACAAAAGCTTCGAAATTACAAAATGACAAAAAATTCCCAGGTTAGATAAGGCACTTGCGAATGGGTACATTTTCTATCGAGTCAAAGTTACGAGTGGAAGTCATGGGCGCCGGAGACGGGGGGGGGGGGGGGGGGGGGGGGGGGGGCAATCCAGGCATCTGCCCTTTGGATTTTTGGAAAAAAATGAAAGTTGAAAATAGAAGAAAATATACCAAATATTAATACCAAAAATTTTAATTATTTTTAAAAATATTTATTCTTTTATCCCGAATACAAAAGCGTTTAAAAACTTCCTAGGCAAAGTTGTGAAAAGTAAGGTCGTAAGCAAATTTTCTGGCTGTCCCCCTTGGAAAAAATCCTGGCGGCGCCCATGGTGGAAGTGTGACAATATGAAAGTCTTTATTTATTTTGGTATTGTTGAAAATGACGATTTCCCAGTAAATCTTTTAAGGTGACATTAAATGCATGCGATACAATAAAATTACATTGAAACCATCGATTCTTACTGGGATCGCTGACCTACGCCCAAGAGCCTCAGTTTCTAATGTATCCGCCTACAGATCAAAGCTTCATACTCCACTCCCTTACACTCATTCCGCTCCGATCTTCTGAGGCAGTTGTTCTCAAATCTTTTAGTCTGAGGCCTCCTTGTTGTGAATAAAAAGTTTCGAAGCGATTTAGCAATTTCATAGAATAATTACTAATGAACCTTAATCGTATCGATGAAGTACTTTTTCTATTAAATTGTTTGTTTATAATTAAATGTGACTTTTTTTGTCAATTCAAAAACATAATCGCAACCGTTTGACGTGGGTGTTTCTCTAACTCCTTTAACATGGGGATTGAAAAAGTGGCATATTTAAAACAATAAGATCGCCTCTCGACATACTGTATCGTTTAATTAATTCAGCATATTTTTATTATCTTATTGTTTATTTATGATTAAAATTAATTTAGCATTTTTCTTGTCGGTACATTTACGGCGGCCTCACGGAAAAAACTCCCTGGAGGGCCGCGGCTCACACTTTGAGAAACGTTATTCTAATCCCATCCTCATCACTCTGTCCCGAAAGTTTCCCACCCCTCTCACCATCTTTCAGTCCCCCTCCCTCTCCACCCCTTCCCCATTTCTATCCCATTTATTTTCACTCCCTCCCTCTCCCACACCCTTCTTCCGTTCCATCTTCCCCTCCAGGCAAACAAATCAAACAAACATGTCTCTTTCTTTTGCCAAAATCATATAATGCTGAAACTCCAGCATAATATAATAATTTTCGTTATATGGATGCCCAACTTGGAAGTTTCGCGGAAGAAGATATAACATTTGTCGTCCTAGAGAATTTCCAAGAAATTTCTCCGCCTCCCTGAATCACCCGTACTTGACATCTGCGAATTGCGTCATTTCTCGTCTCCGAGCTGACGTCTATAACAGCGGCGCATTTGTGTAACTGAATTTTGCATACGGATGCCCGAGAAAGGAAATATTACTGGAATCCTTTTTGCTTTCCAAATGTGAGATATCGCTTCGCTAAAGTGATGACACTGACGGTGCTTATTGCCCCACGCGTGTCTCGCATTCTGCCGGAATGAAAATTCTGGGGAATGAAATCACCGACATTGTTCTTTCACGGCCGGCTTTGTTAATTGATAACAATAATCTACCTATCCCGACAGAGTCGGCCATTCACTAATGGGAGCCCTGATACGGCTATCAAGGGGGGCCCACGATATTAATATTTGCAGTAATAACGATCGATTAATGGAGATCCAGTTTAATATAATAACTTTTACAGAGCGATTTTTATTGAAATTCCGTTTAGCTAGTCATTTTTACTTTCTCCAAGTACGTAGTATAGAGAAAATATTGCATTCGTGAAAAGATCGAATTCGAGATTTCAACGGGAATACACGTTTTGAGATCCGTAGAACACGTTTTGACTATTTTCTCGATGGTGTGTCTCTGTGTGTGTCTGTATGTGATAGGAATTTTGTGGGCGTTCTAACTCAAAAAGAATTTGTCATTTCAGTACCAAATTTTAAATATAATATTTTCATAATATAATAAGCAAGTGGTCACGCAAAATGACCAATCTGATTGGCCAATCAGCCTTCAACGGATACTATAAGTCTTAAATACGTACCCTTGGGGATTGAAGAATTAGTCTGGATTGGTAGCTTATTTGGTTAAAGCACATAACAGGTAAGTGGTAGTACTGGGTTCGATCCCGTCAAGTTCAGTAATTTTTCTTTCTCAATCTTCACATTATTCTCGCGGACTTTACAATAGCAAATGTTGTTCTCTATTCGATAAAATTTTAGCCAGTACCTTACAGATCACAGGAAAATTAAAATAAGTTTTCTTAATTGTCGTATACGAAATCACTACATATTATATAGCCTAAGATATATTTTTTTAATGTTGCCTTCCCCGCAAAGTCAATTTTTTTAGGATTGTCTGCAGGTAAGGAAAAAACCTGAAGACGAATCACAACATCCATGCCCGAAGCGGGATTCGAACCCGCGACCTTTGGATTAGAACGCAGGTACACTACCTACCAGTCTAACCCGGCTGTGGTAACTAACAACAAAGTAGTTGGTTGTTAATTAATAAATTTTAATACTCGTTTCGTTGAACAGTTTACAATGAAAGGTAAATTTAATTATTGGAAAAAAGGTAAAAGCACAATCCTTGAGTAAATCGTTTTAAATCTTCAATGAAATAGAAAACGGAATTCGTACGTCTTAATTTCGTCTACATATTTTACTCGAATTTTTTCCGTAATCTTTCACGGGTTATTTGCTAGTACAATATTTTCATAATAGTGGCAAGAGTTGGTTAGTTTTTGGACAATATAGGTCAAACGGAAGTGGATGTTTATTCTTGTCGTTTTTCCGTTTTTTTCCTTCAAATATCTCCTTTAAAACTCAATTTTCATAAATAGTTGTTATTATAAAAGTTGTAGAAATAAAGTTTTCTACAAGTTTTGTTTGAAATATGTTTTCATTAGGTCGATAGTTTTCATTTTTCTTCCAAATTTGTCAAATGTTAAGAGTTTCCGCTGCTATGAAAAAATTTCTAATTGTTGATAGCTGTGTGTACGCCTCCAAGGGTGATATTAATTACTCATAGGCACTTTGATATCCATAGAAATAGCTAACAATTTTCTTTACTTATTGTTTCTTTTAAATAAAGACTATTGAAAATGTTTTTAAATTATCCTCGAGTGTAATCGCTGATGATAATTTCGGGGAACGCTGACTTTGGGAGTAATCAAATTCATTGCTCTGTATGGGGAAAGTGTGTTGGCCACATCAGATTTTAGTAAAATATTTTGCAAAATTTACACTCTACACTCGAATAATTGAGATCTCGGAACTTCTGTGGCCCTCATTGGGGATCCATATGCCCCACACCCGCCGCACACCCGCTTTGGCCGGCCCTGTATACGGAATTAAATTGCCTGACATCTGCAAAATAGTTTTCCAAGGTTAGAGGTGTGTGAAATGTCTTGTTTTCTTATTCTTTCCTGTTCACGTTGGCCTAATCCATTCCCATGTAAATTACTCGAGCTCCACTATTAATAGGGCAATTTTAAAATGCCCTGGGCACATGCAGAAGACCCGGGTTCGATTTTCGGCCTCGACAGAAATTTTCTCCCGTTTCCAAATTATTCCCAACTTTCCAGCTTATTTCTGTCTGCGTAGGATCTCATGTTGATTTTATTTTATCAATTATGGATGTGATTGCTCGCTCAGGATTGATGAATTACAGCAGTGTTCCCGTGAATACGCTATCGCTCGAGGGAAAGCTTCGTCACCCCTCTTACCATTAAGTTGCATTAAGATATATAATACACCACTTCACACATTTATGGTGTTTCATTTTAATGACATGAACAACGAGCCGAGATTGAGTAACCATTCCCTTCATATTCTTCTTGAAATTCTCATAAGGAAGTTAACCGGCAATTCGGTAAATATCTTGCGAGAATATTAATGGACGGAGAAATATGAGTGGCTTTGAAAATTTTTATAACAAAGCTTGAGTTTTTGATTTTGGGAGGAATCAATTATTTCTCTTTTTCAACATTATGGAATCACATGACTATAAAGGAGATATAATCGCTGTTTATGATCCCTGTAAGATTCATTTTATCAATGTTGAAATTTAGTAGCGTTTACACTAAACCCCTAATCAGATTAATTGTTCTTACGATTTGTAATTTATTATTTTTGTCTCAAGCTCCCTTTATATATTTTCCTCAAGCTAAATATAACCTAAGTCAGTTAGAGGACGTGATTAGCCTTCCTAGTAGACATATTACCCATTCAAAAGTACTTGTTGGATGTCATTTATCGAAAGGAAGGAATAACTCGTTTTCTGATCCTAATTATGCAAAGAATAAAATACAGTGCATTTGATTTCACTTTATTTATTCAAATACCTCTGTTTAAGTATTTCTATACTGCCATTGAAAAGAAGGAAATCGGAAAGGAATAATCAGTCCAAAATCTTTCGGAGACCAACATATCTGAAATGTAAAACATGATTAAATATAATTATTGAATTCATTTGTGTGTTGCGTACATCAAATGCCATGGATAGTTCCATAAAAACGCTTTTGCATTTAACAGTATATTATTCAAGAAACTCGTTAGAATTAGAATGAATGATTGATTAATAGTATTAGATATTAATATATTTAGTCCTTTATTTTGCTAAACTTCAGGGAAGGACACGTAATTTTGAGTTAAGGATGAAATAATCAATGCATGTACGCTGGGTGTTATAGATCGCATCGAAAGTGACAATATATTTATAGTTAATTAGTACGACTTTTTAAACTCCATTCGTGAGATTCAACTGACTCGTAATTATTTCTCAACTGCCACTCGACACCAGGAGAACGTATGCGATTCCATTGCTTCAATAGCATCTCGAACTACTTGTTCTCTACTGATTATTTACCAGCCAGGAATCGTTTCTCGCCCACCCTCGTCACCATTACTGCCTTACGAACGGCAGGTTCCGCGAATGAAAGAATATTGAAAGAAAATCTCTGTGATTCTCTAAAATTCGGAATGGCATATTTTGTGTTTGTTCGGGACGCAGATTATTGTGTTAACTTATATAATTTGATTTGAACATACAGCGTTGGCGATATGAACATCGCTCAAAAAACCCTTAAATTCAAGTAATTTTATGAACCTAATCCTACATCTAATGAAAACTAAAACATGGATTCAGAGATCGTATAAGTTGAGAAGTATTCATGACGAAAGTACAGAAAATAACTCTATATGCTTCAGCAAAATGTTGGAAGATTGTTCGGCATGCAGTGATGATGTACGTTTAGAAACCCCAAGTACCTGAAATTGGGCAACGTTATATATCGTTCAATATCACCGACGTAAATGTTCCACAATTCCAAAAATTTTCATTTTTAGGTTTTCTGGCCCCATCATTTCATTCGTATATTTTTAAAAAGCATTGTAATGGAAAGCATAAAACAACAGTTGAACACATTATAGACTGCCAAAATGTATAAACAAACACAACATTCTGATTATGAAAGAAATATACCATCAATTAACAGAATTATCAGTGGGAGATCTGAGATTGATGTCTTGCACACAGTTTTTCGGTACGGGGTCTAATAGTTGATAGACTTATTCTGTCAATGTCACGATGTTTCGGCCTGCTCTTCAACTTGATTGTGTTAAGAGTCGAAAATTTGGTCTCACATAAATATGTTGTTGAATATGGGAGTAATGTTCAGTGCCTTCTCTGTAATTGAATGATATTCATTTTTCTGTGAAATCCAGAATGAATCCAGGAATTTTGATTTTAAAACTGTATCTAAGGATACATCGATTAACTTTTCATTTTCCTTGGAAGTTAATTCTGATGCTTTAGTGGTATTTTAATAAAGATAACGGCACACGAGTCATTGCGCATGGAGGGTATGGTAGAGTCTTTACCCTGGACTTCCCTCACATAGGACCAAAACGTTCAAGGGTTCTCCTTCAAATAACTATTAATGCCTTGCGCATAATATTTCTCGCTTTTGCGCGGCTTTCTTGTACTTCTGAACTTTAGGTGCTCTATAGTCGTCGGATGCTCTAGAAGGTATATATATTATATTCGCGTGTCTCATTTTCTGACGCCTAAGCGCACTCCTAACTTCCTTATTGTACCAACGAGGCTCTTAACTGTCGACCTTCAATTTAATTGGAATGTACCTATCGATACTCTCTAACATTATATCCTTGAATATTGTCCACGACGACTCGGCGTTTCATCATTTGGTCATGTCACGGAATCTAGGCAAAATTTCTCGTAGGCGCGACCTGAAACTTGGAAAGTCTGCCACGGAAAATATACGTATAAAACTTTCTTTGAGGCTTAGAGTGTCTCTCGATCTTTAACTTACACTCCGTGTACACAGCCAGATGATCACTTATTCCATCCCCTACGGTGACTTTGTTTATTCTGTCTGGGACGTTGGTTGCTAATAAATCGAGTATGTTGCCCGATCGCGTTGGCTTTCTGTATAATTGAATCGGAGAGTGCTCGCAGAATTTTTCGATTAATGCCTCACAGAATTCGCGTTCTTTACCTCTGGATTCGAAATATAGATTGTCTCAATCAATTGTGGCGACCCAAAGATTACCGTCTCTCCAACAGGAAACTTTTCACTCTTTCGTCCCCTTTCTCTGTCACTCTCCCTCTTCTCTCCTTTTCCTTTACCACTCCTGTCACAGCTCGCTCGCCGTCTCTGTCGGTGGTCTGCCTCGTTTTCTTGACTGCCCGCTCTCGGCTGACGTCGCCGCTCGAGGGAGGGGGTACGGCGGGTCGTTTAAATGCCCGTCTCCTCGACTTCGTATTGGTTAAATTCGTGACTAAGTGATATACCCCTACGAAAAGGAGGGAATGGGAAATAGGGGTAATAATCGCCCTATATAAAGCGCGTTGCTGTGGTAGCGGCCATTCGGCGGGCCATTCGGTGAGGCCATCCGTGTTCTGTTCATCGATGAAAAAGACATCGATAAGAAAGCAGCGATATTCTGCGATTTTTCTGCGTTTTCGTCGCGTTATTTCGACAAGTGCTTTCGTTAAGTGCGGAGTTGTGGGGAAAATTGCTGCATCCTCCCTCAGAAAATGAAAAAAAATAAAGTTTTCCCAAAGAAAATAAAGTTTTGAAGGGTGGGGGGAGATTCCTTAGACCATCTCTTCCCCCAAGTGTTCACACCCTTACTCTGTAGCACTTCCTTACTCGCTCTTTATATTAGATCACACACACGAATTCTCTTTAGTATTGTTAATATAATTTATTTACTGTCTTTGGGATAATTCAAACATATTGGGAATAATTCACTGGAAATGTTATTTTGTTCAGAAAATCCGAGTCTGCGCCCCTGTTTCCGTGGAAGTTTTTAGGGGAAACAGAAAAAACATTCACCACTGATCCACACTGTTCGGGTTTAGTACACTTCTCGACGGCAGGTTTGGAAAGTGTTCACTAAGCACTGCAGTGAGATGTCTTCTCGGCTGGATATTTAATCGGCCCACTTATGTCTTTACCATAACAGATATTAATTATCATGAAAGGTTCTGGTGTGTGGTTTCAGAATAGCACCAGTGAATTGAGATACAAAACTTATTGCCCACTCCTTGCCTTAGGCTTACAACAAGGGCACATTCAAAGACAATGGATATTATAAGAAAAAAGGAGTTCATGGTAGTTCCAAGTGGGAAGTACCGAAATTTAACAAAAGATTATTTTGAATTTAAAGTATCAAGTAAAGTAAACAGTATTTTATGCTGGGCACTTACCAGCAGTTATCTTCTAAGACAAGGGCTCGAGTCAGTATGACATTAACCTTTTTGAGCTTAGTAAGTGGTACAGATAATTGTTATGACATTAATTAATTTTCACAGTAGTACAGATAATTATGATTAGTGAGACAGTTTTAAATTAGTATATTTCCCCCCGTTTGAGATGCACAGCCTTTTAACAATAGCATACAGTCTAATAAACATTTTAAGGTACACTATCCCAATTGGGGAGAGTGCACAAAACTATTGTGGTAATAGAGGCAGTATTACCAGTAAACATAAGAAAAGCATGGCTAGGTTACTTTAACTAATAAAAATTTAGAGCCATGGAGACAAACATAAAGGTCTAAACATCCTGTATGCTGCCCCGAACATCATCTTTGTATTCACAAAGGCATAGCTTAAGCTGAAAATGGATATATTTTTCCAGATTCTCATCTGGGTGCTGATTGCAATGATGCAGTATCATTGGGCGATGGGGTCGCTAATTCCCTACGCCGGCACATACAAGTTATAATAACAGAATTATTTATGATATAATTTTAAATGCGAAATATTGGCAATTCTCTCCCTAGTGGGTGACAGTTCCAGAACAGCTGTCACAGGAGATAAGAAATTTTTAATCGAAAATGGACCGACCCATTGTGGTGTCAGTTTGGCGGTTTGGTGGTGCGCCTTTGAACTAGTAGGAAACCTTTTATACAAGACCATATCACCAGTTTTAAAGGGATTCCCTGAATGACTTCGATTAAATGCCACTGCTTGTCTAAGTCTTGACCTTTTTAAATTTCTTAACACCTCTTGCCATAGGGACTGCCTTTCAGATTGTGTTAACGTCTCCGACAGAGCTTGTGGAGGAATTCTCCAGAAATTTGTTAGAGGGTGTGGAAGTTCTCTTCCCATAAACACCCTCGCTGGAGTATATCCTGTACTACTGTGTTTGGCAGAATTGAAGGCAAAAGTTAGGCTGGGCACATACTCATCCCACTTCCTATGATCATGTTGAGATAAGATAGTTAGGGCATATTTCAGGTTTCGGTGGACCCGTTCAGCTTGGTTAGGTTGCGGATAATAAGGGGCTGTGAAAATTTGTTTTATACCATATTTAAAACACATATCTGCCAGAAGCGCAGATCTGAACTGGGTTCCATTATCAGAAACCAAGAATTTAGGATAGCCAAATTTAGGAAAGATTTTCTGGAATAACGTGGAAACAACTTGGGAGGCTAACTGAGAGCGTACCGGTTCAATGAAGGTAAATTTGGTGAAACCATCAATGACTGTGAGTGCACAGGTATTTCCATTCCGACTTCTGGGTAATGGACCAACAAAGTCTATATAAACTCTCTCCCAGGGGTAGTTAGGAGTAGTAGAACTCATTTCTCCAGGGGGAAGGGTGTTCCTAGGTTTACATGTTTGGCAGTCATGACAGGTTTTTACCATCTGGGCTATTTCTGACTTCATGTTACTCCACCAAAACTCCCTACAGATTCGCTCAGAAGTCTTACTAATGCCCATATGTCCAGCAGTTGGTAAGGAATGGAAATAGGAAAATAGCATGGCCTTGAGGGCATCTGGAACCACCACTCTACCCCTTTGAAGTCTGCTTGTTCCATGATATAATAATCCATTCTTAATGAAATAATTGTGGGATGGGCTTCCCTGTCTGATTTGCTCGATCAGCTGTTTTAGCTGTGGATCTGAATTCTGGTGATCCCTAATGTTTGTGAAGGACAGAGGTATTTGATGTAACAGCATAGAACAATGAGTTGGATTCTCAATTGGTTTGTCGACCGCTCTAGATAGACAGTCTGCTACCCTATTTTTAGAAGCTGGGACATGATGGATTACAAAGCGAAAGGATGACAATTTTAAAACCATTCGTCCAATTTTTCCTAGTTGCTTGGGATGTTTAAACAACCAGGTTATCGCCCCATTGTCTGTGTATAAATGGAATAGTTTTGGCTGTAGATAAGTCCTGAATTTTTCGACTGCCCAACAGCAAGCAAGACACTCCAATTCATAAGATGGCTGCTTCTGTTCAAAATTATTTAAGGTTCTACTAGCATAAGCTATAGGCTTTAGCTTCCCATCGAACGTTTGGTGAAGAACCCCCCCCAGTGCCACCTGACTGGCATCTACGAACAAATGGAATTCTTCCTCAAAGTTAGGAAGTTGAAGTACAGGCGGAGACGACAGACATTGTTTCAATGTGACAAAAGAATCTTGCTGCAAACTGGTCCATTTGAAAATGACATCTTTCTTGCGGAGTGCATTCAGAGGGGATGCTATCTCCGCATAATTTGGAATAAATTTGGAATAAAAACCGCACATACCGAGAAAGCGTGACACCTCCTTAACTGACTTAGGAGCAGGGAATGCCGAAAGGGTTTGTGTTCTCTCTGGGTCAGTGGTAAGTTCGCCATGGGAGATTCGATGTCCAAGGAAGGTAATGGATTCGTGGGCCAATTTCATCTTCTCTGGATGGACCGTGAGACCAGCTGCCCTTAGCTTCTCCAATATCAGTTTGACATGACGAAGATGTTCTTGGAGGCTCTTGGAATAAATGCATAAATCATCAATGTATGGATACACACAAGAATATTTTAAATCACCTAGCACCTTGTCAATTAACCTCGAAAAGACCTGAGGAGATGTGGTTAAACCAAATGGAAGACGATTATATTGATACAGCCCAAACGGTGTGACGAAGGCGGTATACTCCTTTGAAGGCGATGTCAAAGGAATTTGATGGAAGGCAGAATTTAAATCAAGAATCGTGAAATATTTGGCAGAGCCCAAATATTGTAGGGCGTGTTCTATCGAAGGCGTAGGAAAATTATCGGCCTTGACCTGCTTATTGAGTTTACGATAGTCGACCACTAGTCTTTCGGAGCCATCTCTCTTGGGGATGAGAAAGGCAGGTGAACACCAGTTTGATAACGAAGGCTGGATAATACCGTCAGCGAGTAACTTATCGACATGAGCCCTCATCATGGCCAATTTTGGCGGTGAACAGTGATATGGAGGGGATCTGACCGGAGTTGAATCGAGCAATTCAATCTCATAACACATCAGGTTGGTTTGGCCTAATTGTGAAGAGATTACGTCGGAATAGCCATCGACGAGACATTTTATTTCGTTTGTTGGACGACTCAGATTATCTTCGCCGCCGAAGGAAACCTTTTCCCTGTTGGAATGGGTGTTGCTTGCAAGTGGAGCATTTTGGCATTGCATATTAACAATTGATGACGGGGGCGAATCGGACGACGCTAACGAAGTGTGGGAATTGAAGTGGAAAGGGAATTTCTTATCTGGACAGTTTTCAAAGGAAAACGCGTCGTGGTAAAGTACGATCCGCGTCCTTTTGATGAAATCCTGACCCAATATCATTGGGACAGGCAAATCGGACAAATAGAATGTATGTCGCCACGATAAGTTTTGAATACGGACTCTCAATGTAACATATCGTGTCAAGATAATCCGAGCTGCAATGATATTCCGACACGTAATGTCACACTGTTGGGTTCGTCCCGTGCGGGGAATTTTACGCCAAGTATTAATGTCAAGCATCGATAAGGAGGAGCCGGTATCTAATAAAGCTGGAATTTTTGCAGAATGAACATCGCAATTTACAAAAGGCATCTCAAGTTGGTCATTTATATTGGAAAACGAAATAGCTGGCCGGTTTCTCGCGGATCTCGCGGAGCGATTTTCACTAGCTCTTCGCCGACAGTCGCGGAAAGAATGTCCACGATTATTACAAAAGGAACAAATTGGTACATGGGGGAATGCAACCGACTGTGAATTGGGAGAAGGAAACGAGTTTGCTAAGTTTAACGGCGCCTCAGCCGCCGAATATTCGAGGCGGTTCATGAGTCCCTTAGCTGCATTACTCATCAACTCCTCCAGCTGACCGAGCGTCTGGGGGCGAGTAGCGAAGGTCAACGTCGACTGCGACATAGGATTCAGCCCCTCCAAAACCAATTCTATGAATTCTTCCTCAGAATACTTTTTTCCGAGTGCTTTAGCGGCAACTTGGACGGAATAATAAAAGTCGCGAGGGGACTCGTGCGGCATCTGAAATCGTTTGATTTTGGTTGTCAGAAGTCGTTCGTATTCCCTTTTTGAGACGAAAGTATCCCATACTTTAGTTATTATATTATCCCATGGAAGTCTCTGGTTAACGACCGCGAGCCAGAATTGGCGACAATTAGCCGGAAGTTTAGACAGCAACAGAGTAAACAAATAATGTTCTGGGATCAAAGACAAAGACAAAACATCGCATACCGCTGATATGAATTTAAACCAATTCTCCGACGTGGGTTCATGGAAAGGGGAAATTTCAAGCAACAGCTGATTAGCGACTTTTACACAATCCGAGAAATGAGGTTTAAGTCCCCACCGACTATAATGATACAATCTTGATTAAACATCCTAAACTTTTGACAATTGCTTCTCGAAATTTGAAATATGTTCAACGCCTGCGTTAGGTGGCCTGTAGAACGAGCATAACAATAACATTTTGGAGCCTTCTTTGCCTAATCTACACCAAGCACACTCGATGTCCTCGTCACTTATCGGAATCTGACAGCCATCATACTTATCGCTGATCGCAATGAAAACCCCTCCACCCGATCTATTAGCGCGATATTTTCTATAGACACGGTAGTCGCCGGGAAATATCTCCTGATTCGGAATCTAATCCGGGCCAACTTTCTATACCTATCACATCGGCATGCAGACTGCGAATAGCATGCTCAAAATCGACAATTTTCCCTCGATGGTGGGAATACGACATTTAATTTATCGCTATTAGTTTTATGAATACACGCATGCTCATTACAAACACTCCTACGATTGGTTGATATCGCATTTAATTTCGGACAGCGTTTTACTTCACTATTTTTATCGAAATTCTAAAAATTCTCACTACTACCATCGCGGATCGCAGCAACTTCTGAGTAATCATCGTTACCTAAGCCTAACCTAAAAAAAATTGCGCCTTCAAAAAAATGACGCACTACCGTTTCCACTTCCTCGGTAGTGTAGTGAACCCCAGAACCGTTTAGGGGTACCCTACACGAGTCCAGGACCGGCCTAAGGTCAACGAAGTCCAATACATTACCCCTACAGAAGACCCACAGCCTACGGTTCAGCCCCACCACACGGCTCTGAACCATAGAACCGCAGTCCGTCCGAGGGGCAATGATGCAGATATTGAGTCGCACATCGGAACCCAACTCCTCTCGGGCACGAGCAACCTCAGAGTTCTTAAAAGAACTTAAAATATCCTCGAACCCGCACTTCGAGGGGTCATTAGTCCCATCATGGGCCAACAGTTGCATCGAGGAACAACCCAAGCCCAAGACGGTTCTTCGTCAAAATTTTGCGCTCGAAATGTCGCAGACCTTTTGATCGCGCTCAGAATGTCGCATGCCAAAAATATAGCCTGCTAAAATGATCGCAAGACAATATTATCACAGGCCGAAATTATCGCGAAACAAAATTATCGCAAGCCGAAATTGTCGCAGGACAATATTATCACGGGTTAAATTCACAAAATTATCGCAAGACAAACTAATCATAAGTCAAGCTCAACGCGGGTCATTATGGTAAACATACTACGTATTAATGATGAGGGGGTAGGTGGGAGGGTAGAAAGATTCTCAACAAACATCTCTACATAAATATTTTGAAGAGTGTGTTTGTTACGAATAAAGTCATATTTCCGCGATGACTTACAGTTATAAAATTTTGCAAAATAATGCTGCTGCTTCATGAACTAAAGTCTTTGGAAAAATTTCATGGAATATAGTTCTTGAAACAATTTAAAATGACTATGGACTTTAAAAAATTCATGAACAATAATCTTTTAAAAATGTAATTATCTTTGGTTTTTAAAAATTTCATGGACTATAGTTTCTTTTAAATAAAGACTTGAAAATGTTTTAAAATTATTCTCGAGTGTAATCGCTGATAATAATTTCTGAGTAATCAAATTCATTGCTCTGACAATGACATAACACTGAGCAATCCCGATAGACTATTATGTGTGAACGGTGAGTGGGAGAACCGGGTTCGGTCCCGGTGAATTTTGGAATTTTTCTGCGAGTCTGATTTAATACATATGTTATGCCTTGTGTTTCCATGCATATAAACTCTGTTTGCTTCATTTCATTTTATTTTAAAATTGTTTCTCCCATAACCTCGCTTTACATGCCTCATTGTAAATGATCTAAATTCATATATGTCTATAATATGATGTATGATGTTTTATAGTAATTAGGAGTTATACATCCATAGTTCTCATCGCTTACTCTTTTAGATGTTTTCCTCCTTCAAGCTATAAAAAGAAAACCAATTTTGTGTTGGTATCAGTAGCCGCGGGCGTTTGAGAAAGACAGTAACTCCAACTAAATAACTTCTTGGTATTTTTCCAGGAGCATAATGCATAGACTACTTGGAATATTCCATAGAACACTACTTCATCTTTCCGCCCATGTACTTCATGCTCTGATTCACCATGAAACATCAAGTCAACAAGAGAATCTCGTACTCTTCAACTGCTCCCACATTTGCAGAAGATATTGGGGCAGGGAGAAGGAAACGGCGGAGGATATTCCCCTACTAGTAATGGGAATAAATATACATACAAGAAACGGCGATCTGCTGGCAACGTCCGTCATTGAAATATATTACGAATTAAATTGATTGTAATCCACAAGTTGTATTAATAACTGCAACCTGATTTTCGGTAGTCATTTCGTACGCAATGCATAAATTTGAAATTGTATATGTTCTTGGATATTACGATGCAGTTGCAGGAGCGTATTTATAAACTGGCTAAATGTACGGTGCAACTAAAAGCAAAAATATTTATTTGACAATAAAAACTTTTAAAAAATCTACTTTCGACTTTTTATTTTAAAACTTCGGCTCACTTCATCGTTCCCCAAAGGTGCTGGGAAGTTATTCAAATACGAACGAAGGAAAATATACAACTGTATCTAAAGTACTGAAAATAGAAAACAAATAAGCTTAAAAATAAAATAATTACCGCACTAAAAAGTAAGATTAATCTAATTTACTTTAAAATGGTATAAACTTCCCGGCATTTTAAAATCGTCGTAAAAAAGCTAACAAAAAAAGTAACATTCTATAATCGAGTTCCGAACCCACGAATCTTAAGCCGCGCACTTTATGCACTGTGCTACCAATGTTTTCGGAAAAAATTGAGTTTAATTACCTACTTTAGTCTCCTGCCCCATTATATCTATCTATATCTATATCTATAGTTCACCCTGCAAGTCACCGCAATGGTGTGTGGCAGGGGGTGCAATAGCACCAAGGTAAAGCGCATAATAATGTATAGTATCACTCTACGTCGGCTGATTTCTTTTCGTAACTTCTGTTCTGCTCAGCTATGGTTCTAGGGAAAAACGAGCCTTTATACCTCTCAGTCCTACAGGCTATCTCTCTTATTTTACGAGGATGGTCCGTTCTACCAATATAAGTTGGCGCTCTTATTATTTCTTCGACATCTCTGGAGAATATATGCGTTCTAAATCTTTCGAGAAGTTTTAACCTAGAGCGTGATCGGCGCTCAGTTAGTGATTCCCATCCTAAGTCCTGTATCAAGGCTGTAACACTATTGTTTCTATCGTAACAATTTTTGACGAATCTACCGGCTTTTCGCTTCACTCTTTCTAACTCTGAGATTGATCCTTTCACGTACGGATCCCATATGCTCGACGCGTACTCTAATAGCGGTCTTACTAACGAGAAGTAACATGTCTCTTTGACTTTTTCCTCACTTTTACCTACTATGCGTTTGATGAATCCTAGTTTCTGTTTAGCCTTCCCGCATATATTTCGTATGTGCATATCCCACGAGAGGTTGCTTGTTAAAGTAACGCCTAAGTATTTGACGGAATCGGCTAGTTTTACCTGGACGCCTTCAACAGTGTAATTCGTCGTGTCAATGTTTTTGTTTCCCCAGAATCTCATAAAGGAACACTTTCCTAAGTTCAATTCTAACTGCCACTCTTTACACCACTCGAGAATTGCATTTAAGTCGTCAGAAAGTAATAATTGATCATTAGGACTGTTAATCTCTCTGTAAACTACTGTATCATCCGCGAATAACTTGATTTTACTTTTAATAACCTTATCTAAGTCGTTTATATATAAAAGGAATAGTAGGGGGCCGATTACACTTCCCTGTGGAACGCCTGAGGCTACGCTGACTGAATCTGATTTAAATCCATCTATAACTATTATTTGTTCACGCTCATTAAGAAGGTCCCTGATCCACTCGATTATCTTTCGATTTATTCCACAGTCATTTAATTTCTTCACTAACTTACTGTGCGGGACTTTATCGAAAGCCTTCTTCAAGTCGAGGAAAACAGCATCTAACTGAGTCTTACGGTCTCCTGATCTTAGTATATCGTGAACGAACAGAGCAAGCTGTGTTTCACAAGATCTCGTCTTCCTGAAGCCATGCTGATATTTACTTAGCAAGTTCTGACTATCGAAGAAGTCCATCACGGAGCTAACGATATTGTGCTCGAGAACCTTGCAAGATAGGGAGGTAAGCGAAATTGGCCTGTAATTTTCTCTGTCTTCTTTTTTCCCACCTTTGTATAACGGCGTTATAAAGGCTAATTTCCATTCCTTAGGTACAACTCCATGACTAAGTGACTTATTGAAATCTATTTCGAGATAAGGTGCTATTTCCAGTGCTAACTCTTTGAATACTCTAGCTGGTATCTCTTCTGGACCCGGAGATTTATTTGACTTGATATTTTTAAGCTGTTGAGCTATCCCTTTCGCTAATATGACTATATCGTTCATTATTTCCTTGCCTGGTTCGGGCGCCACGACCTTCGCTCTCACGTCTTCGGTAGTAAATACGCTCTGAAAAAATAAGTTTAACAAATTTCCTTTATCTGTGCTATCGCTTACTACCTCTCCTTGGTCGTTTATTAACGGGGATACGGTTGGGCGTCGACCTCGAACTTCTCTAACATATGACCAAAAGCATTTGGGATTTTCACTAAGATGTTCACTAAGAGTCTTTTTCTTGAAGTCTGTTAGTGCTTTGCGCATAACCTTTTTGGTCTTAGTCCGACAATCTCTGTACTTAAGTGAAATTGAAATTACTTCTTCCAGTGACTTACAGTTATTGATGCGTTTAAATTTCGAGTGAAACTTTCTTTGGTGTCTGAGGGCGCATCTAACCTGCCGATTATACCACCTTGGTTCCCCATTATCGCTAATAAATTTACTTGGTATATACGTATTAATACCAATTCTAATTTCTGATAGAAATGCTTTCCAAGTTTCCTCAACGTTTTTTGTGCTTGTCGATTTGCTTAAATCGCCGTAATCCTTGATGAGTTTCTCTTTGAAATCCTCAAAGTTAGCATTTTTATACATGTACACTTTTCGCTTAGGCTTGCGATATTTTGCGACAGTTATATCCAAAAGTACTCGAACTGATTGGTGATCACTGATTCCTTCTTCAACAGTTACTTCGGAAACACGCTCGGGGATGTTAACTGCTAGTAAGTCTAATATATTGTTCGCTCTCGTAGGTTTTTTGACTACCTGGATGAGGGAATGTTTATTGAAGATATCTATTAGCGCTTCGCATGACTCGCGATTCCTACCGGATGGTATGAAGCTACAACTTTGCCAACTTATCGAGGGTAGATTGAAGTCTCCTCCTACTATGATAATGCTTTTACTATTCTTCTTCATTAGTGAATTTATTTGAGCCTCTAGATCGTATATTTCTTCTGCGTTTGAAGCTGGCGGCCTATAATATGCACATACATGAATGTTTCCCAAACCTTCACTGTTTATAGTACACCAAGTGCTTTCAATATTGTTTTCAGCAAACTTGACCGGAGAACTTATTAGTGTATTATTCACTGCTATAAACACCCCTCCACCGCTCCTATTTGTCCTATCTCGTCTGTGAATAATATATCGTAAGGGGAATATTTCACGGTCGTGAATATCCGAGGTTAGCCAACTCTCTGTGCCTATTACTATATCTGCCTCTGTTGTTCTAGTAAATACTGAAGTTCCGCAACCTTATTCCTGATACTCCGGCAATTTAGAGTTAAAATTTTTAGTGTCACTTATGTGTCGCTTCGGAATTATTTCAGAGATTTGGAGGGTGCATCCCTCATTTCCAATAGCGGCTTTATTACTGATAGTATTATTATCGCATGGTTTATTGTGCCCTAAAGCCGACCTACATATTGATCTACGGTCAGAGTTAATAAATTTATTATGATAATTAGCGCAAGTCTTTAATTTCCCCGTATATGACCTACTCACTAACCTACTCTCTAATCTAAAAAAACTCTACTATGCTCGTATATCCTACCACCTACCCTCTGTGCTGCCTCGGCGGTATAGTGAACTCCCGAGCGGTTAAGGGGTACCTTGCACGATTCGAGAACCGGCCCGAGGTCCACGAAATCTACTCCCATGCCCCCACAGAACTTCCAGAGTCTCCGGTTCAAGCCGATCACTCGACTCCAAACCGTCGAACCCCGGTCGGTCCGCGGGACCATGCTGCATACGGTCAGACGCATGTCGATACCCATGACCCGCCGGAGTCGGTGTACTTCGGAGCATAGATCCCTGAAGGAATCCAATATCTCCTCAGAACCCCGATCCTGCGCGTCATTGGTGCCCACATGCGCCACTATCCGCAGCTTGGAGCATCCCGTGCCACTTGCCGCCGCCCGAACCGCCTTCGTCACCTGAGGTACTGTTCCGCCTGGAATACACCAGGAGAACACCCGCTCATCACCCTCCCGGCGAGCCCTTTCCCTCACGGGTGCCACCAAACGCCGGACGTTTGAACTACCTATTAACACGATTCCCTCCCTCCCAGCCCGACTTCCCCTAGTGCAGCGTCCCTCGAGGCGGAGAGAGCGGATACGGCAACAGAATTCGTCGTGCTATCCTCCGAGAGCACTTCGAATCTGTTTTTGACGGAGATAGGGTCACCTTCCACCTTCCCATCTCCCCGCCATGACCGCCCTACTCCCCCGCGACCTCGGGTAGCCACCTTCCAACCGTCGGGTTTTGGACATGAAGCCATCCCTTCCGGGTTAGTGTCGACCACGGCTCTCTCTTCGACAACCCAGCCAGCATTCGCTCTCGAGCTAGCCCGAGGTACCATCTTGGTACGACAAGGCGTCTCAGAGGTCCCCGCATCTTCACTCCCCTTCCGAGCAGCATCCAAATCCGCAACCTTAGAGAGGAGCTTCGCCACCATCCTCTCAAGTTCTGTGATGCGCGCTTGGAGCAGCTCACATTCAACAGAGCTTTTGAAAAGAGCATGTAAGATTAATAAATTTAATTTATATGTGTACTTGAGAGCTATATAGGAAATAGGAGCGCGAGGATTGGAAAAGGATTACTTTTTGTTGCGAGAAAGCGACTTGGGACTGTCTACGGTGAAAAGAGTTACTTGGCCTGACAATGAGACGAGTTAAAAGTCAACACCGGTAGAAAAGGGGGATGAGTTTGGCGATAAGAGGACTGAGCTCGGTAGGGGTCTTACTTGGTGAAAAACAACCTATGGGTCTTGCCTGAAAGCCTTGAGTCAAGGTCAACTACAAGAATAGGAAGTGAAAGGAGGGTGCTGAACTACACAAGTAATAATATAATACTTTTGCTTTACTAAATTTTATGCATGGGAATAAAATATGTCAGTTAAACTAAATATTACATCTACGAGAACGAAAATAAACTCGAGAATGTTAAGTAAAATAACTTATCCCTAAAGTAGGTGTTAGTAGAGCTTAAGCACTTAACACCTAAACACTTAAAAGGTAAAGAAAAAAAACGGTGTATCAGAACTTTAGGATAGTAGAGCTATTAAAACAATAAAGATCGTGTATAAAATTCAGAAGGGAAAAAACGAAAATTAAGTCACGAAAGTGAATAAACAGCACTACATATAATAAGTAAAAAACGAAGTTGAAACTGAATTAGCCTTAAATTAACGAAATGAAAACTTAAGTTACGAAAGTGAATAAACAGCACTACATATAATATATAAACAACAAAGTTGAAACTAAATTAGCCTTACATTAACCAGGTTAGTTAAATATTAGATAATAATATGAAAGTATCTATTTAAATTTGGTAATGTGAGATATTATAAGTAGGAGCACTAAGAATAAACTACATATAAAGACGTGGACTCCGGATATTCACCGAATAAGGATTACAATTAAGACGAATAATCTAAGACATGCAAAATAATAATAATAATAATAATAATAAAACTAAATTATAGTATAACTAAAGGTACTTAAACTATAGCTACAGCAAGCCAAAGACAGCTATACTACGGGATACGACAGGTAACAGCGCAGCTGCGGGAGCCATTAAATGGGAAAACGAATGAAGCGCCTCCCTCATCCATAGCGGTGGGAAACTCAACCAATTCTAGGTCACTGTTAGGTTAAATAAAGGTTAAACGAGGTCAAATGAATGTCAAGGGCCATTTTTGAGGAAAAATCCGAGATTTTCGGTTTTTGCTCAGAAGTTGTAAAAAAGTTAAAGTGGCCTTCGAGCCAAGGTCGCTCTGTGACGTCACTGTTACCCCCTTCTTCTCCCTCTCTTGACATCATATTTCCTCTTCGTGACGTAATATTTACTATTCTGAAATTCTTACTCAGAGGCGGAGTCAACCCGGCCTTGCCGTATTTGGCTACCATTATAAAGGGCGCGGCCTCGATTCTTTCCGAAAGTTTTATTTGTATTTATTATCGTTCTAGTGCCCAATGTCAGAGGGCGCTAACGGCTGTTTACGAGCCAGGTAAAATAAATTATGACTTTTAAAGCTCTGCCTGAGAAAGCTAGCATAATAGTCGAATGCTTGTTTTTACAAGAATATTAAGTATTCGCTTACAATGGTTATAAAAACATTCCTTTTGACCGTTTCAGAGTGTCAACCACATAATGAAATCAGGTAGTAATTATATTACACAGCTATAGTCACGCATGATATTGTGAAAGCAGCAGGAAAAGGAATAGGAGGAGATACAGTATTTTTAGACTTTAGGAAAGCCTTAAACTCCGCTTCCCATGCGAAAATAGTGCAAAAATTAAAGGCTTATTTAATTGACGATAAAATTGTAAATTGGATTGCTTAGTTCCTTTCAGATAGAACCCAGAGAGTTGTTCTCGATGGAGTTTCATCAGATATCGTCAAAGTGACTTCCAGAGTGACTCATGGAAGTGCAATTGGACCGCTGTTATTCTTGATATACATAAATGATTTAGCGGATAATATAAAGTGTAAAGTCGGACTCTCCGCGGATGACACACTTGTGTATGGTAAAATCAACAAAGTATACGACCAGGAGACTTTGCAAAGGGACCTTCAGGTTATTACGAAGTGGTGTAAAGATTGGCAACTTGACCTGAATACAGAGAAATGCTCCGCAATGAATTTCACGCGATCAATAAATTTCATCCGTTACCCGTACGAAATATCTGGAATAAAGCTAAAATATGTCAATAGCCACAAATATCTAGGAGTCACACTCAGTAGCAATTTGTCTAGTAGGGAGCATATGAAAACCGTCATAGCATCGGTAGACAGGGTTCAGGGGCTTTCCTCTAGAGTCCTGCGTGGATGCCACTCGAATGTGAAGAAAATCGCATACTTTTCACTAATCCGACCCGTTGCGGAATACTGTTGCGCAGTCTGGGACCCTTTCGAGGAGGGACTAACGAGGGAGCTCGAAATGGTTCCGCGTAGGTCGGCTAGATTTGTAAAGGGAGAATATCGGTATGATTCGAGTGTATCAGAGATCTTGAGGGACCTGAAATGGTAGACGTTGAAGAGTAGAAGAACTGACTACAAAAGGAAACTATTTGAAAAATTTGAAAGTTCCGAATTCGTGAAAGACGTACGCGGCGTAATCGTACCATTCGGTGTTAGTGAACGCAAAGTTAGATCAGAGAGTACGAGAAAATACGTCGAAAGAATCGCTAGAATCGAGAAATATTACAGATCTTTTTTCCCAGACGCGATAACACAGGCCAACAGAGGCATTAGTTAAAGAGTTAGTAGGATGCTGTATCGCCCCCTGCCAAACGCTTCTGTCGGTTTGCAGGTTATTCATGTAAATATAAAGTAAGGTGGAGTGTAGGCGTCTTAGGTGAATAAAACTAATCGAGTGTAATAGAGCATAATGTTATGAGAAAACGGTGTAATACCGCAAATACGTTTGGATTAACTAGCGACGAAGGAGCGGAGATCCGCGATATCAGTAGAGTTAACTTTTGGAATTTCGATAAAAATAGTGTAATAAAATGCGATCGGAAATGAAATGCAATATCAACCAACCAACCGTAATAGTGATTGTAATGAGTATGAATGTATTATTAACACGAATTCCAATGGAAAGGCTGGAGTAAATATGAGAAGCGATAGTGAGAAATTATATGTACTGAACCGCCGCTATATCCGTGCGAAAATTGCCGATTGTGAGCATAACATTCGCAGTCTACACGCTGATGTCGTGATCGATACAGAGAGTTGTCTCACGGACGAGATTGCAAGTCAGGAGATATTCCATCAAGACTATCGAGTTTTTAGAAAACACCGCAGCATCTGGTCGGGCGGTGGAGTATTTATTGCAGTCAGCCAAACATACGAAAGTTTTCCATTACGGATTAGTGACGTCGAAGTTAAAAAGTGTTTGGTATAGTGTAAGAGCAGGGGGGCCCAAACTTCTTTATGCCACGGGTTACTTTCATTCTATAAATTCTCTTGCGGGTTAATAATTTTTTTAAACTTACATATTAAGGTATTGTAACTATAAGTTAAACGTAAGAATAACCGTAATGAAAGTTTTTATTATACACCATTTATGAAAATCGACAAACTAATTAATTGCTAAATTTATTCTTTATTTAAACGACTATGGGCGCGTTTACACTGCCTATCTTAGGCCAGTGATTGGTGATAGGACTTGCAACTGCAAAACAAGAGGCATAAACAGTATTTAAGATGTTCATTGGTGAGTGCATTTCTGGTTTTCGATTTAATTACCTTCGTATTAAAAATGTTGATTCACAGAAGTGGAAGGAAAGTATGCAACCAAATAATTGCAAGTTTTTTTTATTTGTAAATTTTTCAGAAGAAATAAGTTTCTAAAAGTTTGAATCGTTGAATCTTGCTATATCATTTTTCAACATAATTATTTCATTTTCCAGATCTGTTGCATCTATGCTCCTATTTTGCTAGAAATTTCTTCAATGTCAATTTAGGTCAAAAAAATTAAAAGTGCGCTAGAGATCTTTAAAATCAATAAAACGTCCTTAGACTTCAGTTCTTAATTTTTCTAGCAGCCCGCTGTCTCCGCGGTCAACTCCAATTTTCCTAAGGGGCGATCGGTCGCCCGCGGGCGACCTAATGGGCACCCGTGTTCGAGGTAGGGCATCGAACCGTATTTTTTTTTGCTCCGGTTTTCGTTCCGGGTTAATCAAAACAAAATTTCGGTTCGGTTTCGCTCCGGCAATCATAGGTGAACCGGTTTTTTCGCTCCGACCTTAAAATATCTGTAGGAAACTTTCAATAACTGATTTATTAATTTTCGTAATTTTCTAATTAAATCAAATACATCTTCACTATAACAGTAGTGGTATTAAAAAAACTGATATTAAAACATGAAAATAAATTATTCAAATGTAAATATTTAGCATGTATTTTATTTATTTAAGATTTATTTAGAATTGAATAACTACAAACCATACATGCGCCGCAAATGATCTCAGGAGGTCATTAAAGTGTAAGATGAATTACAAATAAGCACGTTTCCTGCGATAGAGTTTTCTAAACTTATTATGTTATGCATACCATTCATCTCATTTTCTAATTTACTGTGCTTAGTCTTTAGCTCTAAATTTCATTATAAATGGATGAAGAAATGCATAAAATTTTTATGAGGAAGAAGCCCGCGGAAATTGAGTGCCCGAGAATCCAGAAAGGCTGAGAAATGTTTATTAACATGATACAAATTTACTATGACAGAATTTTGCAAAAACAAAGAAAACCTTCATTGACACTAACTACAATAAATGGATAAATGGAAGATTCTTCAAAATAGCACTTAAAACAGAAATTTGGCGCTTGCAAATTTGCTTTGAATTCAATGATATCATTATCAAATACGCAAGTAGTTGCATCAAAGCCACAGCAATGAATTATATTGAATTAATTTCTAACTACACCAAATATTCCCTCGAAATTAAAGTACATAAGTATAGAAAATGTGACTTACTTATTGCGCGGTGGATGATTTATCTTTTCCTTAATGCTTCACAAATGTGAAGTTAGAGTAGGAGAAAAATTCTGAACTTGACTTGAAGTCAAACCCAGGTCTCCCACTTGCCAGATGGTTGCTTAACCAACTAAGCTATCAAGTCAGTCTAGTTCTCCGGGTACAATTCCCCGTCAAGTTTGACTTCCCCAAACAAATATCATTCATGAGGAACACTCAAAGAAATCTCCTTCCTCTTCCAGTCCAAATTTATTTGTCCATTACAACAGAAAATGCAATTGGTTTGAAGATATTTCTTTTAAATTAAAAAAACCTTTATTTATCAATAAATAATATTATTTTAAATATAAAACATTTCAAATCTTATTTACATTTTATTAGAATGTGGTATTTCTCAAAACAGCCTCCTGGATGGTGTCCTGGTTTTTGGCTGCAAGTCTCTCAATAATATGTTGTCTCTCATCTACGCACAGTTCTGTCACTGCAGACTGCAGTCTTTTTTCTTCTTCCCTTCAAATTGATAGATAAAAAGTTGCTGCTTGTCAAGACGTCCTTCATCATCAGTAGAAGATGGATGACTGTATTTTATTCTACCAACTGAGTGATGAGATTCTTTCCGAATTTTAGATGGTTCATTGGCTGCAGATTTTCTTTCTTCATGTTTAAGTTCATAAGTATGTAGGAATTCACAACTGAAACCTCCAAAAGCCAGAAAAATAACTTTCTCCACCATTTATGAGACTTTCTTGTGAAACCATCACTTGAAATGTAGTGGTCTGCTGTCTATTGCACCCATGTTTGATGTATAATTGGATATTACATTTGGTTTTTCCACCTCTTCAGTCACACCTTTATTTATTATTATCTGCATTTTTTCTGTTTTATTGTTGTAGAATGTGCTTAACAATAGAACAATTCACTTATCTTTCCAATTCAGAACCACCATATCATTTTTGCAAAATGCTTGAACTTCACCTTTCCTCATTTGAAGTCTCTTTACAACAGTTCCAGTAAGGTTAATCTTTTTTTCGGCAACTCTTCTGCTAAAACACAGCTAGTAAGAGCATATCACACAAATGAACGACAAATCTTGATGAAAAATAAAGATCAGGCCTTGTAAGACTATCAGTTGTTGGTTTTCCAAAATATGGAACAATACATGAGATATAACTTGTTTCACAATCTGAAAGAAATTAAGCCCTCAATCCCCATTTCGTTAGTTTGTTTGGGTTGTATGTTTTGAAGATGACTTGACCTTTGAAACCAGCAGTACTCTAATCAATAGCTATTTTTCGCTTGATACTAAATGTTCTCGAAATTTGGGATCAAGATATACAGCTACATTTTTTACTTTCTTCACTCTGCTGGTGACACCTTCACCTGCAGCATGAGAGCAGGATAGATGAAGTATCCAGAATATATCTACAGAATACGTCTTCAAAAAATCTGATGTGGCCAACACAAGACTTTCTCCATATTTGGGGTATAGATATTTAAATTATTATGAATAGCATTATGAGGCAAAATTATTATTTCATATGGTAAAAGAATACAGTCATCCTTATTGCCGTAAATTATATTTTGAATATGCTTACAGAATTCACCGTTACATGGTGGTGGCGCTGTATACTGGAAATTAAGATAAAGCAAAATATCTCCAAAATGGATGACTCTACAAAAATTTGTTTCAAACAAAACTTGGAAGAAATATTATTCTCTACAACTTTGGTCCCCATGAATACTACCAATAACGACGTTTTTATGGAGATATTTGACGGAAACCGAAAACACCGATTATTTATAAATAATTCCTAAACAATAACTGCTATGGAAAATTGTTTCAAATGAAACTTGTAGGAAATTACATTCTCTATAACATTTGTATAGAATTGTATATACAATAATGATGTTTTAACGGAGAAATATCGCAAAAACCGAATCAGGTTTCGAATAAACTTCGACTTCTGGTGTACCGGTATTGTCCAAAAACTAGTTAGTTCTTTGTGCCCATGCTAATGTGTTATATATGAAATTTGGTATTAATATGACAAGTACTTTTGAGTTAGAGCGCCCACAATCACATACATCCACACACACAGACACAGACAGACATCATTCCGAAAATAGTCTAAACATGTTCTAGGGACCTCAAAACCTGTATTTCCGTTGAAATCTCGAAGTCGATTTTTTCGTTATCACAATACTTTCCCCATACTATGTATGAAGAAAGTAAAAATGACGTTTTGTCGAACATTTCCTCAGAAAAATAAGTTTTCATTTCTGCTTTATCATTGAGAGCCATGTTCATCAAAACCCCAAGAAATGCCCTCAATTCCTCAACAGTAATATCATGTCAAGGATACCAAACTGAGGGAGAGGTATCATGAGTTGAATTTTCTCTTTGGCATATCTGTTCATTTCATTCACAATTTCTTGAAATAATTCTTCAGTGAAGAACTATATAAAATGCTTAAATTCTCTGTTGTAAGTCTGTTAAACATTATTTCACACAGTGTAAGTAAAATGTTCAAAATTTTCTTGTTTATTTAGATATTCTATCCAATTCACAATCTTACTGCCATGCACATAGTCCCCTACTTCACCAATGTTTTCATCTAATTCTTCATTACTACAATCACTTTCGACACTGTAATTAGAACCATTATCATTCAACAAATTATCAACTTCAATATCCTTCCAATAACTGACAAATATTATCATCAGGAATCACTTTTTTGCTAGAACATTCACCAATAGTAGATGCCATCTTTAATTTGCGAAGCAGAAGCATTTGATGGGTAAAAAAACATTTTAACAGTACAGAGCAAGCATTTGATATGCCTGCACCATCTATAAGATATAATAATGAACTATGTAGTAGTTGTAGCAATCCGGTTACGCAACGGTAGCTCTTAGAGTTAGAGTTACAAAAAATATCGCGGTACACTAGTTGTGCCATAGGATCAACTATGGGAGAACTCCAATGGCACACCAGCTGCACCTAAGGACTGGAAAGGGTTAAAGCTTATAATACATAATTTAAATCCCCACTTCTCTGTCTTACAGCCAGTTTAGCTGGGATATTTAAATATTATGTTTAAAGTTGTATAAATTATCATATCTCAGAACATCACATTCCACGGAGTATGGACCATATAAGGCCATTAGCACCTACATTTGGAATACTTTTAAATGTATGCATGGACAATAATGGCTAATCATACCAATATTAGAGTATACTGACCATTTTCACCAATCCTGCACATCTTGATACTCCAAACATGACATTGGACATTAGGGTGGGGCGAAAAAATTTTTTTAAAAGTCCAAATCGTAATAGTGCAGAAAAGTTGCCAAATACGTCTCTTACTCCACACAACAATTTTCGTTGATTTAGCTCAATATTTAGCTGGGCCTGTCTAGCCCTAAATATTTAATTTTTTACACTAGATGATAGATGGCCAACTGGCAGCCCATAGGCCGCACCCGGCATGCTAGGCCTTTCGATCCAGCCCACTGCCTGTGTCAAAAAGTATGCTGAATGTTTCTAATTGTTTGTTTTCTCATATTATAACCATATTACATACTAGAAAATGCCTATTGTATGTTTGCATGTCATTACAATATAACATAATAATAAAGAAATTATTTTGCATCTGTGCATTTTTATTTATCTGAGATATATTTAAAAAACCTGGCCCGCCAACCTGTAAATTTTGGATAAGTGGCCCTTCGGTAATTTTGAGTTAGCCTAGCCATTCCTGCCCTAGATCATCACAAGGCAATAAATGTAGAGATAAATTATTTTCCGCAATAAAGGTATATACAGTTAGTCACATCAACACCGTTTAGTGGAATGCTTCATTACTTACAAAGAGTGGTTGATATCTGCCGATAATCTCTATAGTATCCGATCTTTGTCTACCATCGATTTTTTAGAAAGGGTCTACATGACTTCTAGCATGTACAGTAGAACAGCGTAATTCGCGGCTTTCAAATTCGCATGATTTGCAGTTTCGCGGTTTTTATCGAGTACTGCTGTCATGTTTGAAGTGATTAGAAAAAACACTAAAACAAATGAATTTCCCCATCTGCGAGATTTTTTATTATGCTGTGGCTGTGTACGCTCAGCGTGGGGTTCATTTTCTAGCTCTCACCAAATTTAATGCATTTTTTTGCCGTTTATGTGATTCAATAAATATTTTTTCAGTATATTTGCTAATCATGGTTTATGCAAACTTATCTTTTTAAACCTACTGTACGGCTACAGCAGATTTATTTGCCACACTAGCAGCCCGCTGCAGCTACGCTTGCAAATCTAAATAGTTCGGCCCTACGTCAGATCATATCACGGTATATTCAAAGGGGAAAATTTTTTAATTCTACCTTACCATAGTTCCAATGACTATCATTACACCCTTATAGACGAACTCAAAAACAGTTGCTTTCCTTCAAGTGTCTATCAACGACTGCTTTAACTTCTTACAGGACCTACTATAAAGGCGAGCATTTATTTATGTAGATTGTCAATGAAGAGAAGATAACAATAATGCTTTTCTTTCGTCTATTTGAAGGTTTAATTGGCCTTAAATGAATCGGAGGCAACAATGAGAGTCTCCTTGGTAACACCCGGAATGAGTACAAAAAACCCGAAAATTTTCAAAAAAGAATGCGTATTTTTGAAAAATTCGACCGTATAACATGTAAACATCGCAAGAATAAGATATTTTAGAGCTTTAGCCGTCAAATAAAGCAAGGAAAGAAGAAAATCGGTCCATATTTACATATTTTAATGAATGAAGGAAAAAAACCTTACACTCTGAAAAATCGAAAATCCCATGTAAACTTATGGGGAAATATAATTTTCTCCTGGATTCGAACCCTGGACTCTTTGGAAAACGAAAATATTTTTCCAGGGACCTCATAGCCAGTAGAAACAAAACATTGTTTACCGCATATTTTTACGACGAACGGTTCTCGAGAAATACGCCGATATAATTACGCGAGGCTTCATATGCACGCGGCTTCACTAACATGCATAATATATAGGATTGCATTGGTTCAAAACCACTTTAAGCCTACCTTTTCAGCATTATCGTTGTCAAAATAATGGAGAGCCGCGAACCTAACCCTCATTTTCTCATAAGGCCTTTGCTTCTAGTTTCGCGGATTCCAAATTCGCAGTGTTGTTGGGAACGTAACCCCCGCGAATTTGGGGGTTCTATGTACTTCCTAGTGCCCTCTCATGTACTTTGGCCATATATCGCTAAGTCCACCTGTAAAAGCAACAGACATAGCAAGATGAATAATTTCTTACATGCAGAAACATGAGGTCAACCTTGCAAGCCTCACAGTTATTGAGTTTGATGGAACAAAGATAAATAGAGGGTGGAAGGGAGATGTGAAACATTTGATTGAGACCTACATCAGCAAAACTCTTCAGTGGAACATGTTTGTCATACTTTAATGAATTGCCTCTGCAACATCTTTTACAAAGGCTACATGGCCAAACGAAAGGGCCATAATATTACACTCGACCCGTTGGCTCACTCTTGAATGAATGTGAAAAAAAACCTGTGATCGAATTTCAACCAATCCATACCATGTTGACTCATGTGGATGAGAAGGACCTAAGTACTTATCAGCAGTATCTGTACCACATCTGTTATGCTGTAAGAGATGTTCATTGTCCTGTCAGCTTGGCAAACAAAAATCCAGGCAAGCTAGCTACTACTGACCCACCCGAAAGTCTTTGCATGCTCACAGAATTTGTTTTGAAGGTTCATGCTCCTATGAGGTTTGAGATAAAGATGAACCTATCATGGCAACATTGCGCCAGACACTTTTGGAAGACTATAGCACTTTCAAGGCAGTTTCCAGGCCACCTCAAGGAGGTAATTGACAAGGTGATTGCAGGTAATGCTTACTTTGCACATCCGGAAAACCTACTGTTAGCAATGATTGCAGATCCTCAAAATCATATAAGAGAACTAGGCATCAGAAGAATCCTTAAAGCTAGAAAAAAGAAACTTGAGGGATACCACTTGTTCAAAGTGCCTACTTTGAACTTTGATGCCACTGATTAAATCATCTTATAAATTGGAGACAGTGTACTGTCACTGAGTCACCACTCACAATGAATATAAAAGATAAAGAATTTCAAGAAATGCTATAAAAAAGTATCGAATTTTGAAAACTTTTCCTGCCACAGTCAAGCTGTGGAAAGGTGTGTTAAGGAAGTTACTGATGCATCTACTTAAGTCTGTGGTGAGGTGGCAAGAGATGGCTATGTCCGAGCAAAATTAGAAGCCAGGAGAGATTTGTTATCATTTGACAATAAGGGTCAGTAATACCTCAAACGTAAAGAAGAGATTCAGAAAATGTAAGAGAGCAAAGTAGCAAGTAAGGACATAGTCATTTGACAGAGTGACAAGTGGATTAGCCCTACTGGAGATACCACGTAAAAAAGTGCATTATCACACTCTACCTCCAGGGTAACGTTGAAACGGGTGTTTATGCATTTTCAATGGAGAAACTAGAATTTTAGCACTCAAAATAAGTAGATAATCAACAATCAAATATTTCCCAATGAGGTGAGTTCAAAATAAACCTGGGCGGGAAGGGATAAGGCAAATCTTCCATATTTTCAAGGCCAGATGTGCCCGGATAGATATTGAGCTGGATCGACAAACATTTTTGTGCATAACAAGGGACACATTGGGAAACTTTTCTGCACTGTTACAAACTGTACTTCGAAAAACTTTTTTTTACTATTTTTGGTATTTTCTAGGACAGAGGGGCCCAGCTAGATATTGAGCTATATCAATGAAATTTTTTTTGCATAGTAAGGGACACATTAGGCAACTTTCCCTCACTGTTACAAATTGTATTACGAAAAAAAAATTTTTAAAGCCATTTTCGGCCCATTCTATTGGATGTATCACTTAAGGTCCAGACTGCCCCAGCCAAGTCTAGAAATATGGCAACCCTAAATAATAACAGAAAATGCATGATTTGCTCTTTGCTAATTATTGGCAATTGTAGAATCAAATTTTGCAATCAGTTCCATTTTTTACTTCCTCCATGCGTAGTATGGGAAAGTATTGTGATCACGAAAAAAATCGACTTTGAGATTTCAACGGAAATACATGTTTTGAGGTCCCTAGAACACATTTAGACTATTTTCGGAGTGATGTCTGTATGTGCGTGCGTATGTGATTGTGGGCGCTCTAACTCAAAAATTACTTGTCATATCGTTACCAAATTTCATATATAACACTTTGGTATGGGCACAAAGGACAAATTAGTTTTTGGACAATAACGGTTAACCGGAAGTCGAGGTTTATTCTAAACCCGATTCGGTTTTTGCCATGTAGCGGTGAATTCTGTAAACATATTAAAAATATACCTAATTTACAGCAATAAGGACGACTGTATTCTTTTACGATAAAAAATAATAATTTTGCCTTATAATGCTATTCATAATAATTTAAATATTTATACCCCAAATATGGAGAAAGTCATGTGTTGGCCACATCACATTTTTTATTTTTTTTATTTCCATTGTTTCTCTCATACTATAAAGTATCTGAACTACTTCATAAGGCAAGACATTGTACACCTAAATATTTTATCATTTCAATAATCCTTTCAATAATGCTTTTACATTTCAAATAGCTTCTCAGTTAGGATATCTATAGTTGTTTTTGTTTCCAAATCATTTTGTAATCAATTGATTTTTTGCTGTTTTTACATGAGCTGATTAAGTTTCATGATTCTATAATTTTTTCGAAAGATTTTCTCAATTAGAATATCCTTCTCTTGAAATCAAACGACTTGCAGAAGATTCTTCTGTCTGTAATAAGGTTTTCTTTAAAAAATACAACAATTAGAATTAAAAATCTTATGTGGCCAACACATGACTTTCTCCATATTTGGGGTAGAGATATTTAAATTATTAAGAATAGCATTATGAGGCAAAACTATTATTTCATATGGTAAAAGAATACAGTCGTCCTTATTGCCGTAAATTATATTTTGTATATGTTTACAGAATTCACCGCTACATGGTGGTAGCGCTGTATACTGGAAATTACGAAAAAGTTGAATATCTCCGAAATGGATGGTTCTACAAAAATTTGTTTCAAACAAAACGTGGAAGAAATATTATTCTCTACAACTATGGTCCTCACATAGATTAGAAATAACGACGTTTTTAAGGAGATATTTGACAGAAACCGAAAAAACCGATTTATAAATAATTCCTAAACAATAACCGCTATGGAAAATTGTTTCAAATAAAAGTTGTAGAAAACTCTATAACATTTGCATAGAATTGTATATACAATAATGATATTTTAACGGAGAAATATCGCAAAAACTGAATCGGGTTTTGAATAAACCTCGACTTCTGGTGTACTGGTATTGTCCAAAAACTAATCAGTCCTTTGTGCTCATACTAAAGTGTTATATATGAAGTTTGGTAACGATATGGCAAGCACTTTTTGAGTTAGAGCGCCCACAATCACATACACACACAAATACACGCACATAGACATCATTCTGAAAATAGTCTAAACGTGTTCTAGGGACCTCAAAATGCGTATTTCCATTAAAATCTCGAAGTTGATTTTTTTCGTGATCACAATACTTTCCCATTACTATGTATGGAGAAAGCAGACTTTTGGCCGCCCTGAGGCGAAAAGTTTTTGGCCACCCCCCTCCCACCTTATGTCCCATAATGATCAAAAATTCACACTTTTTGGAACCATTAATATCTAAAATTATCACCAAATATATATGTATTTTAAAGAGTTTGTATGTTGTGCTGTACTAGCTTCACAAAATCCGTTGAAATTCAACAGGAAATTGTGCTAGTTTATAATATAAAAATGATAATAATACTAATTTTATATTAAACAAAATCCATTATTGTACGAGCGTCCATTAAACAACAATATTTGTAAGGCTACCGCATATTTAAATTTACAGTGGATTCGTATTCACCCATTGGATCAAAACTGAATAAGAATGAACAGACAGACGAAGGGAAGAAAATATAATCTTATTTTGCCAGTGAAAAATTGAATATAAATCTCGTGTAAGTTAATGATGCTATGAACATATTTAATATCCAGCAGAAAAAATATATCAAATTACAAAATTGCGTACTCTTACAGAAAAGGTTAATACATCGAGCCACATAATTAGGTCGGAATATGTAAAACTCGTTTTAACGAAGACATAAAAATGAAAAGTTTTTAAAACATGGAAACATAGAAAACTAATTGCTTCATTAAATAGAATGAAATGTAAGCACTATGTTGAACTATTTCTCATAAGAAAATATCCGCTAGTGTTTAAATGTGAAATGCAATTTAGGCGTTTTTTCGAGTCGATTTGAATCGGGTGCGACAGTATGTACAATCCAACAATGCAAATCGCAGTGGGGACATCATGTTAAAATGAGATGAAACAAAAAACTACTATAGACGTCAGATTTAAGCCATTCCGAATTAGAGACGCCAGGAATAAGGCACTTGATTGAAGTTTCTGTAGGAAATGTGCGTCGCACGTTTGTCATTTCTATCATTTTAACAAAGTTAAAGAGAAACAATATACTCATCGAGAATTCCTAAGTTATGGTCATAGGCACAGCAACTAACAGTAATATCCACAAAAACAAAATGTTATTCACTAATTTGATATCTTAGATTGATCTGAAAATTTGAAATTTTCTCACTTATTTAATTATACCTATCTTCGTGAAAATCCTTACAGGAGAAAAGAACTAGCTACTGTGAGTACTGGGGAAAAGATTTATAGAATTTATCATACAATAATGGAAAGATACTAAATGCAAGTAATGATTATTATCTAAGGGCTAGATAAACGAATAAAATCTAACAAGAAAATTATAAGTTAAAAATTTTAATTTTACTATCAACCGTACTTAATTCGAAGAATCAAGAAATAGTAAAATTATTAATTCCGACTATAACATAACTACGCAACTATAAGAAGTCACTTTCGATATAAGAATTATATAAAAATTAGACTCACACCTTCCCCCTTTGTTTTGGCAAACCAAAAGTAAAGCAATGAAAAGGTGTAATTTAGTAGGGGTAGAACGGAGGAGAATTCATGGGAGTTTCTCTGAAGCTGAGAGCAGCGATATTTATATTCAGTAAGGTCTTTCCAGTTATAGACGCCGGTAGGGTTTCCTCAAAACAAAGGGTTTAGCGAATAACGGGGTGGGAAATTTATCCGAAAAACGATCATCCTAAATATTAGGGTTAGGGTATAGTTTTTCAACTTTTGAGATTTTTACTTGAATGACTGATTTGGACTTGCAAGTTATTATAGGAATCATCAATAACATAGGGGTCATTATGACATGGCGAAAATGCCGACCGGCTAATTTTATATAATAATAGCCGTCCTCCATTGGTTGGTTGGTTGGTCACGCTATGCAAACGCTTATAACTCGAGAAATAATAATGATAGAAACTCGTATATTGGTCAGGATGCTTTTTTAACACTTATTCAGAGAATGACAAATTTAAATCGCGAAAAAATTCCTTGGTTCGTCTCCGAGAGAGGCATTTCCATTTCCCATTACTTTACATGTAAAACGCGATTTTTCGACGTGCAGGCTTTTATTCATTTGGAAATTAAAATTAGAAGAAATTAACAGACGACCTTCGGATTTGAACCATTTTGAAGAAAAATTTATAAAGTTTCTTATTACGTTCGTCTTTTTTCGCCCACAGTTCGAAATATTCCATGTTAAACGTTTAATTTGCATATTTTGTGGAAATCTCGCCATTTTAAAATGATGTTACTATGTCGACCATTATCATTGGTACACCTCAAATTACTATTATTGTAAACATCCTTCCGGGAATAAGCGTGCCTTGAGTGCTTCAATACGAGAGAGAGAGAGAGAGAGAGAGAGGATGGAAGGGGAGAGATTGGCGTGTTTTGTGGAAAATAAGTATATTAACGTAAATATAAAAAAATTAAGTATCAACAGTGTCATTTTAGAAAAATTGGAAATAAAAAGCATTCTTAAATTAAATTCTTTGTAACCCATACCTGCTTACGAATTTATATTGTTATTCCTCGAATTAATTTCGTAACAATGGCCGAAGTTTGGAAACGAATATAAATTAAAATTCAATTAAAATTAAAATGACATTTAAAACTGTTAACAGGCAATTTTTGAAGAAACAACAGTGGATCTTTTAATGAATTTATTTGTTTTTATAAAATGAATTTTGGTGCTTATTTAATACAGAGTAAATTCTAAGGCTTATAATCCATTTACATCTAATAACAGTGACTATTATAGTTTAAAGAAAGAACTTTATTTATTCACTTTACAGAATGAATTAATTTTAGGCTAGCATTGCCAATTATAAAAGGAGTTATTTCGGAATTTACAGTAGTGGAAGTTGTACTGAATTGACTCAAGTATATTTCAAAGCAAAAATCAATTAAAGACTATTGAAAGTTGTTGTTTCGGAAACTGAGAAGTCCAGAGTGGTGAGCGGACGCTAAACGATATTAAGGTACATTTTATTCCAAAATCTATTTAAAGTATTATCAGAGGAAATTGAAGATTGAACAAATTTTTTTGTTACCGGAATTATGCTTATTTCGTGAAATTGAAACGCTAATGCATTAATCTATTAAAATCTGTTAAGAGTGGCTATTTTAGTTGAAAGAAATATAAGTACATCGTACTTTTATTCACTTTTCAGAATGAATGAATTCTAGGTTAACATTGCATATTATAGAAGGATTTTCTTTGGAATAAGAAGTTTGATATGTGGTTATTTGAACTGAATTGAATTAAGTTCTCTTCTAAGTTTGAAATCCATATAAAACTGGTGAAAGTGGTTGTTTCGGAAAATGAGAAGGCAAGAGTTCTGAGCAGACGATAAACGATATTGAGGTACATTATATTCCAAAATCTATTTAAAGTATTATTAGAGGCAACTGAAGATTGAACCAATTTTTTGGAACCGGAATTCTTCTTTAATAAAATTGAAATCCTAATGTTATAATCAATTTAAAACTAATAACAATGGCTATTTTAGTAGAAAGAAAGGTACTATTTTATTCACAAGGAATTTCTGTGACATTTTAGTTAATTAATTAAAACAGACTTATAATATAGAAATATTCGATGGTTAAAACTGCACAATTCTATTCTTGCGATTTCTACATGTCGCATTGACGAAAAGTTAGATTCATTAAAACCGTTGAAATTCAACGGGCTCTTATGCTAGTATTAATAATACTGATTATTGCGAGAAATGTCACAATACACCGAGAAATAATTGAAGTAAATCTCTCTAAATAAATCACATTACTAAAAGAAGTTTAATATAAACGGTAACAATTCATTAAATTCAAACTAACCTCTCCAATGGAAGACGATGTAATGACAATGTTGTGAGTGAAGATGTCCCACGTAGTGATGAGAAGATCTGGATCGTTAGGATATCCTTCTACCAAAATTAAAACAGTTTCTCTCACAAAAACTTCAAAAGCGAAACCAAAGAAATTAAAAACAAATAATTAAAATATTTCACGTGTTAAAATACTAACCAGTCCTATTAATTTTTACGCAAAATGCACACACTCTTACTGCAAAAGTACGACACGACTCACTCTCTCTGCGATGTTACTTCTCCCACAAACTAAGAAAATCTGAGGCTCTTAAAGTAATTTCTTTTTCGAGAAATTTTAAAAGAAAAAGGAGAGAGGGTGAAGAGACCAATGTGTAAAACACGTGTCAGAAAATTTTCTTGGGAACGTCTCGACGTTTGCTGACGCGTCGGTAAGATTTCTTTCTAGCCACCCGTAAGGTCATAAAATCTAAAACCTTCAAAAAGAAAGAAAGACGTGTCCTCCCATTCAGAAGAAAGGCGTATGCCAGTGCTCATGGAATTTCCATACAGAAATAGCCGTCAAAGACGGTACAGCGGTTCCTGTCCTCCAATTATTCTTTTCCTTTAGAAACATTCGAAAGTGTGCTTTAAAATATTTTCGCAACTCACGTGAAAATCGTGCCGTTTCCTGGATTCTCAGAGAGTGGAAAAGGGAAAATTCTGTCTTCATAATATAAATAAGAGGGAAACAGAATCGCTGGAATCAGGGATGCCCTATGTCCTTTTAGGTCAAATATGCCGATGGGACCAATGTGGATAATCCCCCCCTCCCCCACTTTCTTGAAAACATCCCTTTTTTCCTTAACCCTCGGAGACAAAGGAGACGGAGAGCTTGTAAAAACTACCTCGCGGATCCGACCCGCACATGTTGCCTTTGTTTTGTTTTATACTTCCCTCCATTTTTCGCAAATATGTCTCTATGAGCTGGGTGGCCGCTCCTGCAGTAAGACCGAAGTTGGGAGAGGGAAGAGCGTCATTGTGACCACAAACGGCATCAGGCCGCCCCCCTCGAGAGTGCGCCCTGAGGCGATTGCCTCACTTGCTTACCGTCTGAAGCCGGTGCTGGGAGAAAGTAAAAATGTGTATGTGTGGATCAAAAACAAAGAGTATTAATGGAGATCATTAGTAAGATCTTATAAGAATTTATAAGTTCACATTGGATAAATTGCTACATAGAGGAACCACCTATTGATTTGCACAGGGTGATAACTTCGACCATGCCGGACCTGCATATGATTAAATATTTAGAGAAACAATAAGAAAAGTAATAAGAAAAAAAGATGAAATTACAAGGTGGAGAAAGTGCAAATAAAATTTAAAAAATAAGTTTAACATTTACAGGTTTATGGGATATTTTTCCTCACCAGGTACCTTTTATCACTCTTGCACTCATTCACACAAACACAGCTAAACCCTAGATGTAGAAAAATCTGATGTGGCCAACACATGACTTTCTCCATATTTGGGGTATAGATATTTAAATTCTTTTTATGAATAGCATTATAATGCAAAATTATTATTTCGTATCGTAAAAGTATACAGTAAAAAACGGTTATTTATAAATAACTCCTAAACAATAACTCCCATAGAAAATTATTTAAATGAAAACTGTAGGAAATTACATTCTCTATAAACCTCGACTTCCGCTTACCCGTTATTGTCGAAAAACAAATCAGTTCTTTATCCTCATGTTAAAGTGTTATATATGAAGTTTGGTAACGATATGGCACGTACTTTTTGAGTTACAGCGCCCATACTAACACACACACACACACACAGACATCATTCCGAAAATAGTCTAAACGTGTTCTAGGGACCTCAAAATGTATTTCCGTTGAAATCTCGAAGTCGATTTTTTTCATGAGTATAATACTTTCCCATTACTACGTATGGAGAAAGTAAAAAGGGAAAAAAATTGGTTTACAGAATATTATTCCATGCCAGGGACCCCGATATCCAGGGCTGGCCAGAGGCATGGGCACCCCGGGCAGCTTCTCAGGGCAACAAATTGTTGGGGGTGCTCTCTCCATATATCTATGCATTATGTACTTGTAAGTGAATAAATATGGACACCAATTTATATCATGAAACAGGCTAGAATCATGATAATATTCCTTTTATTTATGCGATGAATGAGTTAACCTATATTCTGTAAATATCTCAACAAACACAAAGGTGAGAGCACCGCAGTGCTATCTCACCTGAGGCACCATAATTCCTCGGGCTGCCCCTGCCAAAGCCACAGTGTTATTAGGAGGTTTGTGTCTCCAATAGACCACACAAGGGACGCTCAATTATAAATTACCCTTTGTATTAATTACTTAGAACTCCCTTCAATAAAGATTACTTAGAACTCCTTTCAATAAAAGTGAAGGAAATTAATTTTTTCTCAAAAACTCAAATAATGAAATTTCCATGTTTAGGGAATAAGATGGAATGCTTTTGAGTAAAGATGATAAAACATACTAAGTTTACATAACACCAATTAACTCAACACGAAAGCAGTAATACTAGGAAAAACTTTTCCTTTTCATGTTATATGTATCTAAAAGTCAATGAAATAAATTACCAGAAAGTTCTGCCTTAATCACAAAACTCCCTATGTAAAGAAATATGATAGGATAATGCTGCTTTCGAAACACACAAAAAGGTTGACTAGGAGGGGCTTAGTACTTTAAAATTTTATCAACTGAAATATAAGTGTTGCTTAAAATTAGTTGAATTTGGAGATAGTTATACATTTAAATATTTCATACACAACACAAAGAAAATACCCATTTAAGTTCTGATCTGGCTAATGTAAGACTGATAATATTTAATTTCACTAACCTAGGCTTACAGCTCCCAATTCATCAATATATGCAGGAAAAACTTTTCCCATTTATGTTATAAATATAAACCAATGAAATAAATGACTAGAAAGGTATGTTCTTAATCACAAAATTCCACATATGAAGAAATGCTGCTTTTTTGGAGATGAAAATGGTTGACTAGGAGATGCTTGGAACTTTTAAATTATAACATTCATATTTTTGGTATTTTTCCCCAAAAAACATATTTTGTTATAGCTGCATGCAGGCACTAATGAGAGATATAGAGTGATTGAGCAGATATTTTTCTTTTAATCTATGGAACTTATCCACAACAAAGAGCTTATCACAGTGCCACAACAAACAGGATAGTATGTGCTCCATGAGGTAAATCCTTTATTACTATATGTTTTAAGTAAATTCTAATAGAAGTTTCATAACACATATATAATTATGATCTTTGTGTGCTTCTTTTATTACTGTTTCACAATTTGCTCATGATAGGATAAATTAGTTAATGTTAATAAGAAAAAAGAAAACTTTTATTTTAAAATACCTGGTCAGTACAATAGGGTAGCACTATGAATGACACACATGAGAATAGCTCTCAATATCTTGATTAAATAGTAGCTTCTAAAAGTTTGATCATGACTGTGTATCATATCATTTGTAAAGAACAACTTCCTAATACAGTGGAAACCACTTAACACGAAAACGCTTAAAACGAAATATCGGTTAAAACGAAATATCGGTTAAAACGAAATGCATGCTCAGTCCATTCCAGTGCCTATACCTTTCAGTATATATTCATTCGCTAACATGAAACGGTTTACACGAAATATCGCTTGACATGAAAATATTTTTCGGTCCCATGAAAATAAATACATGCAATATTCTTCGGATAACACGAAGTGGCATTTGAGATAAGGTTTCCCCATGATTGTAGTAATATCTTCGGCTGTGTATTACATTCTATTTTTGATATGTATCATGGATATGGATATTCCGTATTTGAAAAATGAAAATTTTACCATTAAAACTGTTAACATGACATTCGGTAAACTCAAAATTCTGATAACACGAAATGATTGTGCCGGTCCCCAGGAATTCGTATTAATCGGTTTTCACTGTACATGGAATTTTCACATCTCAATGTAAGGAGTACATTCATTTTAATCTCTGACAGCTAAGATTCCTGTATGAATATGTGAAGTAATAAAGTGATTTTTACCTCACATTCTCATGCTTGATAATCCTATTCAGTTCTTTGGTTAGTAAATAATGCAGATTAAGCCTTTTATATTTTTTCACAAATACATCATCCTAGTAAGTTTTTTAGGAATAATAACAATCTTTATTTGATATGCAAACTTTTCTTTCTAAAACAAAAGCCGCTAGGAATTTTTCAGAAGTGTTTATTGAAAAAGCAGAATAAAGGAAATTATATAGTTATATATGGAAACTCAGTATCAATTGTATTAATGAGGTGATTATTCAGGCAAAATATTTAGCAAAAATAGGAATTCCTTCCCTTCCTTTACATGCACCAGTCACTCTCCTATACCTCTATTAGATCTAGAAAACATCTCATTCACACTTGATACTAATAAAATATATATATCAGCAAAATGTAAAAAAGGATTTATTTTCTTCTATTTTGATTTGTGCAATGTGTTACTGGTATACACTGTGAAAAAGAAAGGATGTTCCAAAAAGAAAAGGTAAGGAATAAAACACTCACCTTATGACTGGTATCCAATAAATGATATACATAATTCATCACGCCATAAAATGGTTCAATGAAATTCATATGCATTTCATTTACTAAATATGGTTCATCAGCAGTAATTTCATGGCTGGACCTCTTAAAATTCCAAGAATTGTATCTTAGAGAAATAGAACATACAACAAATATATTAAAGCAATCTCATCAAATAAATTTGACAATATCACAGAAAATACATTCATTCATATATGGATCATCCATAAGTGGAATGCACATGAGCAGTCCAACAATGACGGCAGCTGATTTATCATCAGACACGTATAATAATTTTAACAGTAATGCAGATTGTATTTCAATATGCCGTATATTCTTACATATTTATTGGCTATGGAAATTTATCAAACCATAAGGCGATTTTGTATTTTTGTAAAGAAAACCTAAAAAGGGTAGCAAATGAAAGACTTGCACGCATGCAGCAAATGAGAGACATTCACATGGGCACCCCTGACCATACGAGTTGAATCCATATCCTATACTTTTGTTCTGGTTAATTACTGGAATTTTTTGTACTAAGTTATATAACACTACTGAGGATTAAATTCTGTATCTTATGGTTATATATTTATGCTTAATCAGGGAACATAGAAAAATAAATAATGATTAATTAATCATGCAAACTTACCTTCCCATGCAAGAAGTGCTGTTTACAGGATGATGCTATGGATGTTTCACAGCTCAGTGGAGAGAATGATTTTTTGAGGGTTTGTTTTTATATTTTTATAGTACTGCTCATTCCTATGGTCTCTTTATTACAAATCTGATAGCACAGAAAATATTTCCATTATATTGTAAACATCTTGATTAGTCCTATAATATGGAAATTGGTTATTACTAAATATAATGAAAAATTGATATGACAAATTTTAATGTAGTTTACTTTATTTTATGATATGTTATGCAGAAGTATACCACTTATAACATTTTTGGCATTAAATACTTCTATACTAAAGATTTTTTCAACAAATTTAAAATCTATATTTTTAAATTAATGCAACAAATTATTTTAAAAGAAGTCAATAGAATATCAAACTGTTTTTACTGAAGTCTATGAGGTTGAAGTATTGATAAATAACTTAGCATTAAATAACATTTAAAGGATTTCTAAATTTTTCCTTGATCAGTCTGGATGCATCCCATCAAACTGCTGAAGAACTCAGAAGGCAAATTTTTCTTACAACATTTAGCAACTGCTTAATTATTTTTGGAAAATGAGATGAATCCAATGGTCTAATATAGTCAAGAGATTTATCAAGAAGTTCACAAACTGCCTCAATTATTTAAACCTTGAAGGAAGTCTTATACCATACATACCATAAAAAGCCACATTCCAAATTCCACTTAATCTTTTCCAGTTAGAGGAAATTCAGAGGAAAAATTATCAAACCTCATGATTTATTTTCTTTAAATTCCATATAACACAACGCTTCATTTCACTAAACTAGGATTCTTTTCATTGAAACAGCATAAAAGAGAACACTTCATGACACTTATACCTATTGCATAATAAAAACTTACATTTCTGCTGACTTCAGCAAAGTTTAAATCTTCTTTTCGTCCATATGTACACTGAAGTAAAAAGAATTCCATCCTCAATAGTTATTCATTGATAGTTGAATCTGATTTATTTAACTGGTGTCAAGAAGATACAGGGTTATTTCTTCAATCTGCTAAGTCACATCAACAAATATTTGACTATGAGAGCAAGACTGAACTTGTTAACAAGGGGTTGAATATGACTATTTGGGAGTTGGAGCTTTTGAGATTGACGCAGAAGAATTTGAAACTGAGAAGTGTTACCTATCAACAAAGCTAAACTTCATTGAAGTACGTCTAAACTTTTCAGAGTCACTGATTCACCTAAGCTCACTGGAAAAGCGAATTTTTTAACGTAATATGTTAGTTAGTTGTAATTGCTCAACGCACAGGATTTACAGTCAATACACACACTAATCTCATTCAGACTAGAACAGAAAAGGGATGGGGGAAACCTAGCATTAGCACTAAGCACACAGCTAAACGTATGTACCTTCCCGTAAAGGGAGCCCTGAGTTGCATGCCCCCCTTACGTCACACCTGTAGGGGCGGGGCAAGTTCTGGTTGAAAATCAGACATCGCCAGGTTTCGATCCCGGGCCTTCTGTGTGGAAAGACAATACTCGAACATCCCCACTACCGCTCTCCCTCGAAGGTTATCCTACTAATTCTCGAATATTTTATATCTAAACCGAAGCGGAATATGAGAAAATGTCTACTTTCCGTGAGAGAAGTGGTGCGCAATCTTTTTTCATGTGGACTCCGTATTTTGCGGGAAAGGGGAGGTGGGGGAGAGGCACGAAGTGTCTAACCGAGGTCGTTTGCAAGGAAAAGGCAGAAGAGAGACCTCTTTTTCCTCCGATCAAATGCGAGAGATATACGTAGTCTGCTTCTGACAGAACCTTTTCCGCAAGGCCTTCGATCCTTTAAAAAAAACATGCGGAAGCTAACATTAGGGGAATATGGGATAAAAGGGTTTCAGATTCTAGTTCACAATACTATACAGGTTTTCAATACAATACAATACACTATGTAATGGTATGTTTCATGAAGTAATTACATAATAACATTGTAATGTACCATGTGATATTCCTCAATAAATTATTGATATTAACAATTAAAATATATTTTCTGGATAATTTTTGAAGCGCATTTGGCCTTTCAAAGAGTCCTTAAAAGTTATGCCGACCTTATTATACAAAGATTTTACCACAGTCAGCCAAAATTGCGGCTACCAAAACGCAATTATTTTCTCAAAGAGAATAATTTTTATTCTATATTCTATACTAGCAGCCAGTTGCAGCTAGTACGCTTGCAAATAATCTAAATAGTTCGTCCCTAGGTTAGATCTTCTTCGTTCCCTATTCATTTTACGTGTTAGGAAGGAAGAAGAGAGAGATTAAAGAGAAAGAGGGAGAGAAAGGGCGGAGGAGAGAGAGAGAGAGGAAGGACGGAAGAGAAAGGAGAGAGAGAGAGAGAAATAGTGGATGAGAGGGGAAGTGGAAATAAGGAATAGAGAGGAGCGACAGGAGAGAGAGAGAGAGAGGAAGGTTAGAAGAGTGGGGAATTGTGGAAGAGGAACGGCGGAAAATTAAGGAAGGGCGGGAGAGAGAGGGAAAGTGCCGAAGAGAGAGGAAAGACGGGAGAGAGAATAAGGGTGGAAAAGGGAGGAAGAGCGGGAGAGATTGGAAAGTGTATAACGACGGGAGAGGATCGTAGTTCAGCGCATACGTTTGACATATTTTGGCCGTTGATAAATGAAAGTGAGCTTGTCGAATCCAATTAACCCCTGAATCTTATGCCGCTGGTGGTACATATCGCGCCATAAATTCCCTAAGCGTAAAGGACCCCATCATAATCAGTGCTGCCGATCTGACTTTTTTCCCGCTAGCCTGGCGGGTTTTTCGCTCGTTTAGCGGGGAAAATTAACATTTGGCGGATAGCGGGAAATCTGGCTTGAAAGATGTAACCTTCGGCTTTTACTGGCAGAATTTGAGAGCTGAAATCTTTTTTGTATGCTTTCCTTGAAAAGAATTTGATCACCTCTGCCTGCGCGTTGCATTTCACAAGCCATCGAGAACAGATACGCGATGCGATATTTATACATTGCTGTAACTTCGTTGAAGATTCATACATTGTCGCGTTAGAATTATAACATCCTGAGAGAGAAAGAGGAGATTGAAAAGTTAATGGCAGAGTTAAGAGGTAACTCAGATTTCTCGGGCAAAAAGGAAAGGATATTGCGCAGAAGTTGCGCAAGTTTTATTGTTCAATTTGTAAAGCAACTGCAACAGCAATTGCCTAAAACGTAAATATTTTACATGAAATTAAACTATTAGGAGTTGCTAATATTTTACGAGCCTCAAAAGAGCCAATTCTAGATTTATTATTAGATTTCAAATTGCCAAGTGATTTAATAAAAATAGAAAACCAGTACGACAATATTAATCTCATTAATTAGAATGAAAGAGAGAAAACTAGAATATTTTGGTGCGAGGTAATGCATTATAAAAATGCTGCTTTTGAAAAACACTTCCAAGAATTAGCGAATTTTGCTATATCTATGCTAGTTATACCATTTTCGAATGCAGATGTGGAAAGATTGTTTAGCCTTATGAATGTCATCAAACAAAAATTGAGAAATTCCATGAAAACTAAGATGCTGAATATCTTACTGACAACCCGATGTAGTTTGAAACGCTGGGGAAGTTATTGTTTCAATTACAAAATTCCTGAAGAAATACTTTTCCAAATAGGAAAACTGCAGTCATGCTCTTACGAGGGAGAGGACCAAGATTTGGATGATTTGATAAATTAATAAAAACTTCGTTAATATTTTGCATTTTGTTTTTACTTTCTCATACGAAGTATCGAGAAAGTAATGTTTTCGCGAAAAAATTCGACCTCGAGATTTTTACGGAAATATACGTTTCAGGTGTCGCTGAATCCGAAAAAGTGGTTTTCGCAATGCCGTCTGTCTGCCCGTCTGTCTGTCTCTGTCCGTTACTGGCGCTGGAACCTAGACGGTAGAGCGAAAATGAATGAAATCTCGTACTTAGGCATATTATCATACTGAGCAGAGTATACATAGAAATGGTTCACATTGCTCAATAATTAAGAGTAGTTTATTCTACGCATTTTTAACAACAATCCGATTTTCTCGAAAACGGCTCTAACGATTTTGATCAAATTTCATACAGTTACTTGTGTTTACGTCTTCAATAATACTGTATAGTTTAGTTTTCTCTAAAACAATCCGGGATCTCCCAAAAGACTCTCCCGCACCACAACTCCGACAATGGGAGCTGGCCCCTATAGAAATCCTCCGCTCTCTTTCCTTTCCCGTTCTAAACGTCCGCTGACACCCTCACCTCAAATACCCTAGCATCCTTTCCATGAACCCTATCCTCTTCCCATCCACTCTACCCCAAGTGAGACACATAGTTTTAGTTTTAGTCATACTCTTTTGCCGAAGAAGGGCGGATGCCCGAAAACTCCAAGAAAAAGCCTTCCTCTATCGCCATGGACGTCCACAACACCAAGTAAGTGTCCACTGGCTCCTTCCTATCCCTCTCAATTACTAGTTGCAATCTTATATATATATATATCTGTATATATATATATATATATACATACACACACCAGAGATTGGGAAACAAGAGAAGAAAATCAGAAAACCATGGATCATTAAGGAAATGCTGGAGAAAATGGATGAGAGAAGAAAATGGAAAAATGTTAACAGTGAAGAAGGTAGAGCCAATTATAGACGCATAAACAATGACTTGAGAATGGTAACAGATAAATATAGGGAAATTTGGATAAAAGAAAAATGTGAGGAAATACAACAGATGAAGAAGTTAGGACGGTACGATATGTACGCTAGGGCACTGGAGTTAGAAGATAAGAAGCCTAATGGGATTCGTGGTAAAGGAATTATTAATACAGATGGAAAAATAGTCACAGAACCAAAGGATGTAGCACAGGTTTGGGAAGAATACATTAAGGAACTATACAAAAAGCAGGCGGGATCGGTACAAATGGAGCTGGAAGAAGAGAATTGCATTGAGGAAGCAACTTGGGACCAAGTATTATGAACAGCGAAGTAGAAAAGGCGATACTGGAACTAAAGAAAGGAAAAGCTACAGGCAGCGATGGAATACCGGCAGAGGTACTTAAAGTCATGGGATCGGAAGGACTAAAAGTGATTACGAAACTAATTAAGAAGATTTACGACTCGGAAGAGTGGCCTCAGGATTTCTTAGATGTAGCAATGATCCCTCTAAAGAAGAAGCCAAAGGCAATGCAGTGTAAAGACTACAGAACGATAAGCCTACTGTTACACACTTCGAAGATCATCACGAGGATTCTTAATAAAAGACTAGTGAAAAAGGCCGAAGAAATGCTAGGGGAAGATCAATTCGGCTTCAGAAAAGGACGAGGAACCAGAGATGCTATCGGTGTAGTGAGAATCATATCAGATAGGGAGATAGAGTACAGCCAAGATTGCTGCGTATGTTTCGTCGACTGGCAGAAGGGTTTTGATAAGAGTAAATTGGGTACTGCTGATGAGGATATAGGTGTAGACTGGAAAGACAGGAGACTGATCAGGAATCTATATGTGAATCAAGTTGTAAAGGTCAGGTTGGAGAATGCGGACACCAGCGGAGTACATATCGGTAGAGGAGTAAGACAGGGCTGTTCTCTATCGCCGATTCTATTCAATATATATGGAGAGAGGCTAATGCAGGAAGCTTTAGAAGGCACGGGAGATTTCAAAATCGGAGGAAGGATTATAAGAACAGTGAAATACGCGGATGATCAAGTACTTCTAGCAGGAAAGGAAAAGGAACTCCAGAAAATGATAAATAGACTAGTGATAACAGGTGGAAAATACGGTATGGAAATTAATACAGAAAAATCCAAGGTTATGCGAATATCAAGTAAAGAAGAAGAAAATTTGAATATAAGTATTGCAGGAAAGCCATTAGAACAAGTTTCAGATTATAAATACCTTGGAAGCATCATAACGAGAGGAGCAAAATATACCGATGAAATCAGGACTAGAATAACAAAAGCAAAAGCCGCTTTCAGAAGAAAGAAACTCCTACTAACGGGAAATATAAAGCAGGAAATCCGCAAGAGGTTGATAAAATGCTATGTATGGAGTATAGTTTTGTATGGGGCAGAAACATGGACGCTAAGGAAAAATGATATTAAATACTTGAAAAGCTTCGAAATGTGGACATGGAGAAGAATGCTGAAGATAAAATGGAAAGATAGGATGAAAAATGAGGAGGTACTACGAAGAATAGGAGAGAAGCGAACGATTACACAGATTATCAGAAAGAGGAAGGCGAACTGGATTGGGCATTACCTGAGGAGAGAGTGCATGATTAAAGAAGTGCTAGAAGGAAAACTGGATGGAAAAAGAGAAAGGGGTAGGAAAAGGTTTCAGCTGGTAGACGGCTTGAAAGGGAAAGAGAGCTATCAAGACATGAAGAAAACTGCAGAAAATAGGAGTATATGGAGGACCAAGTTTAGCCATGAATAATCACGGACCTGTCAACGGACAGACTACCTATGATGATGATATACCAGGGGTGGCTAAACCGCGGCTCGCGAGCCACATGCGGATCTTTAATTTAGTTAGCGCATCTTTAAAATTTCCAATCAACGTTTTTCGCCGCAGAATACAGTGACGCAGTGCGATTTGAGACGTTTTGGGGATGCCTAATGGACATGTAAGATACCTGAATTACTTCGGGTACAGGTTATGGACTCTTTGTAAATGAATGAGCACAGAATGTGTCATGCGGATCTCGAACTTTCGAAGATTATCACATGCGGCTCCGAGGATAAGTAAATTTGGCTACCCCTGTACCGTACAAATTAAAATGTTACACTTATTTAAATCATTATGAATTCTTTCTTTATTACAACGCAGCAAAAATAATGTCCTGCAAAACTGTAGTATGAAATACGCTTAATTGCACTTTGTCGTAGAATCCTAACATTCTTAACTAGAGATTTGAACGAAACGTACTAAGGGACGCATTATCTCTGGCACAACATACCCTTTGTTGGAGGGTATGCAACACGCCGACCACGGAGGTCTGTTCGCTGCGAACAGCATGCATCTCTCTCTCTTGCTCTGGCCTCAAGTTGGTTGTGTTCTTCGCTCGTGTCTCCACTGTATAGGAACACTCTAGACGAGTACCGACAGGCATTCACCTAGCGGCGTGAGAACAAAACAAAACGGACAGTGAAGTGCGTAGATACTGCAGGAGACCGCTGTTCTTTCGGCCCCGTGAATTCGATGGCGGGAGAAGTGTGCTGTAGAGAGAGAGGGGGTAGGAGGGTAAAGGATACAGTGAAAGAGAAGCGGACCTGTAAGAGGCGGAATTTACTTGTCTGGCTCCCAATAGGATCCCGGGTTCGAGTTGTAGTAAGAGCTCACCGATGTTATCGTTGATTTAACCATCGTAAAAGGTCGCTAATTACGGTTTATGGGCTACTTATTAATAAAAAGCCGGTATAGTTAAAGTGACCAGATTTTCTAGATGTCAAATCAGTACATTTTTTATTTTTGAAATTCATGAAAGAAAACTACCAGATTTTCTAAATGTAAAATCAATAATGCTTTAAATTTCTTACATCCATGAAGGAAAACTACATTTCAATATAATACTTTATATATTGAAATTTTATACAGTATACATAGGTATATAACATTATTGTTTGCATTAATGAATATTAAACATTCTATTAAGGAAAAACAAAATATGTCAATATTTATTTCATATATTTATTGGAAGAAACAATTTATTTTAAAACTCTTTCATCATTTAAAATTTCTGTATAAAACTTGACACATTTTAAGTTAACATTATGTTTAACTATTATTATGTGTTTTAAAGTGTCAATTTCCAGCTGCCTTTTTTCTACTGTCCAAGCTTTATTTATCACGGCAAAAATTCTTTCAACAGGTGCATTTATTCCAGGATTGCAAAGAAGGAATTCCACTATTTTAATTATATTTTTATATTCAATTCGTTTTTCATCGAAAACTTCAAAAATTTTAACCAAGCGTAAATCTACCCCAATATTTTCTTCTTCCCAAAGAGAAAGTACATCCTTACTTAAATAAATGTCTGGACGACATTACTTTGGAATTGAGACATATAGTTGTAGAGAAGGGGTGGGGGTTTGGAAGGAAAGGCTGAAAAACTCCCCTCCCTCACAGCCAATCATAGGTGGAGGGGAGGTAATGTTTGCTAGGGGGAACTACACAGTGTTGCCGCAAGTCCTCTTTCCACATCCTGGCAACATCGCACCCGAGCCACCTCAGCCGTCAATCCCACAGTAAATGAACTAAATAATTATAGATTTTTCTTCTTTTAAAATTAGTACAACTTTAAAATTCAGTACAAAATGCAGTACATATTTGAAATCAGTACGCAATCTCTACAATCAGTACTGTACTGATTACATCAGTACGTCTGGTCACTTTAGGTATAGTGCCCGAATGGCAAATCATACTTAGGGAGAATAGCGAGCAGGTGGAGTGTATTAACTGCTATTACAGAGAAGGGAAGAGCGGATGAATTGAATCGGAATGGATAAACGAGCAAGAATGGATGTAAAGTACTGAGGTTCGAATGAACCGAATGAATGAATGCCGAGATTGAGATATGAAAACGCAGTTTGGTGTGAATCTCAATCGGGTGGGGTTGGGTTGTCATTTTCTTGATAATAGTCATTTGAGTGGTAGAATAATATTTATATTATCGTATTGATAATTATCCACTGGTCTCATAGGCACAGGGTAAGCGTGTGGCGTGTGCAATCAGTTTCCCCGAATAGGTTTTATTATGGGCCCCGCACAAGGCTTTATTCTCATGTATTGAGATTTAGGCAATTTTTTATTACATATTAATATTATTAAACATAATCATAATAATTTCAAAAAATTAATTTTAATAATAACTGTTTTTCATTTTAAAAATTGCTATTCCTCTTTTTAAAATCGCAGTTTTTTGTTCCACTTGGTATATATACATACATAAATAGGCCGCGCTCCCCCTCACTATCGAACTAAGCCCCACAAATAAAAACGCCGGCCCTGAATAGGCAGTGTCGTAAATAAAGGCCAGCGGAAAAATATTTTCGATGATCCTCTTCACCAAACAAATACAAGCCATGTCTTTAATTAATCCTGAAATCAATTGTAAACCTAGTCAAGTTGCATTTATCAATCTACTATCAGGAATATGCTGAAATGTTAGGCATTTTTAAATATTCGGTCGAAAAGTAATGTGTAACTGGATGGTAATTCTTGATAAAAAATCGGTACAACATACGTTGTACAAACTTTCTCATACACTAATGCGTCGTTTAGTTATCTTTAGAAAATGAAAATCGTATGAGCCTGTTTTTAGAAAATCCTATTTTTGTTAAAGTTGCCCAAGAATAAACTAGCCTTATATTCATTCATTGAGAAAAATGAAATACGCAATATTACTGTAGATGTATACTCAAGTAACTGTACGAAATTTGATCAAAATCGTTGGAGCCATTTTTGAGAAAATCGAATTGTTGTTAAAATTGCCTAGAATAAACTAGCCTTATATTCATTTTTGAGAAATATGAACTATACAGTATTATTGAGGACGTAAGCTGAAGTAACTGTACATTATTTGATCAAAATCGTGAAAGCCGTTTCCGAGAAAATCGGATTGTTGTTAAAAATGCGTAGAATAAACTACTCTTAATTATTGATCAATATCAACCATTTCTAAGTATACTCTGCTCAGTATGATAAACTACCTAAGTACGAGATTTCATTCAGTCTCGTTCTACCGTCTAGGCTCCAGAGCCAGTAACAGGCAGACAGACAGACGGCATTGCGAAAACCACTTCTTCGGATTCAGCGACACCTAAAACGTGTATTTCCGTAAAAATATCGAGCTCGAATTTTTTCGGGAAAACAATACTTTCTCGATACCTCGTATGAGAAAGTAAAAAGAGAAACCCCTACAAATGTCTTTATTACTTTCTCATACGAAGTATCGAGAAAGTATTGTCTTCGCGAAAAAATTCGACCTCGAGATTTTTACGGAAATATACGTTTTAGGTGTCGCTGAATCCCAAAATGTGGTTTTCGCAATGCCATCTGTCTGTCTGTCTGTTACTGGCTCTGGAGTCTAGACGGTAGAACAAAAATCAATTAAATCTCGTACTAAGGCATTTTATCATACTGAGCAGAGTATACATAGAAATGGTTCACATTGCTCAATAATTAAGAGTAGTTTATTCTATGCATTTTTAACAACAATCCAATTTTCTCGAAAACGGCTCTAACGATTTTGATCAAATTTCGCATATAGAGGCCACAATGCCTAAAGTGAGTGTTTCTACAGAGACTGAACAATTTCATTAAAGTGTTTGATGTTGATATTTTCTCGACAGACGGTTCGGAGGTTTTCTGTAAACTTTGTGAAAAGTCGGTGAATTCGAAGAAAAAGTAATTTGTGTCCCAGCATCGAAGTACCTCAAAACATAAAGTTTCAGCCAATAAGAAGACTGACGGCAGTAAGAAGACGACCCTTTTACCATTGTTTTGTTCAGCTTCTTCTAGGCAATCTGAGTTTTCCTTCGACCTGCGGAAAATTTTCGGCGAAGCCGTCATTCCTTTGTGGAAATTATAAAGCAGTTCTTTGAAAGCGTTTTTGAAAAAATACACGAACAAATAGGTTCCAAGTGAGTCAACATTGAGGAAAACCTATTTAGATTAAGCGTACAACTGTGTTATCCAAAAAATCAGAGATGATGTTTGGGACAAGAAAATTTGGATCTCTATCGACGAGACTACCGACGCTGTGGGAAGGTTCGTTGCAAACGTCATAATAGGAACCATGGAGGTTAGTCAGCCATCAAAAATTTATTTACTTACGTCAGAAGTTTTGGAAAACGCAAATGGCTCAACAATCGCTCAACTTTTCACCACAGCAATGAATCTTCTATGGCCGGATGGAACAAAATAGGAAAACGTTCTTCTCTTTTTAACAGACGCAGCTCCCTACCTGAAGAAAGCGGGGAAGGCTCTTCCGATTCTTTTCCAATGCTGCATTTGACCTGCCTAGCACATGCCCTTCACAGAATTACAGAGGTGCTATTTCTCTATTTCGTGAAGTTCATTTGGTTTTATCTAATGCCAAGAAATTTTTCTTGAAACCTCCATCAAGGACAAGGACTTTTCGTGAAATAGTGTCAGACCTATCACAGCCTCCTCAGCCTGTGTTAACGAGATGGGGTACATGGATTTCTGCTGCTCTTTCCTACGCTGCCAATCTTGAAAAAATAAAAGAAACTGTCGACACTTTCGATGAAGAAGAGGCCTACTCCATACGTACCGTCAAAGAACTCCTGAAAAAGAAATCTGCCAGCCACGATTTGGCCTACATCGCAACCTACTTCTCAAAGTTGCCATAAGCCATTACATTACTTGAAAAATCGGTACAACATACATTGCACAAACTTTCTCATATACTAATGCGTCGTTTAGTTATCTTTAGAAAATGAAAATCGTATGAGCCGGTTTTTAGAAAATCAATTTTTGTTAAGTTGCCCAAGAATAAACTAGCCCTATATGCATTCATTGAGAGAAATGAAATATGTAGTATTATTGCATACGTATACTCAAGTAACGGTACGAAATTTTATCAAACTCGTTCGAGCCGTTTTTGAGAAAATCAAATTATTGTTAAGAAGAAAGCTTTCTTATACACAGTTTCAAACAGCTGCTTAAAACCACTGACATAATGGAGTAAACTGCAACGAGTAATACATATAAACGTAAAATGTTGCATAAATATCTCGTACACAATTTAATTGCTCCATACACAATTTCAAACAGCTGCTTCAAACCACATATTATGGAGTAAATTGCAACGAGTAATACATATAAACGTAAGATTTTGTATAAATAGCTCGTACGCACATTACTTTCTCCATGCACAGTAACGAATATGATTGCTATCGACAATAGCGTCTTCAACAAAAATTATCAGCAATTACACTCGTGGATAAACAGAATAATAAATAATTTGAATAACTTTTAAAATTGAAAAAACAATAAGAAAACAAAATTGTTAGATGTAGCTATGGATAACAAAATATCGGTGTGCAATTAAAACCGCCTTGACAGTGTACGCATAGCTATCAACAATCAGAAAAGTTTATCATAACAACGTAAACTATGTTAGCGACGTAGTTATCAAATTCAAACGAATAATAGAATTATCCCTTAATCCCTTTCATGGAAAAACTTTTTAAACAAAACTTGTAGAAAATAATTTTGCCTACAACGTTAGTAATAACAGATATTTACATAACTTAAGTTCCAGGGAAGATATCTGGAAAAAACGGAAAAATGTCAAGAGAAAACTTCCACTTTCGAATGACAAATTTTGGCCAAAGTCTAACTATACATTCATTTTATAATAAAGCACAATTTCCAAGTTTTGCATTGATATTGTGTAGTTTTTGAGCTAGAGCTCCCATAAAATTCCTATCGCACACATGCATCACCTAGAAAATAGTAAAAAAAATAGTCCTCAGGGAACCTCAAAACGGGCATTTCCGCTGAAATCACGAATTCCTATATTTTTGCAAAAACAATACTTTCTTCTACGTTAGATATTAAGAAAGTAAATATCATGTGCGATTAATTGAGTTTACTAGCAGAAATATCCGGCGTTGCCCGGGCCCGGAGAAATGCTATATTTCAATATTTTATGCATGGCATATTGGGGAAAGGGGTGCAGACAGAATCTCGAAGCCCACAATCTCGAATGGACAATCTCGAAAGGACACAATCGCGGATAGACGGATGTACGGATTCTCGAATAACGATAACATAATTCGTACTCTTTTTTAAATGCATATATTATTATTGAATTTATATCGCGCTAATTGGTATCCTAAATTGAGCATAAATATAAAAACACCTGAAATATTTTGGTGACTTTAGCACAAACTAAACTCATTTGGTTTATATTTCGTCACATCATCTACAATTAGAGATATTTTAATATTTACACAAATTACTTTCCAATACAATTTTGATAATTTATTAAATAAAAAACAAAATATTTTTAGTTATTGTTTATTATGGAATTATTTTAAAACTATTATCAATAATGAGCCTTAAATGTAAAAACAGTACAATATGCAAGAAAACCATAGATTTTAAAGTGATACAGTTCCAAGTGTGTGAGAGCTTTGGTGTTTGATAATTAATAATACGAAAACTTCTGCACATTATGGAGTACTGGCTATTTTGTCTATCGCTGTCGCTCTAAAGCAGAGTTTCCCAACCTCTTTAGAGTCGCGGCACCCGTAAGTGACTTTTCAGAATTTGGCGGCACCCCTCCCTATCCACCGTCACTAATAATCGTGGTGAAGTTGAACCCCTAACCCCAATCTCCATGTCTCCTTTCATTTCGAAGTGCGTTTGCGACGAAATGAAGGTCGGGTTAACTGTGGCTCGCATTTTTGAAAGCCGACGATGCAAAATGAGGCTAAAAATGGGAAAACAGCATATTTTTTGCGGCACCATTCAGAACACTTCGCGGCACCCAGGTTGGGAAACACTGATCTAAATAGTTCGGCCCTAGGTTAGATCTTCTTTGTTCCCTATTCATTTGACGTGTTTCCCTATTTCTTCGTCTTTCTTTATTTCTGTCTTTCTTGTACCCTCCGCTCCTCATCTACACGGGCAATCCTATGCGCTTCCGCATCTCTTTCTCTCTCTTTCCTACAGTACCCTTCCTTTGATCTCTGGTAGCTGGGCTAATAGCTCTCCTTTTCACTGGTCTACCCCTTGACATTTTAAAATTTTACAGCAATATATTAGAGCAATTACGTGATCACAATGCCACAGAGTTACTCAATGCTAGTTTAATATCGCGGTATATTCAAAGGGGAAAATTTTTTAATTCTACCTTACCTTAGTTCCAATGACTATCATTGCACCCTTATAGACGAACTCACAAACAGTTGCTTTCCTTCAAGTGTCTATCAACGACTGCTTTTAACTTCTTATAGGACCTACTATAAAGGTGAGCATTTATTTATGTGGATTGTCAATTAAGAGAAGATAACAATAACGCTTGTCTGTCGTCTATTTGAAGGTTTAATTGGCCTTAAATGAATCGGAGGCAACAATGAGAGTCTCCTTGGTAACGCCCGGAATGAGTACGAAAAATCCGAAAATTTTCAAAAAAATTGGACCGTATAACTTGTAAACATCGCAAGAATAAGATAGTATAGAGCTTTAGCCGTCGAATAAAGCAAAAAAGAAGAAAATCGGTCCATATTTACGTATTTTAATTAATGAAGGAAAAAAACCTTGCACTCTGAAAAATCGAAAATCCCGTGTAAAATTATGCGAAAATATAATTGTCTCCTGGATTCGAACCCGGGACACTTTAGCAAACGAAAATATTTTTCCAGGGGCCTCATAGCCAGTAGAAACAAAGTGCTTCATACTCACGGACGGACGGACGAACGCAGCTTCACTACGTGCATAATATATAGGATTTAAGGTGGAATCTGTAAAAACGTAATTCTGTCGCTATCAACAACGGTACACACTACTCCCCTTCTCCTTCGAACTACAAAATGCCTCTCCACGGTCCCCCATTCTCTTTAACCTCCACCCACTTCCCCTAACGCCGCACGTGCGTGTTTTGGTCTACCCCGCCCCCTCCACCGATCCCCTTTACACCATCGCAAAACATCTAACGCTCTTAGCAGTTCACTACCCCCTCCCTTTCCCATCCCTCAAGCAGAGCGAAGGACACTCTTGGCATTCTTTAACGAAAGGACTCGAAGCCACGAGACTTGGTGCCGTGAGTCATGCGCACGAGATTTTTTTATCGCTTTCGTTTTTACTTTCGAGTTGAGTATCACAGATATGGGGATTTCTTCCCAGCGTAAACTCGTGCACGAAATCATATTTCAAAATCATTTGGTTTTAACGTCATTTGTAAAATCGTAAAAACCTAGGCACGTGATTCAATGCATCTTCTCGCGACATTCGATTTTAAACTTACGATGAAAAAGAGTTTTATAGGAATTCTTTTATGGAGTCCTTCGAAATGTACGGAAAACACTTCTAAATCGTCGTAAAATGCTAATGAAGCAGTAAACAGATGATTAAATGAAAGACATGTCAACCCAGTTGAAGTTTTTTAAAAATTTGGTCGAAAATCATTTTGACTAAATTACAATGTCCGATCTTTCATGAAAAATGTTCTAGAGCAAAGCTCGCTTGATATTTTAGCTCACATTCTCTAAGATTCGAATAAAGATATAAAAAGGGGGTTAGTAGAGAAGATGTGAGCAGATGAGAGGCGTTTGAGATGTGGGTGTGGCGTAGACTGAAGAAAATAATTTTGGCCAAGAAGAAAAAACAAAGTTTAAAATAAAGTATGGGAAGAAAGGAGTTTAGTTAAAATAATAAGGGGGAGGTTGAAGGAATATGTGTGCCTGCTGAGACCCTATCTGGTTTTCAAAACAATTTTACTTTCACTCTTTAAGCATAAAAAAGACTGCCTCGTTCAGTAGCTTCGCTAATGCTACGCTACTTGTAATTTGTGCGTTGGGTCCGAGAGTCTAGCATTTATGCTCCGATTAACAAGAAAGAAGTCAAAAATTCCCTGACAAAGTTTTTAAAAATGCCTTTCGAACCATCACCAAGGCCATACAATTTACCCTAGTCTCTCCAAAAGAAGAGAAAAACCATAAAAAAGTATTGCCTTCGAACTCGTATCCTTTCAATCATAAGGGTGATACAAAATTTGGTGAAATGCAGCTTGTCGATATTTACCCAAATAACAGCATTCGGGGGAGTTTGGCGAGTTTTTTTTTAAAGCAATGCAGGATTATCGAAAGAAAGTTTTTTCTATACCGCAGAATAAGGGTTAAGGAACGTGAAACGATTTTCAATTTGGTCCGGATAATTTGAGATTCGGACAATCGGTGTTAAGATATTTGAAGTTCTACGTGGCACACGTAAGCTTCTATTATCTGTATAAAATATGAAGTTTCTTAGAGGAGTCAAATAGTGGAACGCGATAAAAGTTCTGGCGAATCACATTATTACCTTAGCACGCACCAAGAAATTATTTGCCCCCCTTGTCTTAATGTTTGTATTGCTCTCCTCCCAAAAAATGCTTTTAAGACTCAATAATTATATTTTACTTTCTCTACATAAGTCTGCTTCTTGTCATTCTGAAAATATCATTCATATATTTCTGAATATAACATTTTTAAATATTATATTCATTTAACTTAAGCAATATTATCGTTAGAAACACAATATTATGTATTCATTATAAAAGAAAACACTAATCTGTTATACATTAGCTAATTTAGCGATAGATTAACATAACGTCACAAGAAAACGTAACTCACGCGATCGATAAACGTAGTGGAAATGATATTCAATTTTTCCAAATCCCAAATGCGCAATTTGAGGTTATGGGATTTTAGATTAAGCATTGCGGATCTTCCAATGGGTAGAAATGACATGTTTTACCATCCTCCGTTCTCATTTCGGTCCTAGAAAGAGCATAATTAACTATCCGCCAAAGACAACACAATTTCGGCTCCCATCGAGAATTAAGAGAATCATCTCAAGGGTGCCTTGTGGGGTCTGGTCACACTTTGGGGCTATATGCAGCTAAGTATATTATCCTGTGAGCACGAAAGAGAGTGAAATTTCATTTCGGGTAATTCTGAACTCACCATTTCATGCCCCTCGACACGCCGTCCAATGCGTGCTGCTTCCATTCAAAGGAATCTTAACAAACGTTCTCCATCCTCACCTTGCTTGCCTCCGCATACCCCACTGTTGCCAGCGTTGAAGCATAATTTCCCCTTCGGACCATTTTATGACTGGATAATATCCCAACGGGGAGACAAATGGCAGCAGTGGAGAGAAGGAAATAAATGAGTTGTGAAAACCCCAGACGAGGACTTAGTAAAGGAAATATTTAAGAGTATAAAGGTCACTGTATCCGTAGGCGGCGTACATTGCAACCCTGTACATATTACATAACGATAGGAAAGGCTTTTGACCGCTCCTATTACTAGGCCGCGCTGGCCAGTCGCTTACGTCATCCGTGCTTGGTAGGGCCTCCGATAGCTACCGCTGGCCCTGGGGTCCCTTTTCTCTGTTAAGTTACAAATTGAACCGGGCCCCTCGGCAGAGCTAGGGTAGCGAACTCCCTCTCCCCTCTTCGCAACTCTCATGGCTCGCAGTATTGTAAGCAGAAATTGTTAAATTCCACTCCGTTAAAATTTGTAACAAAATTACATATAAAATATATATTGGCACTATATGTATCATTATTATTATTCGATTAATGTCGATAAAAAACGAATTTGTAAAAATCAAGTATTCAACGAAAATTAATTGCCGTCTATAAGTGTAATTTTTTCAGCACTAAATTTTTTGCAAAATTATTTATCATGGTTTTTTAAATTTGGTTTTCCAAATTAATACCTACCTTATATAATTTAGTGCCAAAAAAGCTACGCGTAAAAGAAAGTCGGTCCTTGACATAACAGATGACCACATTTGAATAGGAATTTCCTAGACATTGCATTGCGAGGTCCCTCGTGACATTTTGAAGAAACTGCGTATCTTGCGCTGCCCAAAAGTACGATTACAGGATAGTAGAGCTTGGTATGAATGAATACCGAACGCCAGATATCTCTGAAGTACTTTCACAAATAAATTCTCATAAAATTTAAATTTCTAGGAGTCACACCGATAATCCATCCCCCGAAGGACCTGACCTGATGCCGAAGTACCATCGTTCCGTGATTGCATTGTAGGCTTTTTACTTTCTCACATACGAAGTATATTGCGAAATTATTATATCGCGAGAAAATTCGACATCGAAATTTTGACGGAAATATACGTTTTAGGTGTAGCTGAGTCCGAAAAAGTAGTTTTCGCAATGCCGTCTGTCTGTCCTTCGCTCTAGAGCCTAAACGGTATAGTAAAAATGAATGAAATCTCGTACTTAGACATTTTATCATACAGAATAGAAGCTATGAAGAAATTGTTGATATTGCTCAATAATTAAGGGAAGTTTATTCTACGCATTTTAACAACAATTTGATTTTCTAAAAAACGGCTATAACGATTTTGGTCAAATTTTGTACAGTTACGTCATTAACAATACTACATATTTCATTTATCTCAAAGAATAAATATAAGACTAGTTTATTCTTGGGCAACTTTAATAACAATTGGATTTTCGAAAATACTGCTCATACGATTTTCATCAAATTTCGTATAGTTATTTAAGTTATGTTTATAACGATTCCACATAGTTCATATTTTTCAAATTAGAACGACGCGTTAGTATATGAGAAAATTTGTACAATGTAGTATGTTGTACCGATTTTTCTAGATTCCTCTTGATTTTTTACCAACAACACAATATTATCCTTCATAATATTTACGTATAAATTTGGTTGTATATTCTAATAGCGTTACATTAAGTTTTTTATTGAATGGTCGCGATTTCCTAAGGGTAAGATTCAACGAATAAAATTTAGTTTAGTTATAGCCCAGAGGACTGAGAACGACTCCCTGCCTAATGCAGATTTTCGTGACATCTTCTTATATATCTAGAGAAATTAAAATTGAGTTGTAGACAGTGTCTACCACTTCTGCCTCATGGTACTCACGGATTCTAAATGCGCTACTCTTACAATTACAACTTGAATATTTGTTATAATTAGAATGAAAATCTATGTTCAGTCTACATTTAAAGTTTTTCAATGAGATAAAAACCTCAAAATAGAGAAATAGTAAGAAGTGGAAATTTTTATGCATGGATGTTCGCTGTATAGAATTAACCGCATCCATGATTTGCCCGTAATATTACGACCAACCTCTGTCCAATCTCGAATGACGAGAAAAACGCACTTATGCTAAAAACTACTATTGCATCAAAGTGGATACCTACTTAAAAAATAAGCATTAATTCCAAATATTAGTAATGTTTTAATTAAAGATATTGTGGGCTTATCACTGGCAAAATAAAAAACCTGAACTTCATTAAACGAATTAAAAAAACACTGATATCGTTAAGGGGATGAGCTCCATATTAGGGAATGTAAATGCACAAATGCGATATGAAACTAGAACATTTATTGCGTTCAATTTTTTTATTGAATATTAATGAAATTTTTTCAATGGGGTTAAAACCTCTATATAGAGAAGAAGAAGGGAGTGGAAATTTTCTTGGATGTTTGCTGTATAGAATTCGGGGTAAGAGCATTTTAGGTATCGAAAATGCACAAATAGAATATTTTTATTGTGTTTAATTTTTTATAGTCTAATATACAACGAAAATAAAGACTAAACATATGTACATGTTGAAAAAAAGCTGAAAAAAGTTATATAAAATTTATTAAAACTATATTTACAGGGCTTATTACTCAATAGCTTTCATCCAATGGGCAGAAACGACTTGATTAATTCCATTGGCTACTGTTAGACTTCAAAATTTGTGACTTGAAATTCATCCTATCCAGGGACTGAATGACAAATTATTACTTGTCTTCTCTAATCCTTTCGAAGCCCTGTTGCAGGAGCTGTAAAGACATTTCCATAGCCAGACCATAGTTCCCTCTTAATTATTTTCATACATGGACGGAATGAATATCGCTATGCGCGCCTACATGACGCTAATGCGCAGATGTGTGCCAGGGTTGGTGCGGCCTTGTTCGGATATATCCTAAGATGAACACACTAGTGCGCGCGTGAAAAATTTAGTCCGCGGCACTTCAAAAACTACTGCGCGGCCGCGCAGCTTAGAGGGAACCATGGCCAGGACCCTGTAGTTCCAATTTCAACGTGCTAAGGCAGGGATTACCATCCACCTAGGAGTTGAAAAACTCTCCACAGTGGCCTGCTCCGTACTCATCTCCGCAAGCTCTCGATGCCACTTTTAATCTTATGTCCTTATATCCTTTCCCACCCACCTGGTGAGCATTTGGCATCCTGTGAAAAATTTTAAATTCAGTAACATTCTTTTGGAAGACGTAAGGACAAGTTTATTGTAGCCCCTGTTTTGGCTGGGAATGCAACTTGCTTTCTACGAATACTTTGCAAGGCTGAATTACCGTTTCTCCCTCTCGCCGCGATGAGGCAACAGGATTTGAGAGGGGGATGCACTACTCTACCATGTAATTAAGTCAATTATGCAGAAAGTGTAGAGGGAGGAACTAATACTAGGGTTAAAATGGTTAATTGGGAATGCACCAAACTGTTAATATTGCTAAATATGGAAGGTTTTGGGGCTGGTGAGTATTGGTGTGTTGTGAGCTATCGCAATATCATGATAATCTCAAAGGATGACACAAGGGGTGGCATTCGAGGTGAAGAGGGCAAGCAGTGATCAGTTGGGGGAAGCATGTGATGTAATATTACTGTAACTTGCCAAGTATAAAAGATTCAAAGTGCCAAGCGAATGATACTACTAGAGTAGACGTACTTATACGATGAAAGCTATTGATTCTCTTCAAAAACGACTGTCGCCTGTAAGCTGTAAAGAGAAACATCCACATGTTGCATATACATGTACAAAAAGATTATACATGAGTTTACAATCACATCATCAGGACACGGAATGTCCACAGCATCAACCCAGTGTCTCTCAATAATCTTCAAAAATAAATGACCCGGTACGATCCGAGTCAGGAATATTACGTCTCAAGAAAAGAAAATATGACAAAAATTACATCAAACTTGGTTCACTTATATTGGTGGTGATGACCCTCCGAAATCACATTGTGTAATTTGCAATGTTGTTCTTGCGAACAGTAGCCTCAAGCCTTGTCTTATTCGCCGCTACATAGAAACCAATCATCCTGCGTATATTAATAAGCCTGTCGATTTCTTCAGAAGAAAACTGGGTGAGTCGAAATCCAGCATTACCAATTTTATCTCTAGCAACGACAGCGATAATGTACTTGAAGCATCATAGCGTGTGATCTACCGTGTGGCGAAATCTGCGGAGGGCCACACAATAGCAGAGAATTTGATATGTCCGTGTATAACAGACACAGTTCGCCTCATGTCTGGAGAAAAGGCTGCAAGCAAAATCGACCTGATTTCTTTCTCAAATAATACAGTCATTCATTAGATGTTTGAAAATCTGGAGACAATAATCATTCAAAGACTAAGAAACAGTCCATATTATTGTTTGCAGATGGATGAGTCACTCGATGTTTCTCATCTAGCCAATTTGTTAATATTTGTACGATGTCTGGATGAGGGTATGTAAAGTTTTGTGCTGATCTAAATGTTAGCTTTTTATATAGAGCGCCTACAAAATTCTATCGCACACATACACACATCGTTGAGAAAATAGTCAAGACGCACTCAGGGAACCTCAAAACGTGTATTTCCATTGAAATCCGGAATTCGATTTTTTCACGAACGCAATACTTTCTTCTATACTACGTAAGCGTTAAATGTAAGAAGGGACTTTACAGTCTCGATTTCCCCCTTAATAAAGTCGTTTGTCTGTCTGTCTAAGGAGAAAGTAAACATATCAACCACCATGTCGACGAGTCCAATGCTTTTGAATGGGAACTGATAATCTGTATTGAATTAGCATCTATGTAATGCTTTTTATTAAGGAATTGATATATTACTTATTATCACGTTGATTTCAACCAAGGATTTATACATATGATGACGTATCTTTAGTTATATTACCGTAATCGTCGTAGCCGTAGGAGAACTTTTTCTGATATCCTATCGATATGTGCAAGGTTTTTTTCCTTCATTCATCAAAATACGTAAATATGGACCGATTTTCTTCGTTTTTACTTTATTCTACGGCTAAAACTCTATAATATCATATTCTTCCGATGTTTACATGTTACACTGTCGAAGGTTTCAGAAATACGCATTCATTTACGAAATTATGTAGATTTTTCGTACTTTCCGGTCGTTGCCAAGGAGACCATCAATGTTGCCTCCGGTTCAATTAATGTCGATTAAACCTCCAAATAGATGAAAGAATAGCGTTATTCGCTTCGAACTTTTGTTTAAGTATCGAAATTATTGGTACATAGGAACGTAAATTTTTACGAATAATTATTCTGTTAACTGCGTATGGAAAGCGTATCTAACAATTTTATCAAAGCAACTGAATCTTTATTTCATCGTTTTAAAGCGGAAATCTTACCTTTTTGTAAGTAAAACCATTATATTATACATCTATAATGCCTAGTAACGCAAATAGGCTCACGCATAAATTTAAAATTAGAGGAGAATAGGGACGTGCGTTATTTTTTTTACATATTGAAAGTTACGTGTTTATCTTCTCTTCGTAGATAATCTAAATGACAAAGAACGTTAGGCGACGGGCTATGTTTATTCCGGAGCTGCGTGAAAACATTTATATTTTACAATAGGGACCTAGGACTTGCCGAAACTTATTTGCCGCAATTGCGGCAACAATCACCTAATCGTTTTAAAACACGATATATCATATTAAATAAATGACAGATTATTCCTTTTAATCATTGAGATTAATAATCTATATATTATAATAGCAGTGATATAGCGCTTTTAATGAGAATCAGCGGGGTATGCTATGTTGCCATTTATTTTAAACTATGAAGTAAACTTACGATGACGTCATAATCTTAAACACGAAATCGTGTCGTGTCTCGTAGTTTTTCGAAAAATTTTAAAATCTTCTTAATGAAGGAAATGAAGGATAGAATTAGAATATGGTTTCACGAAATGTGGAAACGGTAATGCCATAAGCTTATCTTTATTAACGAGTTGAACTATAATGACGTCATTCGTATTTCGCGATTTTTAAAGCCGGAAACGTACTAAAAGGCACGGATGACGACATAATAATCCTAACACAATATACGCATCCTATTTTTTCCACAAATTTTAGTGCAACATATAGGCTATTTTCTTAATGATGATTAATGTTACGGCTGATAGAGATTCTATTCACAAAGCTTGAAATACCACAACTTGGACGCGAGCCGAGAATTTGGAAAACCGAATATTCGTCTTAATTTCGCGTTAACTGGGGTATATTCTACGATAAATCTTTCAATTTATTATCCCATACACACGAACGAGTACACATTCTAACACATACATATGTTTAGATCTTGATGTATGGTGATTTTATTAAGCGCTTTCAGCATTCCAGCACCCACAACTCGTGTATTACATTACATACAAAAATGTATAGTTCATATATGATACAAATAATTGTTTTTTTAACAATTGCAATCAACGAAAAAATCATTAAAATATGTTTTAAAATTGACAGAAAAACGACTCAAAAATAATTTGATAGTATTTTTCACAAATTACAAAGTCGGCTGTAGCTGTAATTACTAACAAGGTATTAGTGCCGGAAGTTCTGTATTTCAATTTTAAAATGCATTTATTGTCGCATTGAGCCATATGCATTATTGTATCGGTACCTATCAAGTCAGATTTCAAGGCCTCTAGTAGGCGATAAAATATCTGGCTCGCTCAAGGTGAGGAGGTTGAGGCGCATTGTGTTTTATCTGCTTCCGCGAAATGCTTCACCAAAACAAGCTCTTCGAAAGCAATCTTTAGACAAAGCCGCTTACTGTTATTTTATTCCGGAAAAATATACATAACTTGACATTGACACACAATGGAAAGGTTACAGGTATCGCGTGTTTTGGAGAATTGTTCTATAGATATGTTTTCGAGGCAACTAAGATGGCGTATCATTCGCAGAAACTAGATTGAGTAATCACATCACGTGATTACTTATTTCGACCAATTGTAAGCTTTCGTGATATCTTATTAACGGTGGCAAGCTCTCTGCTCATCCATTTTCTATTCAGCTTCAGAAGAGTGCGGTTCCCTTCTAGCGCTGCGACTTTGCCCCCCAACCTCCTTGTGGCGGGTAGCGGGGGAGGGGGTTATGAGGAAAGTGATCGAAGTGACAAAAACTTCATTCAATCGAAGGAAGTTAAAATTAATAACGTGCTCACTTTCTTAGATGCAAAATCCATCTTTTGCAGTAACGCCACAATTCAGGTGAGCCTACTTTTTTCAGATTGTGCAGACGTATGAATAACATTGTAAATAGAAAACCATTCTTAATGTATCTTTATTTCACATGCTTTCAGAAAAGGGGTCGCATCGACTCGTGGAATATCGTGTGGAGGAAAATTTCGGCCACTGCCTTCGCCATACTTCCAGATCGTGTCATTTGTCTAGCGTAGACGCTCATGTGCAAAATACGGTAAGTGAATACAGTAATTTACTTTTTACAGTTATTTAAGCATATCGAGATTCAAGGATAAGAAAATGATCTTTTCAAAATTCATTTGCTATCGGTTTCCTTCGCTTGACTTTATCCCTCGACAAACGATGTATTTTAGAAAGCCTAACGAACGAAATATAATGTGGAATTTTATGTGCTGGTGAAAGTGTTCCGGTTACTTAATTATATTATCTAAAGCAATACTGAAGAGGTTGACTTGGATCCACTGCTTCGTTTCAGTCAATCCTATATTACTCAAAATCGTTATTTTTTTACTTTTACTGTTGTTTTAAATATGTTTCCAGAGTGGAAAAAAATTTAGCGAGCAGGTAATTTATTTTACTTGGTCATCCAAAATTTTTGGAAGATTATACCCAATATTTTAATTAGGATTAGATGGTTAATAATTTTGAATAAAAGATAGATTGATGTATTTTTCTTTGCGTGGTAATCCTCAAATCTCGTCCTCAATTATATTCTTAAACGAATATTAAAGTTTTAATATTATAAAATTTCATTGTGAATCTACATGAGCCTTTTCCGGAATTTATCTTAGTGGCTTTTATGTACCCCTAAAAATGGTATTTTTGATTGAAAATTTCTTAATATATCTTATTTTCGAATGTTTTCAGGAAAGGGGTCGGATATTTTAGAAAATTAATGTACGAAGGGAAATCACCTCGAATGCCATCAACACATCTTAGATCACATGCCCTCACCTAGTACTGTCGCCCTTATGTAGAATACGGTAAGTGATTAAAGGTTATTTATTTTGTATATAGTTAATTTACGATTTCAAAATCGAAGAAAAACAAAATACCAGTTCCAAATTTAATAGCTGTCGGCTTCATTCGCTTGAACATATACAAAAGCATTAATGTAGGAGGTCAAAGTTACGAAATCTAATGATTAATTTTATGTACTGGTGAAATAGTGTTTCAATTCCTTAATTATATTATCTATGATGATAAGAAATATGATGACTTGGAAGTACGACTTAGGCTCTGCCAATCCTATATTAGTCAAAATTGAATTTATTTCAACTAGACGTTTATTTTAAACCTGCTTCTGGAATGGAATAAAATTTAACCAACAGATTAGATTATTTTACTTGATCTTAAACATTTTTGGGCGATTATTTGAAAGCATATTGTAGGGGACATTGCTATTGAGGCGGGATATGTGACTTTGACAGTTCATCTAACTTTTTTACATTGGATGTAATTTTTTTGTTTTTCTGCATTTATTAGACATTTAAATTAAATTCATTTTGTCAAATGAAAACATTAACTTTTCAATTATTTCACAATTATATATAACCTGTTGTTGTAATGCGACAATTACGCCATTCGTCATAATCCAGGGAAATTTGTTTAGCTGCTCCCTTCTTCTCATTGTAAATTTCCTTAAAGCAAGCATAGGCATACAAATCATGTTGTTGGCCTTTGTGCTATGCTTCATACTGGGACCCATTGCCTAAAAAATTAACATCCAAATGTTTAAAGGTTTCACTCAACAGCATGATTGTATTGGACCCTTGTAAAGAACAATCTTCAATTGCTCCTCAAAATTAACAAGGTCTTCATTGGTAAGTTCATGGGAGTGAGAGACAGGGCCGGGACAAGGGTGGGGTGAGCGGGGCACGATTCTAGGGGGTGCCAAAATTGTGATTATATGTATATATTTTTTACATAAACATATATTTACAACCATAAAATTTATTGAAATGACATGATGAAGTGAGATGGGCGACGGCGGACAGATGTTAATTATAATTATTATTTTTTACATGTAATAAAACACAGGGTTTGGGTTAGGGGCACGATTCACGTTCTTTGCCCCGGGTGCCAAAATTCCTAGTCCCAGTTCTGGTGAGAGGCAAGTAATTCCTGAACATTGCCTTCTTAAAATTCTAGCTTCAGCTGTCAGCCATCTCCACAGTCACCATCAAGATGTATGTGCGAGTCTGACTGCCATAAGTACTAACATGGGTGGCAATTGACAGCTGCCGTAAATGCAGATCAACGTAACTTGATGACAGCCTGTATTATTATAAAATGGAATTCAGTCAACAAAATTACGAATGAAGAAAATGGAAGTTTTATCCTAGCAAAATGAAAATATTTTATCTATTTTAGTAACTGAAAACCTCCTTTTGGAACAAAAGTAGCATCTTAGGCTTCCAACTACAAAATTAAAATGTTCACCTTTTCAAATATAAGTACAGTATGATACAACAAACTTATTTTAATATAACATAAAATAGAAATGACTGTTCTTATATTCCTGTGCATTGGAAGATGTTAAGAGAAGGCTCAGGAGTTTATAATATTGTATTTATAACTCATTTCAATCCCCATTTTACAATTATTCTTCAGTTAATACCATTTGCTATTTAAAGCTGAATCTTTATGCTTATTCCTTAAGTATTGAAATTTTTATCCTTTAATGGCAATTCCAAAACTAAAGATGTTTATTTTCAGTAAAATGAAAATTGGATTTGATGCACCAAAGTAAACCATGAATTTAGCTACATTCTCTAATCATTACTTAAGAAGAAATCCTCTCAAACAGTAAGAATGCAATATATATTCACATTGTACATTATTATGATATTATAATTCAACTTACTATTATAAACACCAAAGTAGCTGCACTATGTTATCCAAAATAAAATATTGGTTGGTCATACATACATAAAAGGATATCTATATTTTTTATAAAATTACTACTGTATTTGGGAATTTTAATCTATGGAATATCTTCACAATGAAAAGTAAAACAATTTCAGATCTATATCACTAAATTTGTTTCCATGACAAAAACACAGAAAGTCAATAATATCCTATATAATGGCTTACTTTCATACTGAAGTATATCTCATTGAAATCAGAAAACACCTTTGAACATTTTTCAATACACTGATTTTTCACCCAGTCCTTTGCTTATTATATCTTTTGTAAAATTTATGATGCTCTGCTGATTTTATTACAAGCCTCTTCCTTTTCCTTTCTCTATGATAAACATCTATCTTGCTGAACTCCTCAAAATCATCAAGGAAGAACCACATTCAATATTCTCGTTCACTGAAAATCTGACAAATTTAAATAGGTGTGAGAATATTGGATGTTTTACTAGAATGGAGGATGTTTGAATAGCATTAGGGCTGTACTATAGACTTTGCATGCCTAGATATAAGAAATTATAAAGCATGAATAAAATTAAGAAAATTAGATTTCAGACAAAAAAATTATTGATAAAATAAATTTGGAGTGATACAGATGAAAAATTATATCTTACATAGATGCTATTTGTACTATTAAATATAGCTGCAGCAAGCATAATTTTAAAAAAATTTCATTGACAATATGCAATCATTTATTAGCCTTAAAACAACATCTTGCATGTAACAGTTAAGATACAGTGACATAGGCAGTCCCATTTACTTACTGAATGTCATGGTAACTGCAATGGCCAGAAAACATAACTAATAAATTGAACTTATTAGATATTTTTTTGCTTAGAAAACCATTTACATACCTTGGCTACAAAGCTCCATCCTCAGTGATATATCATCAGTAATAAATATTAATAAAAAAGATATCTCTTGTGTTTTCTCATTTATTTGTATAAAAAAATGAGAAGTAGCCCATTTTGGTAGCTCTCTTAAAGGCTCAAATGATAGATGTATTAAGAGATAAATGAGGTATTTAGAAAATTTGAATCTAAATTACCTATAAAAAAAGCGCATGAGGAAGGTGACACCTATAAGATATTTCCAGAAAATTGCATTCATTCAAGATGTTTACAATGCAAGTGAAAAAATGGCACATTTTTGGACCAAGATCAAAATACAATTCCCCCGATATATGTTAAAATTTTGTAGGTTTTCTATTTCATTTAGTTTTATGTGAGTATATTTTAGGGTGATAATATGAAAACCGGTTTCTAGAATAATATTGTGACACTGTCCATTTTCTAATCTGCTGTATTTGATATTTATTGTCTGTTCAAGATAGAAGTTTTAGACGGTCTTCTGTTTATTCTTCTCTAGGTTTCTGAATGACAAATGGTTCCATATTGTAACTTACATTTTAGAAAATGTATCGATGAGGATGAATTAAAGGAATCTCATTTTGCCACATTAGTGATTTTTATGAGTCATAGTCTAATTTCTTCTCATTGCTGAACATTTAAGTGTTATGCTCATCTGTTTCATATTGTTTTTTTTTAGCATACCGTGTCATGAAATCAAAAACTTCAATTTTATTACATCTAGGGAAAAATTGTCATATGACCTCGTTGCTGCTGAAACTGTTTCATTTCCACTACTGTTTCATTTTATTTTTATGTTTCTTGTTTCGAGGGGTAGGTCAAAGAATGGCTGTCTTCCACAATCTATGATATATTGAGTGGTTACTTCAGTCTTCAATTAAATTCTCCCCTTTGCTTTTGCTACTGAGTTTTGGAAGGTTCAATTGTCTTCTACATGGTCAATGATTGGAAAGAGTTAGTTTGTCTGAGGAAAACATATTGATAAATGGCTTCACTATAAAGGCCGATTCACACTGGATGGTGAGGGTGCGGTGAAGGCACGGTGAGGGCAGGGGCAATTTTGTAGCGAGTATTAACACCAGGCGGTGAGGGCACAGGCAATGCGAGGGCCCACTGCGGTCTGTCTACACCGTCTTCACTGATCGAATGCTCCACGTGGTCGAAAAAATATTCCCTCACCCAATCAGCGGCGGGGGGGAAAGAAGAGGAAGCAACAGGCATCGACGGGCAGGCGTGCAAAATATTCTTGGGCGGGTGACTGTGCCCGCCCGTCCCCTGCCCTCACCGTCACCGTACGCTCTGGTGTGAATATAACCTGATACCAATGTAATGTATTTCGGGTGGGCATGCCTGCGTCTGCCCTCACCATGCCCTCACTGCACCCTCACCGTCCAGTGTGAATCGGCCTTAATTGGGCACAATAAGTTTTCTATGAGAGGGCCATTATTTTGTCAATGGATATCATTGTTAATTTGAAAATTATTTGTATGATCCAAAATGAGTTCAATTTATCGTGTTTTATGTAAATAAATAGATATTTCTGATTGTGATTTAAATGCATTTTGAGCTTAATTGAAATTTAGGTGTCCATGAGTCTGAAAAAGCAGTTCTTGTGATTCCATTTCTTTCCCTTCTATGGTCTGAAGTCCATCATCTGTGTTGCTGTGTGGATCAAATCTTCTCACATTTATATACAGTATCATCCAGAATATAAGATTTGCTGTAATGCAACATATCGCAAAGCAATGGAGGACTTTGAGTCAATTTCCATAAAATTTCGATTTTCTCAAAATGAGCTGAATTGGTTTTTGCAATTATGCATCCAGTTATAGAGCTTTTATAGCAATCTATATTTGTGAAAACTATTTCAATTATGTCCAACTACACCAGAGCATATAGAAGGCTATGCTCAGCTAACTTCAAGCTCTCCTTATTATCTTTAGTATCATTGTGACTATTAGTCAAACCATATTTAAACATAATCAGTGACAATATTGAATAGGTTTAGTATATGTGAAGGAGGAGGATTTTAGGCTATGAACATAGAACTGATTTTTTTGAAGATATGATGTACTTTTGTGGACAGTTTTTCAAGAATTCATATTGTGCTTTGAGGAAATTGTGAATTAACTAAGAAGAATTTCTAGGAATCAAATTTTCAGCATCTGAGGCATACAGTTTCTTAATTTCTTTGATGAAAATCATAAGAATTTTTTATGATGTTCTTAGTACATATATAGTTAAGGGAAATTAATGTTGGAGTCTCTTTCATGGGTAAAGTAAAGATCTTATAGGAGAAGTGATGAGCCACCAAGGCATCTGAATTATTTTTTAATTTATTTCGGCATGTTATCTGAATATGATTCCATTCATAATGGTGTCGTCTTTTCTGCTTAACGTTGTGTTAGGTAATTTAATTAGAATCAATCATTCTCCTAATGATATTCTTTTTTCAAAATTTATAATTTTTTATTAAGTTTATGCTGGTAGATCAAATTTTCTATTGATGATCTTGGTCCATACTTTGTGTTATATATTTTCACTTTTTCCTATTAGACGAAGATACAACTCATATAACTATTATTATTATTGTTCAATAGATTAAATTATTAGGAAATTGTAAACTGAGGATGGCCACTATGTAGCAAAGATGAATATATATTTTACCAAGTCATTTCTTACGAGAGGAGGTTTTGACATTTTCCCTCCTATTAAACATTTTTCTATTATGCACTGCCAATAGAAATAATTGTAGCAAGGAATAACAGGGGAATTCTAAATGAGAGGAAATCTGACCAAATTAACATCCCATTGGTTCCATTTTGGCTGATTTTGATTGTCAGAAAGGCAGTTTTTCACCTGTCAACATTTGTGATACAACCTAATATGGAGCCTATTAAACTGTATTTGGCACTATAGCCAAACATAACCTCCGTAACCTTATTTTCTATGTTAACATCATATTTAAGGATTCATAACTCATGTTTATGTACCATAATGAAAATTTCCTTTAAAACATGTATTTTCTGAACTTTTTAGTAAGTGATATGCTAGGATAGTAACTAGTCATGTACTTTAATTCTCAAATAATTTTCTACTGTACCTCAAAACTGGGGACAAAGTATGCCCAAGATAAAAGAAAAACTATGTTTTTGCCAAAAAAATTGAGGTTTTAGCTATATGAGATTGACTTATACTCAAGTACCGTATTTGACCGAATATAGTCCCCCTCCGAATATATACCCATCTTTTCTCACCCAAATCTAGAAAATATTTTAATACCCTGAAAGGACATGATCATTTTTAGGACTTTAATGTCATGAAACATGCTGTATAATTTGAAGAATATCAAACTTGCACTCATTTAATAAAAAAGTACCAATTAGCGAGTGATAAAATGCCATGCTAATTGGAATTTTAAGGTTTTCAGATATGTACCTCAGAATTCAGAGGGTATACCAATGAAAGAGAGATTTGACAAGGAAATGAACAAAAATATATTTTTAGGGAGTAAAAATAAACTTTAAAAAGTCTAAATAACATACTAATTAATGCAGCAATATTAGCAAGTCGAAATAACATGCCAATTTCGCACTTTGCTCATATTTCGATGCGCAATGCTAATATATCTTTCGTTTGTGTAATTAACAATTCGAGCTTAGCCAGGCAATTGGTCCATTCTCGGGTAAGGTTAATTTTATTGGTATTACCGTATTTGCTCGTGTAAGCTGCGCACCTTTTTCTCCAAAACGCCGGTAAAAAAAGGGGGTGCGTGTCTTACACGAATTCTTTTATTTGCCGCTCACCTTTTTTCCCAAAATGTCGTGCCGGTAAACAAATATACGTTAAGCTAGCACCCACGCCGCATCTATTATTCTATTTCCAAATTGCGGTGTATTTAGTCATTTTCATTCATTGTATAAAAATTTTAAATGAGTTTTAAGTTTATTAACGGGTGCTCCCCAAACTCGACGAAGTCGTCACGGAGGCCACGGCGCATGCGCGACCAGTTTGGGTTGGTGGGGGTTTTGTTCTCACGGCAGACGACGCCTACCAAGTTCAGATACGGCATGATTCATTTATTCTATGATAAGTCTATGAAAGTCATAGCCACCGTGGTGCATGGTGGAAGTCTTTCCACCATGCCGTGGTGATCATTGAATGATCACTGATCATAATTTTAGTTCGCCAAAATATGACGACCGCTACGGTAGGGATCAGTGACCATATGGCTGGAAAATTACGGACAGCAGAGCGATTTCTGCCGAACATGACCAATATGACGACAAAAACAGTTAAGTGTTTAACAAAAGAGGACTACCGAGGAGATTTCTGCTAGTACCGATATAAAGAGATCACCCAATAAATTCGTTACGTAGGAGTGTGAAGATGCTTAACTTGAGCGTAGCATTTTTGAGAAATAGGAATTGGCGATTTAAAAAAACCCTTTTTCGGCTCAAATAAATTTTTTTCCCAGAGCTGGCCCAAAAACCGGGGTGCGCGGGATACACGAGCAAATACGGTAAAACTTGCAATTGGACTAATGAGAGCGATCAGGTAATTGAAAAATCCTTCCTATATGGTGGCGTCAATCAGCCTTGCAAATAAATATTCGCAACCCGAGTAGTTTAGTCTTACAATGAATAGAAACACTTACTGACTCGAATGAAATTCATCGTTATTGAAGCTTTGCACACTTGTTTGTACCCATCTAATTTTTAGTGCCCGAAAATAGCCTCCCCCCTCAACTTTTGCACTTCACTTTTGGCCAAAAACGGGGGGCTATATTCGGTCAAATACGGTATACACAGTTATCTCGTGGTTATTCTACTTCATGTAACTAAACCAAATACTTCAAGAACTCCATCACCCTTGGTAACTTTTGGCAAATGGCCACATAACCCCACATTTTAATGACAATCAAAACATAATTTAATGAAAATGCATGTCCATTACAATCTGTATAGGCATATAATTAAATCAACTAATACAGGTTGAGCATCCTTTATCCAAAATCCTCAGGAAATGCAGTATTTTGGAATTGGGATAATTTCAGTTTTTGAATATTATAAGAGTGCTGGATTTTTAGTAGTGGTAATTCCATATTAACAATGCTCAGAGACTGAACTACATTGTGTACACAGGGTGCATGAGAAAGTAGCAGGTGACGGTTGTGTGTGTCAAGTTTGGTCATAACCATTAACACGTTCGCTGCGGGACTCTGATTTGCAAGATTTAGATATGGTTTGAACTGTATGAAAGCTCGTTTCAAACTGAGTGTGGGAGAGCAAGATTGGAGCCTCTACCCCCAGGCGTAAAGGCCACAGAGCAGTGAGAAGTGGAAGGGAGATATCGCGCGCTAGGTGTGTGACCTGCCTGTCTTAAGGAGCAACAGTCACGCGCTAGGCACGTGACCCGCAGTGAACGTGTTAAGCCAGTTGACTGAGAAGTAGTAAATTTTAAAGCAGTTTGGGAATATACTACCCTAAGCAATATTCAGCAAATAGGAACAGCGATCCTGGATAAAAATTGAGGTGGCTCGAGGATGCAAAACTAAAGAGTGCTGGCAGGGACTTTGTGAGGCATGTGGAGAGGGTGCATGCATGTACCACAACTGAAGAATCAGTCATCTGACATGAGTGGCAGAAGTCCCAAAAAGATTCAACAAGAGCCTAGCAACATTAAGGTCATGTTGATTGTGGCATATGACTGGGAAGGTGTGATACTGACTCTTATTGTACCTCAGGGTACAACAGTAAATGCTCAATACTATTCCCATTATTTGCTACATCATCTGAGACCAGCAGTAAGACGCAAGCGTTCTCATTTTCTGACCGATCATTTTGCATGACAATGTGCGTTGTCATGTTGCAGCTCCTGTCAAGGATTTATTGCGTCACTGGGGGTGGGAGACATTAGAACACCCTCCATATTTCCCAGACATGAGTCCTTGTGGCTTTGATTTGTTTGCAAAGTTTAAGGAACGATTGCGTGGGAAACGTTTTCACAACATCGATGAGATCTTGTGTGTGATAGGACGATTGATTGCAGATGTCAACAAAAATCACTCTGCTGATGGTATTCACCGAATTCCACACATATAGCAGCAAGTCATAGAATTAAGGGGCAACTATGTTGAAAGAATGCAGATGATAAGTTAGTGCAACAAAATTCTGTTTTCAAACATATACAATGTTGCCATTATTAAAAATCCAACCCTAGTGCATAATGTATGCATTGGCCTACTTGCATTAGTGTATCCTGTATGTTAGTCTACAAACACTAAAACACTCATGCTACCTTTTACCATCTTGAATATACATGACAATTATTACATCTGTTTTATTATCACACTTTTTACAAAAATAAAATAATACGTATGAACTGATTCCGTACAGCAGTTGACTGCCCCCTTATTAGGATCACAGTACATAGCAAATTTTTGTATTATTTTTATATTAAACATTAACTTCTGAGATTTGCTTTCACTAAAAAATTTCAACAATTGATCTTTTTGTTTCATTAAATCATATACGGTGGTGATACCCATGCCATAGCCCTCTCTCAACCGTTTCACAGATGCACCATGATCAAGTTTTTGCAATAACTCTACTTTCTTAGCAATTGATATTGAATTGTACTTCCTTTTCGTTTTCACGCTGTTACCCATACGGGTATTATGACATGTTCACTATTTGAAAAAAAATAGAAATGCGATAAATAACCAAAAACATCATACGGTATGTTAGGAACCAACAACTATGAAACATAGTGATAAACAACAGGATTTCCTGTAGTACAGATGTCGGGAGTAGTGTGGTTCACTTCAGCTCAGTTCCGAAAAAAATGAAAACTTAGTTTTTATTTCTTGTCTAGTTCAGAATCACAGGCATAAGCAAAATTAATTTCCTTCTTCCTTGTTGCGCCCTTATGTACATATGTGAAAATTAAGAATATGCCCTTAGAAGTTTAGTGGTGAAATTCTGAGCTTCATCCATTGATATTTGCAGAGGTGTTGAAGAATCCACAAAAAATTTGGATTTAGGAGAATTTCAGCTTTTCGATCTACAGATGTGCTCCACCTGTACAACATAAACATGTTAATACAATGAACAAGTGACATTTTACAAACTTGCACTATGAAAGATGACACAAGAGCCACGATTTCAAGCAATATGAATCTAAGTGAATCATGTCCAAACAAATATACAGAGAATTCAGATGCCTTTGTAGTGCATCACTTCTCCTATAAGATCTTTACTTTACCCATGAAAGAGACTCCAACATTAATTTCCCTTAACTATATATGTACTAAGAACATCATAAAAAATTCTTATGATTTTCATCAAAGAAATTAAGAAACTGTATGCCTCAGATGCTGAAAATTTGATTCCTAGAAATTCTTCTTAGTTAATTCACAATTTCCTCAAAGCACAATATGAATTCTTGAAAAACTGTCCACAAAAGTACATCATATCTTCAAAAAAATCAGTTCTATGTTCATAGCCTAAAATCCTCCTCCTTCACATATACTAAACCTATTCAATATTGTCACTGATTATGTTTAAATATGGTTTGACTAATAGTCACAATGATACTAAAGATAATAAGGAGAGCTTGAAGTTAGCTGAGCATAGCCTTCTATATGCTCTGGTGTAGTTGGACATAATTGAAATAGTTTTCACAAATATAGATTGCTATAAAAGCTCTATAACTGGATGCATAATTGCAAAAACCAATTCAGCTCATTTTGAGAAAATCGAAATTTTATGGAAATTGACTCAAAGTCCTCCATTGCTTTGCGATATGTTGCATTACAGCAAATCTTATATTCTGGATGATACTGTATATAAATGTGAGAAGATTTGATCCACACAGCAACACAGATGATGGACTTCAGACCATAGAAGGGAAAGAAATGGAATCACAAGAACTGCTTTTTCAGACTCATGGACACCTAAATTTCAATTAAGCTCAAAATGCATTTAAATCACAATCAGAAATATCTATTTATTTACATAAAACACGATAAATTGAACTCATTTTGGATCATACAAATAATTTTCAAATTAACAATGATATCCATGGACAAAATAATGGCCCTCTCATAGAAAACTTATTGTGCCCAATTAAGGCCGATTCACACTGGACGGTGAGGGTGCAGTGAGGGCACGGTGAGGGCAGACGCAGGCATGCCCGCCCAAAATACATTACATTGGTATCATAGGTTATATTCACACCAGAGAGTACGGTGACGGTGAGGGCAGGGGACGGGCGGGCACAGTCACCCGCCCGAGAATATTTTGCCCGCCTGCCCGTCGGTGCCTGTTGCTTCCTCTCCCTTCCTCTCCGCCACTGATTGGGTGAGAGAATATTTTTTCGACCACGTGGAGCATTCGATCAGTGAAGACGGTGTAGACAGACCGCAGTGGGCCCTCGCATTGCCCGTGCCCTCACCGCCTGGTGTTAATACTCGCTACAAAATTGCCCCTGCCCTCACCGTGCCTTCACCGCACCCTCACCATCCAGTGTGAATCGGCCTTTATAGTGAAGCCATTTATCAATATGTTTTCCTCAGACAAACTAACTCTTTCCAATCATTGACCATGTAGATGACAATTGAACCTTCCAAAACTCAGTAGCAAAAGCAAAGGATAGAATTTTATTTAAACAAAATTAACCACTAAATATTTGATAGATTGTGGGACACAGCCATTCTTTGACTTAACCCTCGAAACAAAAAACATAAAAATAAAATGAAACAGTAGCGGAAATGCAACAGTTTCAGCAACAGCGAGGTCATATAACAATTTTTCCTAGATATAATCAAATTGAAGTTTTTGATTTCATGACATGGTATACTAAAAACAAGACATAATCAAAACATAATATGGACCAGGTGAGGAAAACATAAATATAGAATCATACACAAACAGAAAGCCAGCAGTCTCAAAAACAGCAATGTCAAGTGATGATGTTTCGATAGATGTAGGGTTATAGAAGTTTTCCATTCCATGACTCAGACATCAACAAGTAAAATATGTATCATATGATATTTAAAATTTTAAAAGTTCTCCATAATGGAACAAAACTATTACTAAAAAATATTCTGATATGAACCAGCAATTTTTTTAATTCATTTTATTCCAAATGGTATCATTTGATTTTTAGCCATGATAATCCTTCTGTAAATTGTACTAGCAATTTCAGGATTAAATGAATGTTCGTTGGCACAAAAGCTAAAATTGAGAAGCCGGGAATACAGCATTTGTAATATAAAAACCACAATGTATGGCAATTATTTCATTGGGAAAAAAACAAATAAAAACATGATTATAAGAATATATACACTACCTACAGCTGGTTTGGGAATTGGCACTATACCAAAGAAATTCATTAAACGTGTCTCCCAATTATCATTTATATGATGCAGCTTACAAAATTTTAACTTATATCTAAAGGCTATATATTTATAGAAATCTATGATTTTTCCTTCATTCTAAAAATATTTTACGCTGACATAAAATATATGGGTTCCAGAGATTCTGCATTAGAAATATCCTAAATCTTCCTTTATCTTCACCCATATCTTTAACCTCCTCCAGCTTGACCCATGCTATTAAAGCACTTCCCTTTTGCAAAATACCATTTCTCCCATTGCTCATGAAAATCTATTGTATGCACATATCAATATTTCCCACAAATATTCATAAGTAGAAAGAGAAGTACATTATTTTACGCAAAATGTATATCCTTTCCCTATTTGTTTTATGGCCATTGGATTTATCTTGATGGGCAAGTAAGATATATCTTTGTTTCAACACCCCCATAAATTATAATACCGCAATTTTCTGATTATAATACGCACCCTATATAATACACACCCATATTTTTATGAGTGAAATGTGAAAATTGTCTTATCACCATGTATAATATGCCACCAAGTGAGATATGAGCGAGAGTGTTTACAAAAACTTAACGTCTATATATTTTGACTCTCACTTTAAAGATCGATACAATGTACAAAAACATGTATCCATGTCGCATTGTGTAATAATCTGAACGGTTGGAATAACAGTTCTCGCCTTGCCGCCAAGCGAGATAGTTTACGTGAATATCATGTCTAGTTTTGACTCCGTCTTCATAGAAGCCAGTCAAGGTATGTAAAATAATGTTTGTTGCTCGCAACTTGCATCGATTTTTTCTTAAAAAGTGTGGCTTTAACAAGTGTTGCCTCACAAACGCCATGGATGGTTCTGAAGACGACATCATATGGGATGATGATTTCGCCGAAGTGGATAGTGAGGATGAAGATGACGTTCTCGGTGACGCCATTTATGTAGACGATGAGAGAGAACACAAAATCGCTGACGAACTATTTGAGGACAGCAATAATGAATTCAGAGGATAAGATTCGGACAGCTAAAAGTAAATAAATAATTATTCTTATTTTTCTTTTGAAAAATGATATTTAAAGGAATGTTATCGAAATGCATTGAAATGTACGATTTATTGGTAAATATATGTCCAAAAATATAAATTATTTCCTTACTAAAAAAGTTGCATATAATACGGACCCTAACTTTCTGTCAATTTTTCATGAAAAAAAATGCGTATTATAATCAGAAAATTACGGTACTTATTGCAGTCATTCTATTTCAACTGCATGTCACACTTCCCTCTTTCATATATAAAATTTTCAAATCTGTTGTTCAGATTTGAATATACTGAAACCATTTGCTCACCTTCTGCGAAAGCAAAGCAGAGAGCATTTCAACACATATCAAATATAGCATGTTAAGTTTAAATTTTAATTTAACTCATAAGAATGGGTGAACAAAATATTTTAAACTACTTGATATGAACCATTTTTCATGTAGAGAATTATACGAAAATGTAGTAGCTGCTGATTATGCTTGCATGCAGTCTCTATCACTGGAGCTAATATAAGTTACACAGTAAAATTCCCTTACAATTCATATCAGTAATTGAAATTTCATTACAAGGAAAACAATATTATGGCCAGCCACTCATCCATCAGTAATAGTGCTTTTTAATTCCTGTTAGAACAAAATTAGTCAGCAGCAAATTCACTACAAAAATACTTCTGAAAATCTATCTGTGCAAAAATGTATTCATTTAAAAAGAAGTGACTCACAAAGAATCTTGGCCAAACCATATTACCATTTTTTGTCATAAAGTGCAGGTAATTTGGGAAATTTCAATTACCAGATATTCTATGAAAATAATCTCTTCAGAACATTATTAATAGCATATGTTGAACTCCCTCTTCATATGGGTTAAGTGAGATAATTCCAAAAGTGATGCTGTACTCAAGAGTTTTTCAATAACTTTATCCTCATCACAGGAGTAGATAGAGGGCAACCTGCTCTTCTACAAAACAAAAATTATTTTATTTTCAAAGAATATTGGTCCAAATAATTGGAATTAATTTACAGCATATAAATGAATAAGTTGACTTTGTCAATCTATCCAGATTTTTGTTAGCACAAATGTATTTGCTAGTTTGTCAGTAACATTCACTGACAGTGACCAAGTGGCACCTAGCCACACTCCTCATAATTTGTACCTAAACATACTATTATAAGCCATTTTCTGATGACCCAACATTCTGCATTCAATTTCAATAAAGAATTTAAAATGTTGCCAACAATGACTGCAAGTGTGGATTCATTGATTATACTCTTGCCCAAAAACTGTTTTTCAACTTCAATAAATAACTGGTATATCAATTAATTCCATTCAGTTGGATGAAATTTCACTACAATGATTCATGCTCTCTGAGAAGTTTTGGGTTTACAAAAGAAATGGTTAAGCTAATGAGATTCACTGTTATTTGTTAATGTGTATAAAACGACATTTGGAAATGAAAAAATCTTGACATGAAAAAATGAAGCAAGTTTTTTTCTGAAATTATATTATTATTTAATTAAACTCCTCCCTTCTAGTATCCCATGTAACTCTCATTACTTTTCCCTTCTAAGACAAAACATCAAATTACCACTAGTAATTGAGATAACGAGCCTCTGATAAAGTGACTTTCACCTTCTGAAACATCCATATATATCATGTTATCCTTGTATATATAATATTTTTATTAATCTTTCTTAAAGGGCGATCAGTTCATATAATAGTATATTAAATGATACATTTCATAACAGATTTGGAATTGATGACCAACAAAGAACATATTGCTATTTCTCATTGATTTGAGTTACTCATTTATGAATGCATTAATAAAAATCAGACTAAAGTATTGTGACTTTAAACCTAAGTATTTGAAACTTGATGGAAATACATATATGCAAAACTAATTTGTAGAGGATATAACTCAACGTGTATGCTTGTTGGTTTGATCATAGTTGAATGATTGTCTATGTTTGACAGAATTTGGAATTGCAACACGTTTTTGTGGCAATTTATTATAAATGGTTTGATTTGGTTATTGCGCATGAAATGAATTGTACAAATAAAAATCTTGTCATGAAATAATGAAGCAAGTGTTTTTACCTGATATTTTTACAAGGAGGAAATATCAAGCAATAATAAAATGAAAATTTATAATAAAATGGCAACGATAATTTGTTAAATAAATGTTAATATTAGAATGTTTAATGTTTTCAGACAATTTTATGTGTCCTTAATATTGGAAGTTCTTATAAAAATTTATCTTTGGTGTCACTTTACATTTATTAAGAATGCTTCACAAATAATGTTTTCAATAATACTGTACTAAAAGGTATTTTAAAACATGGTTCTTATGAAATAGTTTCTTCCATTTTGTCTAACTTTGATTACAATGTTATCAATGTGTAGAAATATTCTTGTATTCAATTTGAAAATAGGAATAACATTTTAAAGACACAACTGACATTCTGAAAAACTTTTATTAGATTAAAAGCTGTGCTGATGAATTTTTAAAAATGTAAGATATGTTGCTTCGTTAAAGAAATCATTACCAGCCTTTGTGATGATGTACAACTTACAACATTGGATGTATGAAACCTAATAAATTATAGTTGTTGAAAATTATTTGGAAATAAAATAATAAATGATTATAAGCATAGTGGTTTTCAACTTATTTATCCATTAATAAAATTACATTTGCAAGGAGACATTTGTATTTTTTTAAGTGGATGCAGTTTTTATGAAATTATTATCTCTTATAATAATAGAGAAGTGATGGCAATTGGTGATCATTTACAAATGCAAATAACTTGATAAAAGTGAAAGTTATGAGTTTTTTGGAAAAAAGTTCTTGAGATGGAAATCAAAAATGTGCATAAAATAATCACAGATCTTGTTGACATTATTAGATGAATAAATGACTGACCACTCAACAGATAAGATGCTATGTGATGTGGCGATTTTTTTGCCCACATCGCACTTTACGACAGGATACCAGATCTGACATGCAATACTTTGCGCATAAAATTATGAAAAATGTTTTGGAAGAAAGCTTTTGCAAATGATGTTTTCGACAAATTTAATAATTAACTCTATTTGAATTAACTGAACCATTGTTAGACTAAAATGAAAAACCAAAGCAGAAAACACGATTTTCCTGCTAACCGATTTTTATCAAAAACTAATCGGCAAAAGTTCATATGCCCTTGATTATAAATATAAAATATTGTCAAAAACAATCTGAATAAAATGACTATAAAAATTTCTAAAAAGCTTTACCACTAGGGTTAAGAAAAGCAGCAGTTAGCATACAATGCCACTGTTAATCGGTTAGCAGATAGCCGTCAGCCACTGTTAATCGTTAACACTAAAAGTTAGCAGTGTTGATGCAGGTGCTACAATAGATGGTTGGGTTGCGATTTCATGAACTGCTAATTTTTTCTGCTAAAAGAGAGAGAGAGGAAAGGTTCGGTAGTGGGGTAAAGCAGGCAGCACGTTAGCAGGTTGAGGGGGTTGAATTATTATTATTACAGTGTTCCTAAATATTCTCAATAAAGTGTGAATGTAATTAAGTATCCTGTTATACACCCTCCAACCGAAGGGAACGTATACGACCCTTAGTGTCTTATCTTTCTTACTATCCTCTGATTTCCTTTTCTTGGAAAAATTCAAACTACAAATTTAAAAAAATGTCATAAAACAATCTAAAACTGTCAGATAAATAAATATAATATTTGAATTAGCACATTTTCCTAATTTTTATTACTTTTATTTTCTAAAATTTTTGTGAAAATTCATATTTATTTTTCTGTAGATATACGGTGTTTTTTTATTGAATTATTTATTCATAAACAAAATGAATGCAACATTAGATAAATAGATCCTATTAAAATACTAAACAATCAATTTTTAATTGATGTGCATTATGGAATTTATGTATCGATGGGATGCCAAAATTGAAATCTGCTTGAGGTGCCAAAATGTCTTGAGCCAGTCTTGCTTTTCCACTCCATTAAAAGTTAACACAAACAAAATAAATAAATCTGAAAATGTTGAATTTCTTAAAAAGGTATAATACTTACTTGAATAGGCACATAGATTAAAATGGTAACAACAGTGATATGTCCATTACGGAATTTATGAATCGATGGGATGCTAAAATTGAAATCTGCTTGGGGTGCCAAAATATCTTGAGCCACCTTGCTTGTCCACTCCACTAAAAGTTAACAAAAACAAAATAAATCTGAAAATGTTGAATTTATAAAAAAGGTATAACACTTACTTGAGTAGGCACGTAAATTAAAATGGTAACAACAGTGATATAGCAACACGGTTTTTCACTCAAGGGCAACAAATATACACCGAAGGGTTACGTGGTTTTTCTTGCCATATGGCTTTCATTAAGAGGATTATCTCGATGTAAACTAACAATAAGAGGGCCGATAGATTGGTGGTCGGCTGGCAGTAAAATGGTTTATAAGACCACCCTCTTCTCCATATACATTTATACATATTGTACAATTAAAGTACTATATAGTGTAGCACCTGAAGGGCCTTATAATTGCTGTCTCTCACAACACTCCAAGCTGGGCATCCGTGCATTATAATTGGCCTAATGGCAACTTTGTATATCAAACTATCAAGCTTTCTTGAAGAACAGAAACAAGATGAACAGTGATTTTAAAAAAAAGATATTTTACTTTGTCAGCCCGCTGAATTCTCTGCCCACCATTAATTATTATCTCAGTCAGTAATGGGTGAATAGAATTGTTTGGGTTTTTAGGCAGTTTATTTTTATTTCCCACCTTTGGAAATATATATTAAGTTTTAGTAAATAGCAATAAAAAGGATGGGTAGGAGTTAGGTAGGAGGAGGGGTATGATTCATAATCCTGGGCCCCTAGACGTTTACTACTAATGCTATTCAATTTCAATTCTAGGCCAGTTCGCAACTGCTAAATTTAGCAAGTTTTATTAACTGCTAACGCTTGTATGATTAGCAGTTAGCAACTGCGAATGAAAATTGGCAGCTACACCCATCTCTACTACTAATCACATAACCATATTCAAAGCAACTCGATTTTTGTGCTTTCCGTAAAAAATAAGTATTCAGCCATGTGTACTTAGGTAAGTATATGTCGCTTTGTTCACAAGAGTTAAAATTTATCATAAGTGTAAAAAATCATGAAAAAGGGAGTATTATCGGAAAAGTAGAAAAAAATGGTCCCCATCTTCTTCGTAAATGTCGTTAATTTGTTTATACATCATCTTAATTTCTTCTTCTTCATAAGCAGAAGTTGGCATATATACCCGGACTATCAACATGTCTACTGGAACTGCTTTTAGCTTCATTTCCATCAACCTATCGTTTGTTGCTATTATTTTTGTCACGCTATTTATCATATCATTCCTAGGTACCAGAGCTACTCCCCTTGCTCCACTATTTCCTCCAGAGTAATTTATTCCAGATTACAAAATAAGTCAACGATAAATATTTTCAATTCTCCACGATGCAATGGTTATGAATTCAAGGAAACTAATGGCACTAATGCTAACAAACTGCTCTTTTTCGATGTCACCGATGCGAAATGCGAGGGAAGAGGAAATGTTAGGTTGGAGGAGAAGGGGATGAAAACAGTGGTGTGAGAATATGTGCCCAGTCCTTAATGCGGCCTAACAAAGGACATTAATTTCTAAGAAGCAGAGAAAGAAACCTAAAAGCAGCTCCAAGGGACAAGATCAGCGCCCGGATGAGAAATTCCAGGCCCCGGTGCTATTTTTGCTACCGGGCCCCCTTTCTACAACTACATCTAGTACAATTTTTCACTCTATATATATGTGTGTGTGTGTGTGTTTGTGTGTGTGTGTATTTAGTGCAGTAATTTTTAAAATCAGCAAATGAACAAGTACATTTGTAAATTTTATGTACCGTATATACTCGTGTATAGTACGATTTTTTGCGACCAAATTTTTATTGCAAAAATTGGGGATCGTACTATACACGAGTAATGCATTTGAGGATTTAAAATTCATGTATCTTCACTGGCATTTTCGGTGAAGTTATGCCACCCGCACGCATTCTAATGGTAGGCTAACGTTAGCAGTGAGGTCCATTATCGTTGTTATGTTGCTTCGTGAAGAGTAGAATCTTTTTCATATATACAGCTTCAAATTCACAAATACTTGATATAAGTGAAGATTTACGGGCACTTCCTTTCTTGAATTTTATGTATGTACATCTTTGTTTGCATCTTTTTACAAGGAATTGATTGGAACGAGTTGGACGAAAAGTATCGTAGACGGCGTAACTTTATGGAATTTCGACATCTTGGAAAAAAGAAATTATTTTTGTAATATTCAACAGTTTTTATTGTTTCTTCAATCACACACCGATCGGTTTCCACTACAAAGTCATTCTAAAGGTATTACGTCGGTTAGTAACACCATTAGAATGATTTTGTAGTGGAAACCGGTCGGTGTGTGATTGAAGAAACAATAAAGACTGTGGAATATTACAAAGTAATTTCTTTTTATCCGTTATCCCTACCTATTAAATAGATGAGCGAGTGGAACCATTACGTACGCGGAACGTAATCCAGACATAGGTACTAGAATAATTACGATTTTATTTCATCTTGTGCAATCATGATTCATATCACTTTTTATTAAATGTTTTAGGAGTAAGATACTTAACTTATCCGAATTTTAGTGTACTCGCAAGAAATACTATTTACGACATTTACGGTCTATTCTATGGTGGTGTGGAAAATCAAGGTCGTTCGATATATCTCGCTAGTAACCATCGAGCTATTGAAATGAAATATATTGACCCCGGTAGAAAGCTGGAGTCGTACTATAAACGAGATATATGATAAAATCAGGTTTGTTTACCAAAAAATCAGGGGTCGTACTATACATGGAGTCGGCATATACACGAGTATATACGGTAATTTATTTTTATGGAAAGTTCAAAGAATGTAAATTAGCCTGAAATTGAGGTGACATTAAAAACAATACAAGTATTAAACAATAATATAGTTTAATAAAGACATTGGTTTATATTAAAGGCAAGGCAAATGTGTATACAGAATGTCTAAACATTGATAACAAAGTTAATCGATTACAGGTATTGTGATTCATCTTCAATAGAAACTTTTTCACAGTCTTTACATCCACTGTTGTATATGTCCATAGTCTTTACGTCCACTGCCTTTATGTCCACTCATACGTCCACAGCCTTTTTGTCTACTGCCTATATGTCCACTTTAATACAGTGATGGAAAACGTTACGTGTAACATAACTAAATAGCGAAATTATTTTTGATTAACGTAACGAAAAATATTAAAAAATGTCAAAAATTGCTGTAACGAAAAACAAAAACCGTTATTTTGATATTTTCACTGAGTGGTTGCACACACGGCCGGTCCTATGCATTGGTGATGACTAAGACTAAATCAGTCCACCAAGTAGTTAATTACTTCAATGCTACTCTTAGTTTTTAATTAAAAACATTTCATTACGTAAGTCCTTAAAATGAGATAGTAAACCACAAATAATTTTTATTAAAATTGAAACCTTAAATTATTATTTTATTCCACTAAATATCTAGCCATATGAAAAACAAGAAGATATAAATTTTAAGTTGTTTCCTTAGCAAATAGAAAAATTTTCACCTGCATCAGCTTGGTGTAAATATTTTCTACATATTTTAAATATGGGTTATGGCTACAATCAATTCATTTTCATCACGTGTTTCTAGCATTAAAATATCCTGTAGGATCCTGTAATTATTACAACTTTTAATTTTCTTTAATATAAGAAAATTAACATCATCATTGTATTTATATTGGAAATAGGATGTGATCAATAAAATTTTATTTTTGGAATTATTATAAAAATATAAAGAAATGATTAGTTTTTGGCTGAAAATGGTTTAATGGAAGTATGAGATTATTTTTGTAATTTACCAGCTTTTCAAACTTTTCTGTTAAGTTGAAATAACGTAAATGTTTATCATTGTCAAATCATTAAAAATTATATATTCCACAACTTTTCTGTGCCCAATCAATGGTGAAATCCTATAATCTATATAAATAAAATTGTAACCTCTGTCTGTACATTTGTTTTTTTGTCAGGGTTTTACTTTTTTTATGTGTTTAGCATCACAAGAAGATGTTTGAACCCGTTTGCAGAATTGTTGTCTGTCTGTTTGTTTGTTACCGCATCACGCAAAAACGACTGGCCGAATTTTTATGAAACTTGCAGCGTATCTTTAGACTGGTCCAGCTTAAAATATAGGGTATGTGGTGTATCTCAAAAAAAATTTTAAGTCGGGATTTGGGGGCATCGATTTGGTTTTTCGACAATAAATCTCGAGTAAATTAATTTAGGAAGTTAAAATTTGATATTTGTCACTTTCGATACAAGTATAAGATCAAGTTTGTAGATGATAAAAATCAGACCAAGAGGATGGGGGTTGTGGGGGGGGGGGGGGGGGGGGGTGGGCACCCGTAAGAGAAATCGCTGATTTCTAGCTAACGGTTGATTACTACGAAGAAGTCTAATAAGAAATATTTAGGAAAACCGTTTGGGTAAATATTTTAGGAATCTGTCTGTCTGTCTATTTGTTTGTTACCGCATCACGCGAAAACAGGTGGTCGAATTTTTATGAAACTTCCAGCATATCTTTAGACTGGTCCAGCTTAAAATATAGGCTACTAGCTGAAACGCCTGGCTTCCCTCGGGAAGGAATTTTATTTTAAGGGGAAAAATGCAGTATATTAGAACACTTACTTATCGCCCTCTCTTGGCCATTAACAGAATTACAATTTGTCAATTTACCTTAGAAACGTATTCAAGTTAATCTATAATAATAATAATAACAAAACCATGAAAAATATACCTAACCTAACTTGTGCCGCAAATGGAGAGGATATAACATTGAAAGGATATATTGACAAGCCTTCGGCTCGCTTTGTTTTAATGGGCAGTCGTCTCTGGGCGCTACCGAGCTCTTCGCCTCGCCCGGAACCAAAGTATCCCTCCCTGTTTTCCGGTTATTGGGTTTGTAAATATGGAGACCGGCCATTCAGTTTCTGTTAATGTTGTTTTGAAAAATTAAAACACAATGAAAATGATATTTGTTCCATATTTATATTTTTAAGTTGGGCTCCCCATTAATACGTATGTATTAAGAGCCGGCGATAGGTAAGTCGTTCACTATACTGCAGTTTAGCCCTTTTAAGTAGCAAACGATTTTTAAAGCTCAGGACAAAAGTTTCCCATTCCTTAATTACGCAAGCGATGCTTACATTAACATTACTATTTTATGTATTGTATTGTAAAGTTTTTACCATTAATATAATTACGCATTAACGTCTTACTTAATATTCACATGGATAGATGCACCGAATCCTTTAACGCAGCAATAAAATTATGTGAATTATGTCAATACTAAAACGTAATCAATAAATAACATCTTGGTTACCGAACAAATGTAAGTAGATTTATCGATTTATTTTAAGATAAATCTTTCAATGTTAATGGTAAAAGATAACAATGTTCTAATACCTATTCCTTAAAAATCATTTGACTCACTTGAAAAATATTCATATACTATATTTAGGCATTTAGGCCATCTGTACCCTTTATCTTGGAGTTAGATATTCTTCCTCTACGGCGCGTCACGGCGTGGATATCCATATCTATGAAGAGGACAACAATTAAGAAATTTAGCTTCGTTGGCGCCTGGAAAATGGTCATCTAAACCGATAAATTTTGCGCTTAAAAAAAATTTTCAGCGATTTAGCATGTAATATGACAAAACATGAACAGAATTAAAATATTCAGTCTTTCGTGCGTAAAATAAGTCATTTCCCGTGATCGTAAGTTAATATTTAGGTATATTTATACCCACATCAATGAAGGGCTGCATGGCATTTTGGGGTTTCTCCACACCATTTCCCATGTATTCTTATGGTAATAGTATTCTGTTGACCCCATGGGGTATAAGAGACTCCACGGTCTGCAAACCTAGAGCATGTTCTTCCTTTGGTCCATGGGATGGCTCATGAAACTTTTTAATTCGATAGCTTCAATGGTGTAAAAACGTATAAAGAACATACACACTAAAATATTTATAAGATGTGGTGTGTCTCAAAAAAAAATTTTAAGTGGGGCTTTGGGGGGGCATCGATTTGGTTTTTCGACGATAACTCTCGAGTAAGTTAACTTAGGAAGTTCAAATTTGATATTTGTCACTTGCAATACAAGTATAAGATCAATCTCCAGTATATTTATGAAAGTCTGTTTGTTTGTGCATCTATACATTTCCACACCGTTAAAGCTAGAATAATCAAACTTTCAACAAATACTTTCTTCACAAATAGGAAGGTCGTAGGATACTTTTTAATCCCAAATGTTTTATATTAATTGTACAAAAAGCAAAATAACTTTGTATGCTAATGCATTGCCATCTAGAGATGACTCAGAAAGAACGGGGCAGTTCTCTCCGAATTGTTCTCTCCAATAAAATAACTGTTCTCATAAACTTTCTGTTCTCAAAGAACAGGTAACTCTACATCTTATACACAGTGAGAAAGGTGGGAAACAACTACTTTCTTATCTCCGTAATTGCACGGTGGGGACTGATTAAACTACGAGTATTTTCCCAAGTCCTACTATTGATTTGAATCAAATTTGGTGCGATTGTGGAGGGCTCCCTGAAATAACTCATACGTGGTTTTTGTTTCTCTCTGCCCGTTTTATTCAAAACGGTGGCCAAGTGAATTCTTAAATACCATGTATCAACTAGAATTCTGATCGGATTTGAACTAAATTTCCCCGGGCAGCGCAGGGAATTTCTGCTAGTTATAAATATTTTTATTTGTTTTGACACTTGATGTGTAAACTAAGCCGGTCATATAGAACCGGATGTAGGGAGTTCACTGATGTCATTTTTGTATTTGTCAAGTATCATTCCGTAAGGACTCTTCAAGTGCTTTTTGTTGTCATTAATGTTGCAGAGGTTATAATTTCACCAGCCAGTAATATCTTTTTTTAAACTACTGATCCTCAGTTTAATTTGATTACTATTTCTATAAATCATTATATAGGTTGCAAACATACAGAGTAATTAAAAAAACTGTATATACATACTGTGACGAACTGCTCCTCGCCGGCTCCTGGTCCTTGTCCTGTGATCCCCGTCTCGCCTACATAAATTAATTCAGTAAATTAAGGGACTCTGCTTGATAGTGGTTGACAAGGCACACTTCCGGTATCAGTTGCAAATATCTCTATATTTAGGCATTATTCATATAAAGAAAACATTATATAGAATTATATATAATAAATTCGACCGTCAGTTGCTGACTGCGTTGATAGACCGGTCAGTCCTTTTTCTTCTCTCTTATCTCCTCTCCATTAGTCCTTCCGTCCACCACTCCTTTCAGCAAAAACTCCCCTTCTGTCCTTTTCTCCTCTCAGTAGCCTCTTGTTCACCTCGTCTCCATGCCGCTCTCCCTCCGAAACTCCCTCCTTCCCTTGAGCCTCTAGACTCACACACAACTCCTTCCCCTCGATATGATTCAGGGTTGGGAAGGACAAACACATTTGGATCATCACAATACATATATTAACAAGTTAGGGAAATGTACAACGTATCACAAATGGGCGTGTTTTGTGCAATGGAGTATTAGAAAGAAATTATATACCTGTGCGTAAGGGAAATAGCATTTTAAAATTCTTTTTTTCATCATAAATAATCCATTTTCTTCCTATAAAAAATAGTGCATGCACACGTAAGTAAATTAAACGTTTGTTTGTGAGAGTGTTTATGTTAGCAACAAAGAAGAAGTAACCATGCAAGAAATTTTCTAAGTTGAACTCGATTTAAGACTTTCTTGTTCGATTTTATGGATAACTGCTACGATAAAAATGTATAGGAAAAAAATACAAGTGTTATTTGAAAAATATTTTGATATGAGCAATACTTTACGAGATATGATGGAAAGTTGATTTTTTATCTCCAGTAAAGTGGTACCCCTGATTGACTTACGTAATTCATTTATGCGATTTTCTTATCATATTTTATTGTAAGTCCTTAATATCAAATTTCATGAAAATCCATTTGGTAGAAGCCGAGAACGAACATACGGACGGATGGACAGACCGACGATAATAGGCGCTCACGCTGGAAGCAAAATCCGCCTAAAAAGGGCAATTAGCTGGATTTAATTAATGTGTAATAAAATTTTTGTTATAATGTTAAACAACAAAAAACCAAATTAAGATTTCAGTGTAAAAAAAACTACATGTTTTTTACCATAAAACGTATTTGTTTTCATTTGCCATCACTGCTTTTATATATGTCCACAGCCTTTTTGTCCACTTTTATATATGTCCATATTTTGTTTAGTTAAGAGAAATGGAGGGGGGTAGAAAGAGGGGGAGGGAAAAGGGGGAGGAAGAAATCCGAAGGAAACAAGGTGGACATTGGTATAAATCAACTAAGAATTTTATAACAATTATGAATATGAAGCAAAAAAATGAAATTAGAAGGGAGGTGGAAGGAGGGGGGAAGGATACTATCATTCAACGAGGTAACATCTGCAAGGCAAAGCCATGAAGAGTTGATTCTGGAGCATCACATCCACTTTTACACCTATCGCCTTGGTGAGCATTTGGCATCCTGTGAAAAATTTCAAATTCAGTAACGTTCTTTTGGAAGAAGTTTATTGTACCCCCTGTTTTGGCCAGGAATGTAACTTGCTTTCTCCTAACACTTTGCAAGGTTGAATTCCCGTTTCTCCCTCTCGCCACGATGAGGCAACAGGTAGGATTTGAGAGGGGCATGCACTAATCTACCATGCAATTAAACTAATTATACACTACACTATACTATACACTATGGTTAAAAAAAAGGAGGCTGCCACATGCAGTCCGATCCGTATCTGACACCTACCGGTTCCGGGGCCCGTGAAGCGGGCACACGAAACTCGCTAGGTCCTGCAGGGGAAATGCTGCAGAGGGCAGTCCCGTTCCCCTCGCCTGCCCCCACACACGCAACACGACACTCACACTCGCGACGTCGGGGAGGTAAGCTACGCAAGGCAGTCCTTTACGTCCCCGACGCCGACTTGTCCCTCCACACACCAAAGTGTTTCTGATGGGATCTGGAGGCGCCCACTTGCCCCGCCTCTCATGGGTCACTCTCATCATCGAGGCACCGTCGGTGTACTGCCTCTCCCTGTGACATGCTCGACGTACAGGTTCCAAGGCCACTTGATAGCCTTGGAAACCATACGCCTTCACATGTCACCCACCCTCTTCTTGGGGAGCTGCAGACGGTGCAAGAGGGGCTCGTTCGCTGAATGATGACGTGAGGCAGAGTTTTCTCTATGACAAAAAATATATGTACCTTTGTACAACATGAGACTACAAGTATCATTTCTCAGAGGTGAACTAGATACCATGTCAAAAAAGGCTGTCAATATGACATTAGGTGAAGGAGGGTCTGCATACCGATACGGACTTTCTTCAAAGAGAACAAAACTTGCACGCTTCTCTCAGTGCTGAGCAAGAAATGAATGAAACAGGGTTACTTGACAAACAAAATCAAACTTCCTTCACTAGAAGAAAAAACATTTTATTAGTGAACTAAATGTATTAGAATCATTGAAATTATGGAGAAAAATTATTTTCGGTGCATTCAATATGTTGGAAATATAACATACCTTCTTCTCAAGAAGATGATCCCAATCCACTGACTCAAACCATGGGTGGTCTTTAATAAACCTGCCTGGTTGAGTTGGGTCAGAGAATCTTTTCTCTAACTTGGGATTTAGGAACCTTTCCAGCAGGTCTTTTAGGGTCTCACTCCCGTGGAAGTTCATATTGATCTGTTTGTTTGAAACAAAGGAATAGTATTATTACAAAATGCTCCAATTCAATAAAAACATGAAACAAACATAATTTATTGTGCAGTTTGAAATTGTTACTTTATTTATTTATTTAACATATTTTAAAGTTTTCCCTTCACAACAAATAGGGAAAACCATAGAAATACAATTCAAAAAATTAAAACAAAAACAGAACATATGGCGCTCCAAACTCTAAATACATAAAATCAAACTACCATCCTACCCAATACACAACATAAACATGTAGTAAAGCTTACACTATATCATTATAAAAACGTTAAATTACAATGTAGTTAGTAACATTTTGAAGGCAAAAAATTTCCAACATAAGTCGTATTACAATGTATATAATACAGATTATCTCAAGCTTAAATTCAGCTTATCTCAAATTCTAAGGTTTCAAATATTTAAGTATCATCATCAGTATCACAAAAGGCTCTTTGCATATCAGAAATAAAAAAATTTTCTTTTTGAAAATATATCAACTAATTTACTAATACTATTGTATACACGACATACCCTAATTAATGGTGAATTGTAGATGTAATTAGAGGTTCAGAAAGATATATCAAAGGTTTTGCTCTATCTATTATTAAAAGAAGGTACATAAAAATTAATTTTATTTATAAGTAGGCAATCCTTCCCATTCTTTATTAAGTGATATAGAAACAAACATCCCATTTCCTTCCGTCTGACTTCCAGTGTATTCATTCCATATGTATTAAGTAAATTTTTATAGGATATGGAATGTTTATACCCTGGGTAGACATCATGCTCTCTGTAATATAGTATTCTAAGAAACCTCTTCTGGATCCTTTCCATAATACTGACAAATTTTTGTGTATAAGGGGACCATATTATAGCTGCATAATCAAGTTTACTATGCACTAGAGTATTATATAACATAATCATAGCTTTTTTATTGGAGAAAACAATAGTATTACGTAATACAAATCCCAAAACTCTATAAGCAGATGCAGCCATCTCAAGTATATGAGGAGAGAAGTTAAGCTGATCATCAAAAATAATACCCAAATCTTTTGCTTGTTGTTGTTTTTTTTAACAATGCTCCACCCATACTATAACGGTAGTCATATGGCTTTTTTTGCGAGTATATGTTACACTAAAACATTTTTTTATATTAAAATATAATAAATTATTTTCTCCCCATTGTACCATTTTTTCTAGATCAACCTGGAGTAGGCTATGATACATATTATTCTCTATTTTCTTAAATATCTTTACATCATCTGCATACATCAAGCATTGGGAAAAGGGGGGAGGAAGAAACCGAAGGAAACACAGTGGACATTGGTATAAATCAACTAAGAATTTTATAACAATTATTAATATGAAAAAAAAATGAAATTAGAAGGGAGGTGGAAGGAGGGGGGAAGGATACGGGTGGGTGGGGGGGAGTGTGGGACATGGTAATACGAAAGAAAGAGATTTCAAATTTTTATCATCAATACGCATTTTACGATTTCCTTAACACATAAGACTATTTTTTGATTTTCCAGGGTATGTATTTTTTTATGCAATGCGATCATAAGTTATGAGCTCTGTATCACAAAAACATTTTATCAGATTAACTCGGGCCATAATGTATGATGCTTTTTAGAGAAGGTGAACGTCTGAGTATTTTTATGCTAAAATTGTTCTAGCGATAATGGAGATCACATTTTATTTTTATCTGTTTTAATTGTATAGCTTTAATAGACTGTGACTGTGGTGCTTGCAACGATTGAAATTTTTGGGAGATTTTGGGAGAACTCCTTCCTTAGTCTTGGAATAAAGGTTATTTACTGAAAATCTTCCTCTTGTCATTTTATTCCTATGTATGTTCCAAGATAAAAAATAGTACATAATAAATCGTCTTCCTATTTCATTAGTTTTAAAAGTTTTTTGGTGATAATCATATTCACAATTAAACGTTTGAAAACATTTTTGGTTGTGCTAGTATACAACGTCAAGAAAATTTTCCTTTTATCGTTCTATTCCCATGTATGTTCCGTGAGAGAGAATATCAGAGTCCATTCCTTCTTTCTGTATTCTGCATAGTATTGTTGATAAGTTACATGTAACTTGCATCTTGTACTCTTTGTTTGTATTAAACGTTTAAATCTTTGGTTGCAATATAATCCAAAACATTTGGTAAAATGACCTGATTTTCTTTTGGTAATTATGAAATATTATTTTCACTCATTGACATATCAAAAATATAGTGCTTATGATTGCACATCAGAGAAAGTGCACCGATGGAAACGTAGATCTGGGAATAATGTCTTACACGCAACTGCATGCGCAGTTTGGCAACGCCACTGTATATGAGATTATTTTCTCCTACCACTGTATCCTAAGAAGTTTTAAAGAAGGAGAATAGGAGATTTGAGAAGGGATGTTTCCTCAAAGAAGGGAAATTCTCCTGAACAGCCATGTGACATAGAAGAGCAATAGTTGGAGGGGGACTTTCCTGAAGTGCTCCTTTCTAAGGATTTGTAAGGAAATGAGGTGGGGAAGGGGAAAAGTAGGAGGGGAACCTTCCTGAACTGCCTATGTAGGTGCAACATAGAGAAGGGGAGAGGTGTGGCAGAAAAGTGGGAAGGGACTTTCCTGAACTGCCTATACGCATGTGATATAGAGAAGGGGGAGGGAAAAGTGGAAGGGGAACATTTCCTCAAGTGACCCATTCTAAGGAGGTTGGAGAAAAGCAGAAGGGGGACTCTCCCTGTCACATAATTTTTATGATAAATTTATTAATATCAAATGAGAAATCCATTAAAATTCAATACAAAAAATTAAAACATTTGGGTAATAATCAATTTATATTTTGATCAGTTGATGCCAAAAACATTTTCCCTTGATATATCTTCTTTCTAGATTTAAAATCAGCAAAATTATTAATTATTTCTGAAAAATCCAATTTAGCAACTGTCATTTTTGATCGATAAAATTGCCAGCGAAGTCAACCTTGTCTGCGACATGGATGATCGTAGGTATGTTTTAATTAACTTCTTTCCCCACTTGCCACAGTTAGAGGAACGGTCAGGAAAATTCACAATGCTACTCATACATTTGCCAACACATCTTGCATTTGGTTTGAATTTATGAACTTCAAAATGCTCAAACCATTGTCGGTACATTTTCAGGCACCAATGCCTAAATTTCTTGGTTCAACTCATCACCATTTACATCACATTCATTATGATCACTAAACTTGATTTAAAGTTGTTTGTATCTTTTTAATAAATCACCATGATCCCCATTTTAAAAAATATTATACAGAAATCCCCAAGTACAATCAAATGCTTTCATTTTTTGAAATCTTTTTTAAGGGACATGATTGCACTGTCTAATATCACATTGAAAACATTGTTTTTAAAATAGTTGTCTTCGCTCTCCCATACAAACTGGCCACTAAAATCATTTACTTGTCATAATCTGTTATTTCTAAACTCACATTTTATATTTAATCTTTCTGCTAATTGTTTTGCCAATTTTAAAGCTTCAACATAATCAGAATTCCTGTACTTATTTAAAATTTCAGTACAGTTCTCTGTAAGCATGGCTGTAGTGCTTAGGTTAGAGTTGCCAAATTTCGGTTTTGAGGATATGGGACAGAAACCAAATTCATCAAAATACAGGACAGACATGGGACTCTTAAAAAAATCCACTGACTAAACAACTGAGTATCACTCACTCGTAATCCTCTTTCGTTGAGTATCACTAAAAACACGTTCAGCTTGACTATATATATACTTATATAAAATAGACTCAAATATTTTAGAAAATACACTCAATACTGAAATAGGCCTATAATTTGTAATATCACCTTTGTCCCCGTTCTTAAATATTGGGCAAACTTTTGCAGTTTTCTACTTTTCCAGAAAAATACATGTTTTTAATGATAGATTAAATATGTAACACAGTGGACCAGCTAGAATATCACTACATGCTTTGATAATATAGGCTGGTATACTATCAGGCCCAACCGTTTTCATAGGCTTTAATATTTTAATTGCACTTATAACGTCAAATTTAGTAATTTTAATAATACTTACATCATCTAATAAAGTGACATCACCAGCCTTGGGTAAATCTTTCATATTACTTTCTACATAAACAGATTCAAAATAATCTTTAAATGCAGAGGCAATACGGTAGGCACTGTTTAGAGACATATCATTTTATTTCATAGTTAGAGGGACTGATCTATCTGACTTTTTACCTTTTATAAATTCTCAAAATTCATTATTGTTCCCACAAAGCAGATTACTCTCAACATTTTTGATATACCGTATTCACCTGAATCTAAGACGACCTTTTTTCCCAAATTTTCGGCTGTAAATATCAAGAGTCGTCTTACATTCGAATACGAAGTATATTTAAGCATTTAATCAATGGTTTTTACAACAAATGGTATATTACAGTAAACAATTCACAACAGCAAATTCAAGTATGTACATAAAGACGTGAAATAAACAAATAGTAATAACAATAAGAAAAACATGACGGGAATAATAATTATTTAGACTAATAATCATCGTCGATGATCATAACACAGAGACGTACTTTCACCTTGCACGTAATGCCAACCGCAATGTCAAAACAAATGAGAGCGGAAATCATTGGGATTCCCCTTTCAAACGACGCACCGCGATTCACTAAGTGTGACAGTAATTTTGAGTTGTGCATTCTTGATTTAAATGAACAACCCTTAAGTTAAAATGACAGATCATGTTGAAGTACGTGGCACGAGTGCAAAGGGAAAGTTAACAAAGGAATTAGACGGAGCTAAGATACAAATTTTAAGCTGATCGTGATAAATTACGCCGAAAAAACTAATAACTGTGATGCGAGTAGAAAGTTCGGTGTATCTGAGGCAAATGTGCGTCGATGGAAACTCTCAAAACAGGAACTAGAAAATGCCAAAGCCACAAGGAAGTCGCTCAGTGGTCCAAAATTAGGTCGATTTCATGGCATTGAAGAAGAAGTAAAGTTTGTGCGCACCATGAGGAAAACGGTATGCCTGTTTCGACTGAAAGTATTATACTTAAAGCTAATGAAATTACTAGAGGACTTAATATATCATTGCAAGAATTCAAGGCCAGCAGAAGTTGGTGCGTGAGAATGATGCGACGAAATAATTTTTCTTTACGGCGACGAAATAATTTTTCTTTACGGCGACGAAATAATTTTTCTTTACGGCGACGAACTTCGCTGTGTCAGAAATTGTCAGAAGACTATGTTGAAAAACTTCTCGCTTACCAGAAATACGTAATTGGACTTAGAAAAACCAATAATTACCTTTTGAGCCAAATAGGAAATGCCGATGAAACTCCGGTTTTCTTCTACATGCCATCTAATTATACTGTGAACGAAAAAGGTGCGAAGTCCGTCCTAATTAAAACTACAGGCAACGAAAAAATGCGAGTCACGGTAATGTTGGTGGTTTTAGTAGATGGGACTAAATTACCACCATATGTGATTCTAAAGCGGAAAACAATGCCTAAGAAACATTTGCCAAGTGGAATAATGTGTCAAGAAAAGGGGTGGATGACTAAAGAACTAATGAGAGATTGGTTACATGTGGTGTGGAATAGACGGCCAGGAGCTTTACTGAAACAAAGAGCAATGCTTTCACTGGATGCATTCAAGGACACTTATCTCCTGAAATTAAAAACATAATGAGTGCGATGAATATTGATCTTATTGTAATACCTGGAGGAATGACATGGCAACTTCAAGTTTTAGATGTTGCTGTCAATAAGTGCTTTAAAAATAATTTAAAGGTTTTGTATTCTGAGTGGTTACAGAGTGGAACTCACACTTTAACACCAAAAGGAAATCTTAAGAAACCTGAAGTTGCAATGCTCTGCCAATGGATCAAGGCATCGTGGCAACAAATAAATGCAAAAGTAATAGTGAAAGGATTTAAGAAATGCTGCTTATCTAATGCCATGGATGGGAGTGAGGATGATGTTTTGTGGGAGACTGATGATGAAGTTGAGAGTGATAAAGATAGTGAGCATGAGGAAAATAGTGAAGGTTGCATAGACAGTGATGATGACTAACACAATAAAATGATTTTATGCAGCACTTGGATTGAAATGTTTTTTTGTTGTCCTGAAATGAGTGTATTCTTTCAATGTATTTACTTTATTTTTAATGTTATCTTAAAATGAATGCTACCATTTAATTTGTTTGAAAACCTGAATGGTTCTATTTGTGATATGATCTTATGATTTTAAAATGTTAAAAGACAATGACATTCAAGAAAAGTATAAGAGAAAATAAATATTTCACAAGATTTATAATTTTTGTAGTCATGAAGGTCAATTTGAGCTTTTTTCTCTTTTGGAATCATCAAAATGGGGGGTCGTCTTAGATTCAGGGTCGTCTTGGATTCGGGTGAATACGGTAGTTATCATATGCTATTTTTATGTCTCTTTTAATCAATGTCTTCAATGTTTCAAATTGGAATAAATGATACAATGAGTTGTTTTTCTTGTATAACTTCCAATGTCTACATTTCTTCCTTATGTTTGCAATTAAATCTCTTGTGTACCAATTTGGGAATATATATTCCGAAGGCTTACATTTAGGAATGCATTTGTTCATTGCTTCATAAATAAGATTATAAAAAATATTTACAGCCTTATTTACATCTATGGTGCTTTCAATGGACTTCCAATTCTTATTTAGAATCTCCCAATAGAGGTTTCTGTAGTCACCTCTTTTAAAATTGTAACTTGGCTTATATTCATACTTATAATTTAAATCATTAACGTTACAACTTCTTCCTAACTCTAGTTCAATAATACAATTCAGTACTGGATGATATGGATCCACTGGCACAAACACATCACAGTCATTAACAAGTTCAATATCACATTTCATATTTGATAACACTAAATCTAATAATCTATCTTTGATATTCGTAATATTATTCCATTGCTGTAAGCCCGAAAACCTTAAAAAATGAGAAAGTTCAATTGATTTAACATCTCTAAGCTTATCATTATTATACCCAGGCACATTAAAATCTCCAAAAATAATAATGCTATCACTGCAAACATTATACTTGTTTCCATTAAAATACAAGTGTTATTGTGAGCCATTTGTTACAATGGGAAATTCAATTTAGTGGCATGGCTTTGGTTCAGTGTGTGCTGTTAGAATGGGCTTTTACTATGAATATCTTAGGTACATCCAGTAGCCATAAAAAGGTTAAGAAAAACCAGATGCACATTTTCGCTATAAAGTAGCCTTTTTTAAAAGTTGTTTATAAAAAAATTTTATAATCTACTTTTGATTAATCACCATAGAAGGTATATATGATAAGTACTTATTTTTTCAATTTTCGATTCTTTAAGTGCTGATTTTTTTTCTGCCATAAGATGAAGTGATAATTTCCATTGAATTTTTGGGCATGTTTGTTTCATTTTGTAGATCAAATTTTGAAGAACTGTAAAAGAGATTTTTAAAATTATTTGGAGAATTGGCCAAATAGATGTTGATTTATAATTGTCATACCTCGTTGCTTAAGATGCTTTTATATACATCTTCCATTTTGTTGAACGGGAATGCCGCTTCTCCAGCAACCATCTCGTAAAGCGTGACAGTCAGTGACCACCAGTCAACCGTGAATTTGTAGCCCTGGAAGATAGATAAAATAAGCATGAAAAATATGGAATTTCAGGCAAGCCCTTATTTCCCAACAAAAACTACTTATGTCATGGCATGTAAGTTGACCCAGCTTATAAACCAACCTGTATTTTTTGGCTGAAAATATACATTTGGGAAATTACTCACCATACAAGTTGACCCTCATCTTTTACATAACAAATTATTGATGAAGCAGTCTAGAGGTTTGCAATTGCAAGGTGAATGTATAATTCTGTGTGTTCCTTATTTTAATATCTAAATGCTTAATTGAGGATTAGGCAATAAAAGTATCAAGCAACCGGAATATTCTTATACAGTAAAACTCATTTAATACGTATTTGAGGGGACCGACTCATTGCTTCGTTATAAGTGTGACTACGTTATATACGAGAAACATGGTTTTTGGCCTATACATCCCATATAACACGTATACACATAGAGTAAAAGCTGTGCTATCCGGCTATTTAGAACCGGCCAGCCTTAGATACCGGCAATTACACAAATACAATTCGTTTTGTATTTCTTTTTCTTTTTTTATGGATTTTTCCGTGAATTGTATATGTGTAATACCACAACTTCCACTTTAAAATTTCTTAAAATATAATATGTATATATTACGTATTTACTCCGTATACTTCTGTGACTGCCGAGTAAGCATGGCGTTTTTGGTTACGTAAGCCATTTGCACTGTATAGATGTTTTGGTGTACTTCTACAATTTCCAGTTTTATCGCTTTTTATAATTTAAAAAATTACCCATCCATTGAATATGACATCAAAATAAATACCTAAAAGCAAGGAACAGGAGAGAAAAGGTTGGTTTAACTCTAACACAAAAGCTGGAGCTGATCAAACGAATTGAAAAAGAAAAAAATAGAGCAGCCATAGCAAAAGAATTCAACATCGGATCTTCCACGCTCTACGATATCAAGGCTCTTAAGGCTAAATTAATGAAATTTGTGTCATCTTCTGGGACGAGTAAATCAATTAATAAATATCATACGCTTCATAAGCCAAAAATTGAGGAACTGGATAAAATATTATATGACTGGTTTTCACAGAAATATTCAGAAGAATTAAATAATTTCGTCCTTTTCTAATAGAGTAAATAAAGATAAATAGTAAAGATAAATAAGAAAGATATTATGCAATAAATTCAATTTTGGGAACAGGTTCACTGCCGTAATCCCCAAACTTCCCGGACGCCCTAAATTTTTCAATAGTATTTTTGTTTTGGATATAAGCGTAGCAACGTATTAAATAAGAATGGGTAAATAGTGTCTATATCTAACTACGTGTGGAAGAATTAAAATGGAAAATGCAAACCCCATGCATAGTTATGTTTGGGGAGTACGATAGTGAACCTAAGCCCAATTTTGTTTGATTATTGCTAAATTTGCGATGTCAAAATCGAAAATCGCTCCCCTAACCGGCTATTTCTCCTAATAGGTTTTCCACAATCCCCAAGATAGCCGGATAACACAGCTTTTACTGTATTTGCAGTGAGTCGACTTCAATACCATACTTACATATGCAAAGAGATGCTTATCAACTTCGCGGCATGTAAAATGTTCGACTGCTATTACATACGATTTTTTAAACGGTCAATTAATATTATTATTATGGTCGTTAATTTACATAAACATTTCACATTTTTAATATCAATTTCAAAACAAAGGGAGCGTGGAAATTCGTATGGAAGGGATAGATGGAGGAAGGGGACCTCTACGAACAAGTGCGCGGTAAATGGGCGGAAACTATTCATTACTTATCACTCTGCTCCCCAAAATTCGTTATATATGGGGCATTTTTTGCCACGGGACCAAACATTTGCTTGTTACAGCCGAGAATTCGTAAAATGCGTGTTCGTTACATCCGAGAAATTTAACCAATGCCCTTATGGAGAAGTTCAAGGGACCGAGACATTTCTTCGTTATAGACGAGATTTCGTTTTAGGCGTGATCGTTATAAACGAGTTTTACTGTACTTATACTTTATTTTGTAAAATATACATTCACATATACCTACAGAAAATGAGAAAACATTGTGTTAATCGGTGACACGTAAAATTTAACAAACATTCACTTAACCAGAAAACCCAATTCCCCGAGCATTCAGGATAACTGGGAGTTTACTGTATATATGCAAGAAATGAAAACTTACGAGTCACTAAAAATAATAAATTTGGAATTTTCACAAAGACAGCATATTAAAATCTGGCTTGGTAGTATTCGATTAAAATCATTGGATGTCTATGAAGGTTGACATTAAATTTAATTTCAAAAACATAAATACAGAGGAAATATTCAAAAACTCGGGTTATTTAAGACAGATTATTGATGAAGCAGATGTTTCTACTACTTCTTTGGTAGAAGACTCAAATTGAAGAGGTAGACTAGCCCAGAGAAAAATGTAAGCAACTTTTAGAAATCCAGGAAAGCCTCAATCTAGTGAAAAATGTCATTAATCAGGTCTCTCATGTGGCACTACAGCCTTATTATGAACATTTTAATTGTAGATTGTGATTCATGAGCAGCTCCAGAGATCAAGGCAATTGAAGGTTGATAACTTATACGCCTGATTTTGTTTCAGATCAGATTTTAGTGAAAACAGCATCTCAAACAACTTTATCTTGTGGTCCTGGTAGTCTTGGAAGTTTATCTGATATAAGCACTAAAACTCAGGTAGGTTTTTTACCAAGGTGATTGGTGACGGTGATGTGATTGTGATTTGATGGCAACTTCAGTTACTCTTGGGCAACACAAAATACGTATTACTATTATGAATATAATAATACAGTGCATTCTCACAAATCCGGGATGCTCGGGACTGAGATGTTGCCGGATTTCTGGATTTCCTGGTTTTTTGAATTAGGTATTTTTCTTCAAAAATGTGGGAATGTGGGTATGTCCAGGGCCGAATTTCCCATTAGGCATAATAGGAACGTTTCTAGGGGCACCAGCGTTCTAGGTATACCAATATTTTTGTTCATGTATTAAAAAAATTATACTAAGGTTCTATTAATCATCTGTGAAAATCAAAACTATCGCAAACCTAACATATATTAAATTATGTATGGCTTAATATTTCATTTTTTACTGAAAACACGAAAGTCTGTTGCGGGCAGGGGGCAATAAAGATGCTTTGACCAGTGGAGCGTGATATACGAATTCACCACTATATGTCACAATATGAAATAAAGAATAATATACATGCATAAAATATTTCTAATGCAATAAAATATTAAATAAAGTGTATTTTTTTATTTACTTACCAAATTATTTTACTTTTTCTGCTCTAAAAGTGAGATGCGTAGCGATTGCTGATAGATGTTTGCATCGGAGGAGATGAGAGTGAGGTGGAAAGTATGCTGTCTGATGTTGATGAGGGGCATGCCACAGGATTTTTGAGGCTGGAATATACATGTAAATCTGGAGTGGAGGATGGTTCGATACCCTTCTTTGTAGACTTTTTAAAGATGTCGTGCAACGTAGTTTGTGTCATACACTTAGGCTTTTCTTTTACTAGTTTTCCTTTTATCCTAAGCACATGAATTATATCTCACTCAGATATAAAACTCTTCTGTTGTAGACCTTCAATTAATTCATCGCATAATTTTATGCACCTGTCTATTGATATTTTTTCACAAGTGGTTTCGACATTATCATCATCACTGTCACTCTGTTTATCATTCTCAGGGTTCAAAACCATGTCCATGATCTCTCCATCACTTAGTTCTAGAACAACTGGTGCATCATTGTCCACATCCACCCATTGCTCAATGTCCTTTTCCTGTAAATCCTTTACTGAAGTACATGAAATGCCTTTGGCAAATTCCATTAAACCTGACACAAGCATCTTTTCATTACTAATCCGTAGACCTTGTAAATCAGGTTCAGTTGCACCTTCACTTTCATTTTCATCAAACTTAATGGCCGGCAACAAGTTCTGCCACCCGTACTTCAAAGTATCTTCAGTTACATTATCCCAGGCTTTAGCAACAGTCCAAATTGCATCCTTAATGGTGAAATTTCACTTGAATTCTTCTTCTCCTACACCACCATTTCAAGCAATCAGCATACGCCTCATGAACCCCTCTTTGTATTGCCACTTCATTGAGTGCAAAATGCCTTGGTCCATTGGTTGTATTCAAGATGTGGTAGATAAGTAGCAAACACATTATCTTTCACCAAAACTTCTGCATCTGGATGTGCAGAACAGTCATCCAGAACTAAGAGTATCTTGCAATCCGGATCAAGCCCCTTTGAATTACAATGGGCACGAACATCTGGCACAAAGTGATTCTCAAACCAGTCCAAGCTTATTTTTGTAGTCATCCATGGCCGTTTATTTGCACGGTAGAGAATGGGGAATATTCTAACCCCCTTAAAAGCATGCAGGTGAACACTTTTCCCAATAACAAGTAATTTGCATTTGTGTGTCCCCAAAGCATTGGAACAGGCAAGAACAGTTATCCTATCTTTGGAATCCTTGATGCCAGATGGTGCCACCTCATCTGCAGTTGCATGTGTTTTCCTAGGAGTACAATGCCAATAACATCCAGTTTCATCAGCATTGTATATTTGGTCAGCAGTCAATTTTTCGTCAGCAACTAACTTGGCAAATTCCTTAGTGTAGTTTACAGCTGCTTCATGGTTGGCCATAAGTTTTTCACCCCATAATTTCAACTCACGTATACCATTGCATGTCTTAAATCTTGTTAACCATCCTTGAGAATATTCACAGGGTTGTTCAAGTTTCGTTTCCTTATGAAACAACTTGGCCTGCTCAATTATCATTTCCCCGGACAACGCTACCCCTTCACTCCTACATTGACGAAACCATTCCTACATAACTTTATCCACATCATTGATCTTTGTTTGATGCAAAGTTTTACTCTTAATCACACTCTTGGGTGTGTCAGTATCTGCATAGAACTTTAATATTTTTTCTTTGTTCTTTTGAAGCTCATAAACTGTTGAGGTTCCTACATTATAATCTTCACTAAGCTTCTTCATGGAGGCTCCTCTCTCAAGTTTTTGTAATAAATACATCTTTTGCACAATGGAAAGTGAATTATGTTTCCGTTTTGAGGGGCAAGCACTTTGCGGTCATTGGCCGGTCTTTTTGAAGACATTCTAATAGTGGATGAGGGGTAACATTATTTTTTAAATCACTCACACACTTCAACTGACGGTCTAATAAACAAATTAAGTGGCGAGAAAGGAGAGAGGGGATTATCCCTCAATGCCATACATCATTGATAACTTTATTTATTTATTTTTTGAGATACTCAAGAGCACTCATTTGCCATTAGAAGTGTCTCTGGACCATGTGCCCTCTGATTCGAAAGCAGATCTTGAGAGCTATATAGTGAGATAGAGTAAGGGTCTCCCCTGCATGAATTGTCACAGAATAAACATCAGCGGAGTGTATACAGAAAGATGCCTAAGAAAGACCTTTCAAAGAAATGTACGACCTAATATCTTGAGCCGACCATGACAAACAGTTCACATTTGAAAGAGTAAAAGGGCAAGGAGGCTATCTTCACTTTGTTTTCGAATATTAAATTGAAGTTATGACATTTTCTTACAGTAAATTTCATGCCGAGTTCGATTATACATGTAAAAATTTTCAGAAAAATCAGGCTGAAAGCTGAAAGCGTGGAATTCGTAATGCAAAAGAAGTGGTGAGACTGAAAATTTCCAGGTTTTCTGGTAATCTTCCCAGATTATTAGCACGATGATTTCAAATGTAAAAACTTGCCAGTTTTCTGGTTAAGTCGGTTTTCTGAATGACGGATTTGAGAGTGTATAGTAGCAGAAATACCCGGCGTTGAGCGGGATTCTTATTTATTATTAAAAAACAATGTTTTTTGCATTTTATTATTAAAAACTGTCATACAACTTTAAGTAAATTTAAAAAAATATTACTAAATCTTGTACCTTTCTGCTTACCTAGGTGACAACGCCGTCATAATATGCAGTAAAGGTGTATATCCTCGTCGCTTGAGGACATGTTTGATACTAGGGAAAAATAAATATCATATCACCGTCAAAAATGAGCTGCTTTGGTATAAATACATTGGTGATGGTGATTTGACGGCAACTGAAGTTGTCGTCAAATCTCAACTACCCCACCATCACAAATCACCTTGGTATAATACCTCCCTTACATTTCCATTGCAAATAATCAACGGTTATTCAGAATAACTTGATAGAGCTTTAGTGCAGTGCTTAGAATAAAACTATATTTTTTAATTTTTAATACCATATTTTTTTCATCCTCGATCTAATAGACTTTTGTGTCTAACAGACTACCCTCACTTCCATATAGTCTGTTATGCCGAGGATCAACTGTATGTATAAAACTATATTCACAATTCCACAATTTTAAAACTTATGTTGCTAAATAACAGATTACCGTAAACTGATTCTGATTGGAAGCCAGCCACTACCAATAATAACTATATATGAGAAAACTCAGTACAACTTTTATTTATGCATTGATGTTGAAATTTCTCTGATGCCTATGATTGCGGCCAATACAAAGTGTTTGGAACAAAAAGTATTTATTTAACAAAAAGTCAAATTGCAATTGAGTAAATATTGTATTTGCACTTCAACCATGGCATCTAGATAGTGGTTCTCAACCAGGGTGACATGACACCTTAGGTTTACATGAAGGTTACTGAGGGTTGATGCGAGAGTTATTTAGGGTTGGTGCGAATATTTGATAAATTCAGTGTATAATAATCTGGCTTATAAAAATAAATAAAACCAGGAGAATAAACACATATGCTTATTTAAATGTCATAATTTTATCTTTATATGGTAGGGAAAGCTCTTTGAAGTTTACTTGAAGGTAATGAAACGGTAAACAGAGTGACACAATACTGAACATGGGATGATGTAGACAAAAAAACGTTGAGAACCACTGATCTAGATATTTTTCAAACAGGATAGCATGAGTATCTCTCTCATATTTTGATTTGTTGTTAATTAATAATTTTGCAGAATAAACTGAAGGATAAAATATTTTTTGATTATTTACGCTTAAATCTGTAACCCAAGAAATGTCAGATATTTGTACAAAAATGGGAACATAATACTGAAAATGAGAATGAACAAGTTTTTAATGTTCGATTCAATATAACAATTGTATGCTGGACTAAACTTGACTGGTCAATTTTTGCTGGTAAATCACAAAGGCTTTTTAAATGGAATGGCATTCGGGTAATTGATGTTCAAATAATCAATGATCTACAGCAGTGGTTTCAACCGGAGGTATGCATAATCCTGGATGGAGATATTAAAGATAACAACTTTCCTCCTCACTTCACTGCAGAATTTCAAATTCAATGGTTGGGAAGCTACAACTTCAAATACCCCTGGGAGGCCATTTTCATTCTGTATGCTGGTGTATTTTGCACTTTTACAAATATTCATATCTTTAAAACTTTTTAACTTATATGTCTAATTCCTTTTTATTTATTACAGATAACATTCTTACTTACATTTTATTTTGATTTTGAACCTGTTAATGTATATTTTAATAATTAAACAAATTATTAACATACATGCTGTTTTATCAAAAAAGAAAAATTGAAAATTTATACATATCTATTTAAAAGTATATTTTATGTATAAGCTTAACAGAAAAACAACATTACATGTTTGTATAATACATAGAATATCACAGAAAAAGCGATACAAACACAGAAAACTACTTCGCAAAGACTACGGGAGAGGCAGCGCCATAAGCACGTAAACTACATGAGAAAAGCGTCTTGAAAAAAAATCGGAAAAGCCAAGCTATCTGCCATCTTGCAGTAAAATAAAGAACTACGTAGTCATAGGACTAATATCTATCCTGTAGTGAAATGCTGAAGACATTTCTCAACGTCTTTCGGCTTAATATAGCTTGAGGATATGAAAGATGTTCACCAACGTCTCTCACACGAAAGGGACTGACCGCTAAAGACGTAATCAAACGTGTTTAGCACTCTAAGTGTTAAAACATTTTTATCACCTAAGGAGACTTGAATTAAAAACATAATCTTTAATAAACTGACTTACTCCTACACAAATATGTGGTTACGAATAACATAAATTAACAAATAAGAGGTGAGTCAGATACATTGGAAATGTAGATAAAAGCAGTCATTCCCCAATAGTTTATATACATAAATGTGAGATTTCTTTTGATACAAGTAATTTTCATTTTATATCAGTACAACTTGAAATATAACATGGGTACATAAAATTTCAAGAAGTCTTTCTAGTAAAACTCCTTAAATCTGTGATCCACATAGAAATAAAGAGATTGAACAAAAATTGAAGCTAACCTTGCATTGAAATGGTGCACTGGTTCATGTGGAAATATTCTCAAATCACAAATATGTAATAGAAACTGATTTTATTAAAGAAATAACAGAAAAATATTATATGCCCAGAGAATCAAAAAAATAATATTTAAGATTTAGAAATAGAAATGCCTACTAGATGTTTAGGGTTGCTAGCTTTAAGTTATTAATAAGCTGAAAATTGCACCCGAAGCTCAGATATTTCAGAGCAAATTGAAGTTATAATCCTCATTGATGAAAAACTGATTGAGCGTGGTCACTGCCACACATTCTACTAAGGGTGTAAGATGGAAATCAAAAGGGAATAAGTTGGGGAGAAAAACCAAGCAAAATATTATATGCCGAGAGACTAATTCCCATGCATTTTCTCAAGCAATAAAGGAAGGAAAATTCTCTAAGGAGACTGATATATTCTTGCGGTAAATTGGGAATCAAATGAAGGAAATCTTGCCTACCTTTGCAACAAAAATAAAAGTTGTTTGAGACAAGTTGGAATGGACATGGATACTTAGAGGAGTAGGAGAAATGGAATATCAACTCTTTGCATGCTTAAACTGAGTCAGATTCATGGTGATCCCTATGATGTGACTGAACCCTTAGAATAGAATGTAGATATGGCCTTACCCTTTTACTGGATAAAATGGGACACCATGCCTAATTTGGTGAATCTAGCACCTCCTGAGGCTAAATGCAGGAATGAATAGACAGCTTTTTGGAAATATTTAAAATCAGAATAATGTTGAGAAATCAAAAGAGGGCAGTTTCAACTACCAAAACCACCTACTTAATCGGCAACACCACATGTGAAGTTAAACATAAACACAGGCAAGTCTTATTTAGACTTTTCAGGACCTGAAATTTAAATAACATTTATGCAGTGTTGCCAATCTAGCGAATTTGTAGCTTGATCTAGTGACTTTCTACACAAATTAGCTCCAAAAAATCAACCGTAGCGACTTGTTACAAATCTGGCGAATCAAAAAAAGAATTTAGCTTTTTCTAGCTACTATATAAAACATCCTAGATAAGTCGAAGATATGGTACCCCAATAAACAACAAACAACTAGCAGTTGCAGATATCCTTGAATGTAAAGAAGGGAATAGACTGGCAAGTTACTTGCAACATCTCACGCAAGGGACTCGCCTGTGTGTTTACACTGTCAACAAAAATTGCCACAATTTACCTCAAAAACCAAGCTTTACAGATAACCAAATGTTTTAAATGGTTCACAATAACAATCAATTAAAGTGTTCATTGTAAGTTATATTACTTTTTGGTGAGTTATTGTTCCTTATTTTTACTTTAGCTTAGTTTAACTGAGAATTTCTAAAAACATTGTAAAGTAAAAGATTTGTTAAAACAGAGGAGACTACCAAAAAATGTAAAATAGCAGACAAAAACACCAATAACAGCATGGTTTTGACAATTGGAGTCTGCCTTCCTATATACTTTTCATAAAATTCTTACAAAAGAGTCATTCGGTGTTGGGAAAAAGGCTTTCAAAAGTTTTTCAATTAGCCAACAAATTGGTTCAGGGGAAGGTTTCATCTTTTGTGTCTGTGTAATAGTTGATGCATATGCTCAGCACACAATTACAACACTCTAATAGTTTAGAAACACCTTATGGTTAGCTTCCTTACACAGCCATGAATATTACAGGTAATTAAATATTCTAGCTACTTTCTAGCTACCAAGAAGATGAAATCTAGCTACCAAGTACTAAAAAAAGTGGCAACACTGCATTTATGTATGATAGCAATGTCAATGAAATATCAATTTTTGAGGTCATTGTTGTAATTGTGTATTTTTATTGTACGTAAGGCAAAATATTTTCTACATTAGCATAACTAGGAGCAGAAAGATCAGTGGCAAAACATTGTCGATGGTCCCTCTTGCCATTCACCCTCGCCTAACAAATACATATGTTCATTCGAAATCCATTGCAAAAACCTAACAAGCTGCACATATTAATTAATTAACAGGAATACCCTGAATAGGTTAAGCTTTATAAATTGTTCTGTCAATAATTACTACGTGGAAAGTCAATCAGAAATTAGAATAAAAAGAGAAATTGCTAAACAAAACTTTTTTTCTCTATATTCAGAAAAATCCCCCCCCCCCTGGAATTTGGTCACTGATGCCGCATTATTGTTATGCCACTGATTTTGTATTTCTTAATTGTTTGGGAAATCAGACTATTTTTGCCATTTTTTTTAAATAGCAGCATAGCATTGGCTTAAGTTTCAGCTCAGGTCATCTAACCATCTTATTTGATTCCAAAGGGTCCAATTGTGGTAACAACTGGAAAGTGGTGCATTGAAACTTCATGGAAATTTTGTAGGTTTCTACTAGTCTATATTATAAAAGGCATGGGATTCTTACTTTCTTGTTTGTTTTCTTGACTACACACTTTTGCAACCACTCTCTAGATGCGATATAAGATTATTTCCGAGTAGTTGTGAGTTTAAAACTTGGCAAGAATGAATAAATCATGTATTAAAAGGCAATGATGAAAAAAATCCTGAAAAAAGACTCACGTTTGACTCTAAGAGAACATTTCTATTTCCCATAAGAAAACACGTAAAATACGACATTTTGACATGCAGGCTTTCACTCTTTTTTGAATTAAAATTAGAAAAAATGGACCAACAGTCACCATACATAGACTGTTTTAAAGAAGAATGTACAAAAATTTTTATTCTTAGCATTGATTTTCGCCTTCCATTCGAAATTACATTTAATGAATATGTGACGGATTTTGACCAAATATTGCACTTTTATCAAAAAGTTTCCTGGAAAATGAATGTTATTGTTCAGACTCAAGATTCCTATTATTGCCTTGCGAGAGGGAGGGGGAAGGGGAGGGGGGGGGGAGTTCAATTTGTACCATTGTAACAAAAGTATTGTCCATTTATTTTAACAAAGTATTATTCACTTAACATAAATTTATTTTAACAAAACTCTTTGCTGAGAGAATCGAGCTGAGTCAAAGCATTGAAATCCTCTCACTTTAAATCTCTTTTCTACTGTTTTTGTCTTTCATTGCATTAATTATTATTGTAACAAAGTATTATTCACTTAACATAAATTTATTTTAACAAAACTCTTTGCTGAGAGAATTGAGCTCAGATTTGGAGCATTGAAATCCTTTGTGAATTTAAATCTCTTTTCTACTGTTTTTGTCTTTTGTTGCATTAATTATTTTCATTTGTTCATCCATTTTCTGTTGTATGTTGTGTTCATCCTGGTTTTCCTTAGAGTTTTAGTTTTTGTCTTATCCAGTTGTTTGTGATTGGCATATTGGGTTATTTGTCCATAGTCGAAGCATTTAAATCCTCTGTGATTTAAAATCTCTTTTCTACTGTTTTTGAATAAAGATACTGCAAAGAAATTTGTTGGAGTAGTATGTGAAATGGGATGGAGTCCCAAGCAGAAGGATAAAGAAAATGATCCAGCTGATGGTAACCAAACCAAAGATCAGTGAGACACAGTAGGAAAGAAGAGCAAGGAACATGAACTTAATGAACAAAATCAAACAGTGTGAGACATAGCAACAAGACAAAAAAGGAAAGTGAGAAGCGCAGAAACGAGAAGGGTGAAAGAACATAAATTAACCAAACCACATCCAACACAGTATAATGTGAGCAAATAAAGTAAGTGGTAAATGTTTTCACTTGTATAAAATGTGTAGTAGGGGAAGTAAGATTGCATAACCCGGCCGCTGTTTGGGCTTGGTGTCTGAGTACCTAGAACTAAGTGATGAAGGGAAGCATACATAATAGTGTCTCATCACACCATCAAATGGCATGGATGTCTGTGGTGACCAGCATCATAGCTAATCCCATTATTCAATAACCTTTCAAGCTTCTTTTTGTTTATTATAAAAAAAATGCTGACATTACAAATACTATAATAAAGCTCTACTTCAAGTTATGCTTTTGAATTGTTTGAATTAACATTTAAATTATTAAATGAAAATGGATTAGTGCTACATTGGGTTAATAATTATGAAAACAAAGGATGTGTTATTATCTTCAATAAATACCTCTCCTGCCAACATTTCAGGAGCCATGTATTGAGGTGTCCCGCATATCTTGAACAGTTTCTCCTCCCTCACCTCTTCTGCAAATCCGAAATCGATGAGCTAAAATTAAAAATATTGATCCTTCAATTTATAGAGATGCAAAAATTGTTAGATGATATTTATAAGAAGGTTTACATTTTATATTATAAAAATTGAAATAGAAAGTCTTAAAAATGGAATTACTCAAAAAATTAGATGAATATAATGCTAGTAAAGGCAGTCCTCAACTTCTGTACGTTCGACTTTTGTACAACTCGCACTTTTATACATTATACATTCTCATCCCTAAACCGCCTTTCATAGGTCAGCGAAATGATGAACGAGCATTTCGAGTTACCGCGTGGTGGTGCTGCCTGCCAGCCAACAGTTTCGGACACATCATCATCTTTGTCTGTAGAGCAGTGTTTATTTGTGCAATTATTTAAATATTTTATTGCATTTTGCCCTATCTCTCTATATTATAAAATCGTAATGGTCATCATCATGGTCATGCGTAACGCTCTAATTTTGTGAATAACTCGATTAGAAATGTACTTAGAAGCCTGAAATTTCTCAGAATTTCAGTGTTAATGAATCTTTACATTATGACTAAAAATATTTCAAAATAGGTCATGGGTTTGACTCCAGAGGATGTTGTTTCCCATAAAGTAACACGTAAAAGTCACCTTTTTGGTTTGAAGGGTTTCATTCTATTACTCTTTAAAATATCTTAAAATTAAGTTTTTGATGCAAAATTTGTGCTAAAACATGCCAAAATGAATGAGAATTCTTATTTATACTGTAGAATACTCTATCTCATTCAAATTCGCTCATATTTTGAATTTATACTCGAGTTTTGGAAATTTTTTTAACATTTCAATAACAAGATTCCATGGTTACCAGTATTGTTGTCCATGGTAATTTCTGCGCATATGCACTTAAATAAAGGCTTTAAGATCAAAAATAAGATTAAAACTTGCTCCAAATGACCAAAGATATGAATTTATGAACGAAGCGGTGAATCTTTAGCTTCAATTGGTCACTCAGTGGACTTAAGCTGGTCGATTGCGTGTTCAGTTGTGAAGAAAAAGAACAAAATTAAAGAACATGTAGAAAATGCTGGAAATATATCATCAACAATTGTGTCTAAACACCCCTGCTCAGAAATCTCAACATTTATACCATAATTAAAGATTTTATAATAATTTTTGGCTCTCTGGGAACGGAACCCCCATTATAACAGGTAAGTCTATTGTTCAACTTTTGTACACATTTTCAGGAACACATTATGTACAAAAGTAGGGGACTGCCTGTATATGAAATGCTTAAACATTAGTAGGATATCAACACAAGTCTATCCAGTAATATTTGAACTCTTACATACCTTATATAACATTTCCAGGGAAAATATTGATCAATTATGGTCAAGTGATAAAAACCAAGCTTTGTAAAATGATAAGACAAGTATTTTATAGTAATTGTTTCAGAACAATTTAAAATGTTAAATTCAAATATTATTATAAAATAATGCCAGATAATCCAGACTTTCAACTTGTTTCAAAGTATAAAGATATTGCACCATACACATTATAGTATTAATATTTTCAATTGTAACTTTTAAATTGATATAGGAATCATCAGATTTAATAACCTGAATAGTAAAGATCTACGTATATCAGCAGAACAATTCCAAAGAAAGTACACCAAGGAAATATCAGCAGATGTATGACAAGGTCATTTTCCTCAAGCGAATACATTCTGTGAACTTTAAACTGGATTGTAAGCCAAAGGAATTACTTCAAGAAATACCCCAACTTGGACTTGCTGGTGTGATTGCTAATGTCACCGTTGCATTGAGGATTTTTCTCAGTCTACCTGCATCAGTAGCTTCAGGTGAATGGTCTTTCAATGTGCTGAAGCAGGTCAAGAATTACCATCGTTCAACTATGGGACAAGATCATTTGAATGGCCCTGCTATGGTCAACATAAAGTGTGACATTGCAAGAAAACTAAATTTTTCCGCAATAATTGGTCAATTTGCACAGAAAAAGGCTAGAAAAGCACTTGTTAAATAAAAAAGAACATTTATTACAAATTATTGCATTGTATTTTTTGTGTTAAAAGCGTTAATTTGTTAAATGTAAACATTTAAAATATATCACAATTTTTGTAACCCTGTTTTGGCTTTTCTTCATTTTTTAATATCCCGGGGGCCTCAAAAAATGGAAGTGGCCCGGGCCTCTCTCGACCTCTGAGAGGGCCTGGGAATCATACCAATTGAATTATACCATTATAATATAACACCATATTAACCTTAAAGAAAGGAAAGGTTTTTTTCCAAAAATGTTGGCAAAAAAATTAGGTATGTCTTAAAACCAAGTACAGAGTTTTAACAGGTTGACTGCTGAAGGTAATTTTCAAAGTTTTGCTCAGAGTCCAATAAGTGATTTTGGCACATACTTAGGGTAAAGGCTATAGTTGATTGGCATTACCCAGTTATTTGGCACCATTATTAATAAGTGCCCAATAACTGTTGACCAAAAAATGAATAAATCAGATATTTGGCATAGTGTATTGATTTTTAAATAGGGCATTTAATTTCAAACGTATCTGCATTACCTACTTAACTCTGTACCCAGTGGTGTAACTACCGGGGTGGAGGGGTTGCAATGCACCCAGGTCCACTCCGCAGAGGGGGCCAACTCAGTGGCACTTTGGGCACCGGGTTAGGCTTTTAAGGCTGCATTTTTAGTAAACATAAAAGTCATCCAGAGTAACCAATATCATATGAAACGAAAATAGCATCTTTTGTAAAACCATCTTCAAATCACCAAGGACAGGGGTTGGGCAGCAATGAAAGAATATTATCTGAATCAGAAACTCCACAACCAGTAGGGAATGAATTCAAAGGTCCTTTGGAACTGGATACATTAGATGAGTTAAGAAATTGTGTTGAATTACCTGATGTTACTCATTTACAATCTGCATGGCTCAAAGACAAAGCCTTATACTCCAAAGATATGAGTGAAAATGAAAGATGAATGATTATTTTATGTGGACCAAATCAACCAAAAGGACCATTTCCTAAAGTTTCTAAACAGAATAACAGATCATTCAAAGAATGTTATTATTTAAAATCACACAAGCTGAGATTAATACATTAGAAGAGATCGGCTATGATATTCTAAAATAAAGAATTACGTTTACTGTCAACCATGCTGGTTATTCTCTAATTGTAAGAAAACTCCAAACAGTATAGCAACATAATAAATTTAAATACAAAATATACTTTGGCACATTGAACAAATTTTCAGAGCAAATAAAAAAGAGATTTGAAAGTATGAGAACAATCATGGAATATTTTTCAATAATAACACCAAAGCATTTATCAACAAGCGCTACAGAAGAGATCCACACAGAATTTAAAAAATGTGATGTGGCCAACACATGACTTTCTCCATATTTGGGGTGTAGATATTTAAATTATTATGAATAATATTACGAGGCAAAATTATTATTTCGTATCGTAAAAGAAGACACGTCCTTGTTGCAGTAAATTACGTATATTTTGAATGTTTACAGAATTCACCGCTACATGGTGTTGGCGCTGTATACTGGTATTAAGATAAATCGAAATATATCCGAAATGGATGGTTCTACGAAAATTAGTTTCAAACAAAACTTGGAAGAAATATTATTCTCTACAACTTTGGTTCTTACGAAGATTACCAAATACGATGTTTTTAAGGATATATTTAACGGAAACCGAAAAACCGGTTATTTATAAATAACTCCTAAACAATAACTCCTATAGAAAATTGTTTCAAATGAAAGTGGTAGGAAATTACATTCTCTATAACCTTTGTATAGAATTGTATATACAATAATGAAGTTTTAACGAAGAAATATCGCAAAAACCGAATCGGGTTTCGAATAAACCTCGTTATTGTCCAAAAACTAATCAGTTCTTTGTGCTCATGTTGTAGTGTTATATATGAAGTTTGGTAATGATATGGCACGTACTTTTTGAGTTAGAGCGCCCACAATAACATACACACACAGACATAATTCCGAAAAGTCTAAACGTGTTCTAGGGACCTCAAAACATGTATTTCCGTTGAAATCTCGAAGTCGATTTTTTTCATGAATACAATACTTTCCCATTACTACGTATGGAGAAAGTAAAAAGATAGTAGAAAAATATAAAAGTGACTTATCACAAGATTTAGGGTCTCAACTGGTGTCTTTTAAATCAATTTTTAAAAGGAGTTAAAAAATATAACAAGCATTAAAGAAATGGCAGACATTCTTCTGATTGATAACAGTGAACTAGCTCTTAGTTTTCCAGATGTATGCACTATATTCATGCTTTTCCAAACATTGCCAGTAACGACGAATACCAATGAATGAAGTTTTTTGATACTGAAAATAATAAAAGTTATTTAAGAAGTATGTATTTCTAAAAAATTATATAATATTTATGTTAAAATTTTTCATCTCTATGGAAAGGTTTTGTTTTAAAATTTCTAATAAAGAGATTTTTGATAATAAATATTAGAAATTTTATATTAAATTTCATATTCACAAAAAATTGTATATTTTGATAATTTTATTAATTTAATGTTATAAAACATTTATAAAGACAAATTTCATTTCGTTTTTAATAAATTGTTTAGTTTTTTAAAATTCAATTAGAAATTAATGTGCTAGGGGCCCACTTTCTCAATTTTGCACCTGGGCCCATGAAAGGATAGTTATGCCACTGTCCTGAAAAAAAAACATTTTTCTTTTCACAGTATATAGTCAATGGCACATTGGGCATTATTTTTTGGCATATGAAGTAATTGTTATCTATTGGCAGTACCAATAACTATATTATCTCATATGAAGATTTTATGTTACTGGCTTACCATTAATTTGCCTATCTTCCTAAGATTCTACCATCTTGCATTGCCACAGGTTAAGTAGATAGAAAGAACAGAATGCCATGCAACACAACATGCAAACCAACATTGCAGGCTGATTTACTCCACAAAACAAAGAACCTTTCTTATGTTACATTTGTGGTAATAACATTAATGAAAAAGTTGTGCTAGAAGATGAAAGAAAATTCCACCATAAATGTGTACCTAAAACTGATCAGAATCTTGTACATCCTGATGATGAATATGATATACAGGGTGTAACTAAAATGCACGCAAAACTTTGGGAGCATATTCCTCACACCTAAAGGATGAAAACATTTTATATGAACATAGGTCCGGAAACGCTTCCTTTCAGTGTTAGAGCTCTCTTTCTGATATCTGGTCAGTGCACATTTACGGGCGCATGAGGTAGTAGTCTGCCAGCATAACGAAGAAAATTTATCACTCATGTGAGATGGTGGTGCCATCTAGCTTCATTGCTTGTAAAACGCCGCACAAAACAAGGGGTCGCAGAATCAACTGGAGTGTGTTCACCACGGACGTGGCTATGTACTCAAATGAGTTGGTGGATGCTCATTTCATTTATGGGTTGGCAGATGGTAATAGCCTTGAAGCTAAGCGTTTGTACCGGCAGAGATATCCAGAACGATGGTGTCCAGACAGGAAAACGTTTGAATCGATTCATCGTCATCTTAGGGAACATGGGATGTTTAAGCCTGCTACTGCAACCGGGGGAGACCCAGAAGGAGGACTCCAGACGTGGAGGAGGCGATTCTGCAGGCGATCGAAGAGAATCCCGGAATAAGCACAAGGAGATTAGCATTAAGGAGTAATGTTGATCACATGACGGCCTGGAGAGTGTTGCGTGAGCAACAGTTGTATCCCTACCACCTACAGCGCGTGCAGGCCTTGTCACCAGCGGATTTTCCTGCACGATATGTGTTCTGCCAATGGTTCTTGCAACAAAGTGCCAACCCGGACTTCATTGCTTCAGTGCTGTTTATGGATGAGGCACAGTTCACCAGAGATGGAATTGTTAATTTCCACAATCAGCACCTATGGGCAGACGAGAATCCTCACGGAATTGTTCAGTCACGTCATCAGCAACAGTTCTCTGTCAATGTTTGGGCCGGCATTGTTGGTGATTGTTTATTGGGACCTCATGTACTTCCAGCCAGGCTCACGGGACCAAATTACAGAGCTTTCTTGGAAAACGATTTGCCTCTTTTGCTAGAATTTGTCCCATTGATGATCAGACAAAACACGTACTTTATGCACGATGGAACTCCCCCTCATTTCAGCCTCATTACCCATGATTTTCTCAATCGAACTTACCGTGCTCGTTGGATAGGTAGAGGTGGACCGACTCCGTGGCCTCCACGCTCCCCTGATCTAAATCCACTGGACTTTTATTTGTGGGGGCATTTAAAATCGGTTGTGTATTCAACTCCAGTGCGAGACGTTGGGAGTCTTCGTGACCATATTGTGGCAAGCTGTGAGACAATCCGCAATACGCCGAGGACATTTGAGTGCATCCGGGAGTAAAGGCGACGATGAGTTGAAGCCTGCATCCGTGCTGACGGTGGACATTTTGAACATCTACTATGAGACCCACGCCTCAGAAGCCTGCAGACTTTCTTTTCTTACGTACATTTTCTTACATTTCCTAATTTATCTGTTTCTTTATGTTTTATAACCAAGGTAAACAGGAGTTTTGGATATCAAGAAAGGTTTTTGAAAAAGAATGGCCTCGCGAATTAACTCCGCAAGGAAGCGTTTCCGGACCTATGTTCATATATCATGTTTTCATGCTTTAGGGGTGAGGAATATGCTCCCAAAGTTTTGCCGTGCATTTTAGTTACACCCTGTATATGTTTGTCACATATGTCTCAATGTTGGGAAAGAAATTGGAGTGCAAGTGATTTTTATGATTCTAGTTAAAACATTTTCACCTTTCACTTATCTTAGCAAATTTATGTTTTGTTATTTTTAAGTTCTTTGATTTTTTTTTCATATTATAGAAAAAGAAGTACTGAGGTAGATTCTAGTTTATATGTATGTTACAAATGTTTTCATGTTATTTGAGCAATAAATTTCATTAGATAACTGGGTGCCAAAAAAATGGTGACTTAATATGCTGATACCTGTATTCGTATGTGCCAATTACTGTTTTTCGTATTTTTTGATTAACCTTCAAAATAATAGTGAAAATGTTGTTCTTCATAATCTTTTTACATGTTCCTTGATGATGTAGATATCAACTCTTATGAATGAATGGAATTCCAGTCATGCCGCATTGAAAGTGTTAAAAAATAAAACTTTTTTCTTCAGACGAATAGAGGTACCATATATTCTCTATATAATTTCAAACTTTGAAAGCTGCTTGAAGTGCCAAAAACTATAGCCATTACCCTACTCGTAATAGAGGGAACTATATTTAAATTTGCAAAGTTTTTTTAGTTATTATAGATAATGAGTATTTTATAGAGCGGGCAGCGGTGTCCGCCGTGGCCCTGAACTAACATGGTCACTTAGAGTAATTTTCAAATTTTTGCTTTCAGGACAATACCTGATTTGGATGCATACTTACTCATAATATAAGGAATGATATTTCAATTTGGAAAGATTTATTATTTTAAATGAATAACATGTATTTGATAGAGCAGAAAGTGGTGTCCGCCATCATGGAGTTTTGAATTCAACTCTTTAGTGTGTATGGAGATTTCATTTTAAATTACAACAAATATTTTGTTATATGTGAACACAGTGATTAAAATCATACTTACTTTGAGGAAACCCATGGAATCAAATAGCAAATTTTCGGGTTTAATATCTCGATGCACAATTTTGGAGTCCTGCAAGTACTGCACAGCTAGGATCAGCTGCGCAATGTGCTGCTTACTGTTCCTTTCACTGAAAAAGTTTTTTTTGCCGTCACACCCTCATATTAAAGTTTACTTCAATTCATGGTAACTACACATTAATACCAAAATCAATACACAGCAGTGTGTTACCAAAATGCATTTAAGGTGACAGAATTTAGTTGGCACATTATTCATAATGGCTTGCTCACAACCTTATATAATGTTCTTTTGACATATATATGTGCGATAAGAACTAATTTTAGAATGATTCAGCATTTACCTAAAGCTTCCTTCCATGTACAGCAATTCATGCATGTTTCCTCGGGCACAATATTCAGTGATTAGACGGAGTTCGGGTACCTGAAAAGAAATTAATATTTTAATTATGTTCCAACATTGATTTATTTATAATAAGAAAGTCACAAAAATGTTCATAGGAAATCTAAATTTCACAATGAGACTTATTAGCTTCCTAGATTGTTTTATAATCACATCCTATTGATTATTTTAAGAGTTAAAATATTTCTATTTTAAGTTCTCATAACCTACATGAATGACATCTTCAACTTTGATTATGAAGGGATGGCAGATACATTTCAGGATGGCTGCTTCCCTAGCCACTGAAGCGTGGCACTTTCCTTTTACCTAAAAGGCAACATTTGATGCTTTTTACTAAAATTCAATGTATGTAAAAGACAAAAATCATATTAAAAAGTAACATTTTCTTTTCTCAGTAAATAGCATTTTACCAAATCATTTTCATAGACAGGTATCTGTTGTTAGAAGCAATTTTGATAGCTGAATTTTGCTTATTGATTATTTTAAATAAGTTCCATTTACAGTAAGCAGATATTTTTGAGACAATTGTGTTGTATGTTTCTCTAACTGAAATTGTTTCAATGATCAATTATTTGGTAAAAGTACAGGGATACAGAACCCCATATTTAGCAGCTCTTGTGAATTATTTGTGGTTGGATACAATGATATTTTAAATTCTTTCCATTTTTATATTGACAACATCTAATAACACACATAAGTAGTACTTCCATCAGTATTTAATTATTGAATAAGTCTTAGTGAACAATTCTACTTAATTCTTTTAGTCTGTTTCTTCATCACTTACTGTCAAGAGTAAGCTTTGCTGTTAATTTTTTAAAATTCAATATAAGGCATATTTGTGATGTTGTCTCAGATGGCAGATTTCCACACAAAAGCCCTGAAAAATAGAGGATTTCAAAGTTTCATACATCAACCAGGGCATCGAACTGGAACCAAACCGATATTTTTGGGCAGAGTGGAACCAAACTAGAACTGAAAAAATTAAATGTTTTGAACCAGAACCAAAACCATAAACCAATATTTATTTCGCTCCTCTTTTTGGTTCGCATAAATAAGAGAAGGCAGGATTTTTCCACCGCTCAGTAATATTACATTTTCAAATGCCTATACCCTCTCTCACACTCCCATATCCTGTCACCATGGGGTGCAAATGTATTCCTTTAACAAATATGTTTTAGTTGAAAATGTACAGATTAGAGAGAAAATTATCATGGAAAATGAATACATACTAGCTGCAGTTTACCTAGAGCCACCCTATCAAATTTTCCTGAGTATTGAATAGATAATAAAAGGTATATTGCATTTGAAAGAGCTTTGGGAAATGATTGAAAATGGAGAGAAAAGCAACAAAGACAAATAAAGTAAAGGGATTTGATTATTTTAAATGAAGATGCTGATGATGAGAATTTTCTCAAAAAGGAGAGAGACATTAAATTGCGGTTTGATGTAACAAAAATTAACTTTGATAATATTTTGTCTAGTTTTGATGGGATGGAAAGAATAGGAAGAAAAGGGGAGTGTTTGAATTTTGGGAAGAAAATCATTTAAAATGCAGTGAGTCCCCGACTTACACGGTCCGAGTTACACGGATCCATAGATACACGGATACATGACAACTTATCAGCATGCTCCATTTTTAGTTCAACTGCCACTCAATATATGGCGTTAATAGTACAGTAATCCCTTGGTATACGAGCAATTGGTTTACGAGTTTTCGCTTATACAAGATGCACAAATTAATACCTGATTTTCAATTTATGAGCCAATTTTTGCTTATACGATTTCCTTCCTCTCGCAAACCGGTCATTTTTCCCGTCACCTATTCTCAGCTTTTGTCAGTTCCCGAATCTTCTTGAATGCGCAGAACGTCATGGCATCACAACTTTAATGATGTAACTGTTGTTTATAAAATTTATAACATGGGATGTATTGGGAAATTAATTTTCGTTTTATGAGTTTTCCCCTTACGAGCAGTTTTTGAGGAACAAATTAAGCTCGTAAATCAATGGATTACTGTACATTGATGCACAGCTGACAGTTTTGCTTTGGCCATTTAGATTAATTATCCCGTGGGTAGAAGTTGTGTCTCGTTACTGGATTGCTCTTCATAAACAAACTACAAACCCTCATCACATAGGCACTACTTTTTTAGTTTTAACTATCCATTGAAACAAACGTATATGTCAAAAAATATATAGTATTTAAGCATTGTTGGACTTAAACAGTTTTCAACTTACACGGCGACCTTCGGAACAAATTAACTGTGTAAGTTGGAGACTTACTCTATCCTCATTTGTATGAACTAGCAACCATTGATTTGGTGTAGAAGCTATCCAAGTCAGTATGGAGAGGTCTATTTCGACATTGAAATTAATCTTGTGCGATAATGGGGATAGCCTGAGCGAAAGTACACTAGAAGGTATTCAACTAATTAGAGATAACTGTGGTTGCTTGTGGTAACAGTTTTAGCCTTTTAATAGCTCATATAGTTTTTATGTTCATACTGTTTGATTTTAGTAATAGTAAATTTAGTTATTTTCGAACTATTGTGATTTGTATATTAAGTATATAAAATGTTATTACATATAATTTTATTGTGGTTTACGCAAGAAAATGTAAGTTTTTGTATTATTTTTAAAATGAGTATATTGTAAATTGCTTCTATTTTCCCCTCATTCTATACATTTGTATATACTAGTGCAATTACCCATGAAATTGACAGGAAGGAAATATTAGGGTTAATAAATCTGTAATATTTATTTCTAAATACAATCTTAAATAAGTAAAATACATACTAAATATTTACATTTAAATAATTTATTTTCGTGTTTTGCATATTAGTTCTTTAATAGCATTAATGTTACAGTGAAGAGGTATTTGTTTTACCACTAGAACAGCCAGCGACTCATACCCCTTAGAATGGCCACAGCGGTCAAAATGGCTGCTCAAACAACACAATACAAACCTAGTTTTGTAATTATTTACAACTTTTTAGATTAGGAGCAATCCATACAAAAAATTGTTCCTATGCATTTTCAACAAGCTACATTTTTACATAAAACATAAACATGCACCAATTTGTTTCCATAACACCTCCTTCACTACCACTTTGGACTCTAGAATTCCCATCACCCCGAGGAGCTGCTGCTGCTGGAAGGTTGAATCTCATTGTCTGTATCATATAAATCTCTCTGAGCTCTTCAGATACCTGAAGGACAAAATCCCTTCTTTTGATTCTTTTTCTTGTTATTTCTCTGAATAACATGCAGGCATTCATTGCTGCCTGATCTATATGCACTGGCCAACGACGTAATGCTGATTTTGCTGTGTAGAGATGCGAATTTGGTCTAAAACATCAACACATTTCGTAAAGTTATAAAACTACTGTTTCTGGAAGCTTCTTCCTATCTTGCCCAATGTATGCAATGTGTTCGTGATGATGATGATTTTTTATTCACTCTAGCCTGATAAACTCTTAGTGAAAAGTCTTCAATGCTCTTGAGGACACCTGTGCTGTAAAGGTCAGTACATGCACTCTTTACTTATGCCAGTACTTCCTTTCTAGCTCAGTTAACTGTGCCCACTATACTTGTATTTCTTTCTCTTAGTTTTTTTGATAAATTTAGAGAAGTGAAAAAATTATATGTTGTTACATTCCTACCTTTAACCAAAAAGGGTTGAAGCAGGCGAAGCACAATATTTCAGAAAGTTTTTCATCACCCGGTTGTGATTCATCTTTTCCAATATTTGGAAAAGTGTTTAAGAGGTATTTTGATTTGACATCAACAGCGAGCCAGATTTTCAAACCAACTTTTTTTAAATATTATATTGATGCTATCAGTCAAAAAGACCACTCTGTCCGTTATAGATATTATATGTTTTATGTCTACTGCTAATGTTGTAAGAGTCTAAAATGGATTATGTAAAGGTGAAGAACCTTTATTTATGAAAAGTCAAAATTGTAGATCATTTGGCACATATCCACAAACGCAGCAACACAAGAAATATTGACAGTGGTAAGCCATTCTAGTGTTAATGAAAAATTAATAAATCAGTTCATGAAATTTTCCTAAAAATATTTTAAGGTCGAAGCAAAAAAACCTGTTCAAGCCAGTTCATTGATAATTTCCTGAGCGAAACCAGAACCGAACCGAAACTTTGTTTTGAGTGAACTGGAGTGAAAACCAAAGCGAAAAAAATTACAGTTCGACGCCCTGACTTCAACAGCATATTTAAAATCATCGCTTCAAGAGGCTGTTCCACAGGAGTACAGATTTCTTTGTAGCTACCTTAATGAATTACAAATTGTATGCGAATTACTCTTGGTCAAGAACTAACTATCATGAGAAAATACTTTAGCAAGAGCATTTACAGAGTTCTAAAACTCAATCACTCTTCTATGTAAGAATCACAGTCAAACAACTGGAAAATATATTTATAGAAAATAATTTGTTTTATATATGTGACAGTTCATTTAACACTCACTTAGATAAACCTTTTTACATTGTAACTGCATCTTCTCAAGAACCCCTCAAAAAACAATAAAAATTCTAGTAAAGTTCAATTCCGCAATAATCTTGAAGTATAGAATGGTATTACAGTTTGTAAAAATATTCATATGTTGAAAAAGTAATTTGGAGTGATGTTAATAAATAAAAATCACTTATGTACTAAATTAAATAATTAATTTTCAAATAAAGTCTTTTGAATTAAAATTCTGAGGTAAAGAAGAAGAAAAATACTGATCTTGACCAGGAAACCAACTCAGGTCTTCCAACAAATGAAATGAAATTATTGTAATAAGAAATAATAATTGGATACTTACTTTCCTTGGAATTTTCATAGCGTAGTTCTGGTTTGTATGGACATTCCTGACTAATTTAATGACCCCATAGGCTCCTTGGCCTAAACTGCCGAGAATTTCATAGTCCTATTAAAGAATATTAATCTGATTATTGATTTCTGTATGCAATAATTTATTATCTTATAGCTAGCTGTCTTAATGCCTATGATTCATCCAGACACTATTTGTGTGTTTTCATAATTTGAAGTTGGTTTAATGATGAACTATTCATTTTACAGACTATTAGACAGCTATAAAGTTAATATTTAACCAAGATTTTTTATTAATATGAAGCAAATATATGTTATTACTCCTAAATAATTTTGTGAATAAATCATTATCAATGAATATTCTTGTAACAATTAAATACTCTTGATATAAAGGCACCTACTGGAAAGTGATGCTAAATGAAAATAATAGCAATATACTTCAAATTCAATCAATACCTATGATATCAATGTACCCAATGCAAGAAATTTTCATAATTGTTTCATTAATGGTATTGTAAGTAATGAGATGGTGCTTTTAAAATTTTCTTGAGAAATTAATTCAGCAACAGACCTGGCAACACAAATGTGAAAAGACCCGCAAACATATAATTAGAATATTTTATTAGATTTATTATTCTTGATTAAACATATTTCCAACAACCTGCCAATAAAGCCATATTTTCCTTCAAAAACCAAAATTTTCTGTTATTGTACACATGGTCTTCCTATAACATGGGTTTTTATAACATGGACTCACTACAGCATGGTTTACTTTTACTACCAAAAATTCATACAATGCAGGTTGCAGTTCACATCAACGTGGTTTGGTTGGATAGGAGTTATAGAATTCCCGATTGCTAAGCTCTTCTTACCTGTTAAGATTTCTTCCTTTATTATTTTTTATGCTTTTGTAACTTCATTTATTTTAAATATTTAATACATATTATGGCTACTCCCATGAAGAAACCCAGGACTGTACCACTCTAGAATCAAAGTTTGATATTATTCAACGACTTGACAGTGGAGAGACAGCTGCGTCACTTGGGCATTTATATAACATGAACGAGTCAATCATATGCACAATAAAGAAGAATGCAGAAAATATCAGAAACTCTGACTCAGTAGTGCTCTGTAGCTGCAAAGAAAATGGCAAGAGTAAGAAACCCATTGTTGGAAAAGATGTTTGCTACCTGGGTGGGAGACCAGAATCAAAAGAAGATGGTGATTAGCTTTAAAACCATAGATGCAAAGGTGCTGAAGCTGTACAATCACTTACAGAAAGAAGGAGCAGGTCCTTCAACTGCCGAGCCATTCTTAGCATGTAAAGATTGGTTTGACAAGTTCAGAAAATGTTTAAATCTCCATAATATCAAACTTAAAGGTGAAGCTGCTAGTGCTGATGACTTTGCTGCTTCTAACTTCCTAGATGAGTTTAAGGCTATTGTGAGAGCTGAAGGATACAACCCATAGCAAGTTTTTAATGCAGATGAGACTGTCTTAATACGAAGGGTAGCATCACATAGAAAGAGATAATATTTGGAAAAACCCAGCTATGGTTATTGAGCTATAATTATTCAGTATTGTATACAAACTTTGGTAAAAATAATCCTATTAGTTTAGTTTCTATTGAAATTTGAAACAGTGCAGTTTGACTCTTCTTGAGAGATGGAGAAATCGGAGCTTTGTGCTGTTATTAAATACTTGCAAAAAAAGAACATGATTCCACAGCAAATACACACCGACATGGTGGCAACATTGGGTGAGTCTACCCATTCATATGCCACAGTTAAAAGCTGGGTAGCGGAATTCAGGATAGGGAGTCTTGTGAAGATGCTTCAAGGTCTGGAGCCCCCAGAACAGCAGTAACTGATGAAAACATCAACCAGGTTCACAGCATCCTCATGAATGATCGGCGAGTGACCATCAAACATGTTGCTGAGACCCTAGACCTTTCATACGGCACCACCCATTCCATATTAGTCAACACTTTTGGGTATAACAAAGTGTCTGCAAGATAGGTGCCAAGAATGCTTTCCGCTGACCAAAAGCGAGTCAGGGTGCTGCATTCGGAGTCTCTCTTGGCACACATTAACTCAGACACAGAAAACTTTCATGCCAGACCATAACCATGGATGATACTTGGGTCCACCACTTCGACCCGGAAACAAAACTTCAGAGCATGGAGTGGTGGCACCACAGTTCACCTCCACCAAGTAAGTTTCGAGTTCAGGCATAAAATAAACAATATATAGATCAAGAACCAGCAATTAAAAAATACTTGCCTCAGGTATCTCCAATAGCCACAACAAGGTTATATAAACCAGATGCGTATTTCAAGTATGAAGCAGCCATCGAATAGAAGACGGCTGCTTGGCAGATATTCAATGAATATGGTTGCGCTAATATAGGTATCATAAATTTATATTATATGAAACAAAGAAGAAGAGATATAAAAGTATTTACCGAAGCAGACCCTCCAACATTTGCACCATGGGATGTGGATGGCTGGTCCTGCAAAAATAAGAATGAAATAATTATGATTAATTATAATTTAATAATTAATTATATCTGGCATTTTAATGCAACAAGTATAAATCTATATAAACATCAAAATAAATTTTTTTAAATATGTCATAAAAATTGAAAAATTAAATAACTAAAATACTTAAAAGTCTGGGTGCATTTAAAAGTAAAGAAGTATGAAATTACTGATAAGAATCGAACCTGAGCCTATCACTTTCTTTGCAAGTTCTTTCACCAAATAAGATACAATACCTAAAAGAATGTGTAACCCTCCGTTACTATGCTGGGGTGTCTCAAACCCCAGTCTAGATATTTTAGTAAATTGACATAAGATGACGCACGAGTAAGAGTTGAGCTCCAGTGTACCTTCACATCTTCACTAGTAGATAGCATCCCCATAAGAATCATTATTTGTCATTCAGCTGTTGAACAGATCAGGTGCTGTTTCTCTAGCTGGCGTTTCTCAAACCCCACCACAGCACTGACGTTGGAGTTTTCCAGTCTTGAACATAAGTTAAATTCTATCATTCTAATATAGATTTACAAATAAAGTAAATTGTTTTTACTAATATATCGCAAAAATTATATAATATTTACTACATAAAGGTATTTGCCATGAAGAAACAGCCTGTAGCTTCAGGTACTTTTGGTTTCATGGTACTCTTGTGTCATACGTACCGAAAAAAGGGAGGGTAGTACTTCTGTTATTGACTATGCACCATGACACTAAGATTGATGAAAGTACAGGAGAATAGAAGGAACCAGAGGTCATTATATTTTACAATATGACAAAAGGAGGTGTTGACACTGTCGACCAAATGTGTGTGTCATATGATGTGCCTAGGAACTCAAAGCGTTGGCCACTAACTGTATATTTTTCAATTATGAATGTTGCTGTTATCAATGCTCATGCAGTTTTTAATTCAAACACTGGAACCTCAAAGTCAAGCAGAGAGCTCTTGAAGACATTGGGACTGAGTTTTATTGACAAGACAATTCAGCAAAAGCAACAAAATATTGGTCGTCTCCCTAGAGAACTGCAAGGCAAAGTGAAACGAAAAACCAGTGGTGAGACAAACCAGCCTCCTTCTAAATGAACAAATCAGCAAGGCAGATGCATGTCCTGTCCACGATCTAAGGACAGAAGGACAAAATATCATTGTCACAATTGTGATAAATTTATATGTTTGGGGCACGTTATCCCTGTGAGGACTGTGTCAGGGGTGATAAAGACTCTTAGTGAAGTCATTGTATCTGTGGCAATGAAACCAATTGTACCTAAGAATACTATGTTAACTAAGTTAGGCCTACTTTCTTACCAGCTAGATAATTTAGCATGTATTTGTTTTTATTGCGCTGTTCATGTTTGAGAGTGTAAGGTTTCAAGAATACAAATATTGAACCAATTTTCAATCACAAATGTCAGGTTCTAATGGCTCACATGCATTCGTTAATAGCAATGATTAATAAACTGTTCATTTAAAATCACCATAATATATATTTAGTATTTCTTTATCCATAATTTTCCTTGGGGTTTGTCACACCCCACCACAGTAATGATGTAATTTTTTCCCACCAGAGTAACGGAGGGTTAATTAAAACACTGGCTGATAACTGAAAGAACCATGTTCGATTGAATATGAAGCGAAAAACCAAAGAATGTGCTTACCTGATGCGCCACTGGACCCGCGGCACCGTTGGATGACATCTGTGAATGTTAGAAAAAAATTATATAACAATTGTCATAAATATGGCCTTTGATGCCCTCTAAGATATAAAGACAAACGTAATTACCCACGACATAGTTCTAAACAAGGATAAAATCACAGGTAAAGTTAAAAGTAAATAGCCATTGTAATTACTGCCATCATGTATGGAACAAGAGTAATATATGTATGTAAATTTACTCGCAGCTATTTCCCCGTCACGTATTAAATCGATGACCGGTATGTGTGGGAATGAGGATACATCAATCTATTAAGCTCAAAATACGAAAGCCATAGAGAAAAGACAGCGCATTCGCTTCTTAAAATTACGAATTCATGGTCGGAACAGAATTCAGATTTTTAAGGTTAAAAACAACTTGTAAATGATATTTGAACTTATTAAGTAAAAATATACATAAGCGTGGAAATAAAATTTTATAATATAAATGTCGGAGGTATTAAAAAAATAACAATATACGAATAAATATCTAAGTACAGAAAGTTAAAAATTACTTCCACCATACGGCCTTTACAATCTAGACACTCGATTTAACTACTCAACTGTATACGCCACAATTTATAACAATCCATGTAAAACTTCAGCAGTGAACAGCATGCGTCCTCGCTGAGGAGCAACAGAGAATTTCTCCTAATCTCAGACAGAGAGAAATTAATTTACAAAATGAAATGTTGCGTTAATGAACTTTTTATTGCAAGGACGACTCTGCCTAATAATGAATAGTAAAGAAAAATCCTCCACTTAACCGGGACTCGAATCTGAGTTTGTAACTATTTCGCCGTTGATTTAACCACCGTAACGTGCAGATGCATTTAGTTATTGTTTTGTTTTGCGGACGCAGCGCCAAGCAGGCAATATGACGGAGTAAGTTGAGCATGTGCAGAGAGAGAGACCGCGTGGTGTGTTTTGATACGTTTATTTTGTTGTGTGCCTCTTGAAAATAAAATTGTTTCAAGCTGCTGTAACGAGTTTTCGTTCTTTCTCGCGATCCCGCATTACAAATGGCGCCCAACGTGGGGCTCGAGATAGTGAAGAACGTAAACTTCGCAACGCAAAGAAACCACGTTTTTTTCGGCTACCGGAAGTGAGACTTTTTTCGTGTGCTGGTGGAACGGCTGTGATAGAGATAGCGATATCCGTGTCCGTCAATATCCAGCGCGCTATTTCGCCAAAATTTTACCGCGAAAAGTCCAGAATTAGATTCCGTTTATCACGTGGTCGATGAAATTTTCACCCGCGGTCGCTGGTTCAACTCGCAAAATGCCTAGATCTGAGGCGGTAGCACCATCAGTAACGTTAACGGGGGAACAGTTCCAACAATTGTTGACGCAAATAACGCAAACGGCTCGCGAAGAGAAGAGTGACCGAGGAAGTAACAGCGGCAGTGCCAACACAATTTCGGGCAATTTCGCTAAGTGTACCTTTCGCTTTGATGGTGATGCTTCAAGGGATGTGGACGCTTTCTTAGAGTCAGTGACTACATATAAGGACTGTGCAAATGTTACGGATGAAAATGCCTTACGCGGGCTTTCGATGTTGTTGGAAGGCATCGCCGCTACCTGGTGGCAAGGCGAAAAGGGGACGATAGAGAACTGGGACGGTGCCGTGCGCGCACTCCGCGACGCGTTTTCACGGAAGTTGCCCCCACATTTGGTGTTTCGCGAAATATTCGCACGCGAGCAAGAGGAGACTGAGGCGAGTGAACTGTTCTTATGTCGTGCTCGTGCTTTGTTTTCCCAGCTCCCGTATGCCCTACCCGAACGCGCACAGATCGACATGGTGTATGGGTTGATGCACCGGAAGATACGCAAGAGAGTCCGCCCAGACGACGCCGACTCCTTCTCCACCTTGCTGAGCCGCGCCAAAGAAGTCGAATTATCGCAGCGTGAGGCGAATCTTGCGCCGAAAGTGGTTGCCGATCCAGCTCCTGCAAGGGGCCCATCCGAGAAGAGTCGCCCACCATGTGCCTTTTGTAAAAACTTCGGGCACGAGGTGGAGAGCTGTCGGAAGGCTAAGGCGGCAAAGAGATCATCCGAGGAAAGCGGTATTTCGCTACGCCAGAAGTCGAACACAAAGCCGCAACTTTCCTGTTTTTGGTGCGGTGCGCCTGGCTACGTGAGGAGCAATTGCCCTAATTGTGTTCCCGCGAACGTTGGTCATGCAGCATCTCGGCCCATCTCCTTCTCCCACATGCAAATTCGTGGTGACGAAGACACACCCCGCCCCATGCTGTTAGTAAACATCTGTGGATCATACGGGAAGGTGTGTGTTGATACTGGGTCCAACAGAAGCATCGCTGGAGCCCAACTGCATCAGATACTCATGGATCGTGGATGCCGTTTCGATGAAACGGAGATGGAGATGAGACTTGCGGACGGAGAAGTTAAACGAACCACGGCGAGGACCTTTTCGGTGGAGATAACGGTGGCGGGTCGGTGCTTTAGGACCGCATTGGTTGCTATTCCGGAGAGTACGGAGAGAAAGACACTTCTTGGAATGGATTTCATCCATGATGCAGAGATGGTGCTGGATTGCGCGAGACGGGAATGCTATTTCTCCAATAAACCTGAAGTCCGCCATGCTTTCCTTCCCGAAGGAGACGGTCCCAGCTGTGTACCGATCCAAGCGGCAGAAGTTTGCCCTTCGCTCAGGAGTGATGAAGGACGCAACCTTGACCAGCAGGAGAGGAAACGACTCGGTGCCTCATCACGGAATACGGTGATATTTTCGGTCCCCACAAGGATCCTACACCTTTCGCTGAACACGCGATCCGGCTGACGGATGATATGCCTATCGCTGTGCCTCCATACCGCTTGTCACCTGCAAAGAAGCAGCTTCTGGAACAAGAGATCGAGAAGATGCTCGCCAGCGATGTTATCGAGGAGTTTGATTCTCTGTATGCAGCCCCTGTGGTATTGGTTCCGAAGAGGGATGGAACTCAACGGGTCTGCGTGGACTACCGACGGCTGAATAGTGTTACGGTACCAGACAGGTATCCGTTGCCGCGCGTGGATGAACTACTACACGCAGCAAAGAAGGCCACGTACATGACCACGCTAGATTTGCGGTCCGGGTATTGGCAGGTGCCAATGAAGGAGGACGATCGAGATAAGACGGCTTTTGTTTCTCCCCTCGGTAACTACCGATTTAAGCGCATGCCGTTTGGTCTCAGGAACGCTCCAGAAACATTTCAGCGTCTGATCGATAGGTTTCGTTCCGGCCTTGGTGATGTTTTAGTATTGGCATATTTATGACCTCATTGTTTTGTCCTCTTCTTTTGATGAGCACATACAGGACCTGAAGCTGGTGTTCGAGAGGTTGCGGCAATTCAAGTTGAGCGCCAACCGTGAGAAATTCACCTTCTGCCACCCGGAGGTGAAGTACCTGGGTCATCTTATAAGATCGGATGGCATCAAACCGGATCCAGATAAGATTGCCGCAATTGCAGAGATGGCGACTCCTCAGAACGTCAAGCAACTCTTGACTTTTCTACAAACTGGATCGTGGTTCCGTCGGTTTCTACCCAATTACTCCATGGTTGCTCAACCCCTTACAAACCTGACAAAAAAGAATGCCGAATGGAAGTGGGGCGCTGAGCAGGGGGAGGCCTTCAAGAAGCTGAAGGAGCTTCTAACTAGTGCATCAATTCTCAGACAAGCAGATGACCAACTTCCATATGTGCTGAGGACCGATGCAAGTGCATATGCCTTGGGAGCAGTTCTACTCCAGGGGGAGCATCCGGATCAATGCCCCGTGGAATACGCGAGCCGGCTGCTCACCCCAGCAGAAAGAAACTACAGCACCGGTAGCAGCTGTAGATAACCCTGAAGTTCCACTTGGGGTATACCATTCTTCTGCCCTGACCCGTTTTGTAGGGAATCCCGAAGAACCACCACTGCCGGTTCAGCCTTTGTGGAAGAGGGGCCGACCCAAGAGTCAGATGCCATGGGCAGCAAATCAGCCCTTGGGAAGAAGACGCAGAGCCCCTGACCGACTTAATTTGTAATACGACCACATTCGAGGACGTATATGTGGTCGTAAGGGGGAGGATGTAACGTGCAGATGCATTTAGTTATTGTTTTGTTTTGCGGACGCAGCGCCAAGCAGGCAGTATGACGGAGTAAGTTGAGCATGTGCAGAGAGAGAGACCGCGTGGTGTGTTTTGATACGTTTATTTTGTTGTGTGCCTCTTGAAAATAAAATTGTTTCAAGCTGCTGTAACGAGTTTTCGTTCTATCTCGCGATCCCGCATTACACCACTTAATTAGCGAAGTAGGCAACTGTGGAGATGGGAGGCGGATGTGGGGCACCATGATTAAAAATAATATTCGGAGTGACACAAGAAATTTTTTAAAATATTCAATGAAAATAATGGCATGGAAGCAATGTTTAACAAATTTTTATAGCATTAATCGCATAAATGAAAGTTCATTCTGTACTAAGAAGAAAAACATGCAATACTTTATATTTCTATTTGAATAGTTAAATTTTAATATAATATTGTGATGGGGAGCGTGGGCAGATCTCCCCCAGGACCTCCCCAAGTTATCTCCCCGTAAGTGAACCACTCCTAAATCGGTTATAGGGCCCGCCGGAAAAGTGAAGAATCGCGATCTAGTTCAGATCTGTTATCAGAAACGTTTAAAAAATGAAATCATAAATGCCTTATGAATCCACGGGTACTATAAATATACCATACCATATATACAATAAATGAAATCAAAATAAAAAGCTCAAATACACTTCATGCTAAGCTAGAGTTAGTATTTTAAGATCCGCCAAATTCCTTAATTCGAGTTTTCCGAAACAAAGCAGATTCATTATGGATTTGCAAAAGCAGAATTTCTGAGCTATGAATATGTTTATTTACGAATGACCACAAGCAAAAAATATGCCAAGAGTAACCTTAGCGATCTGTGGCAATATAAATGAAATCATCGTCGAAGTTGTTGCAATCCCTCTCAATTAAATTTAATCAAATAAGCGATTTAACACCACTTCACCGTCAGAAAAGCACACAAGATTATTAAAACTGACGGAAATGATAACATAACCATATCGAACTCATAATTGATACCATATATAGAAATTACAGTAATACGTATAGACGTAAAGGTAGACATTTTCTTTCACGCATGCACTCCGACCTCGCTTCTTCTACGGATATAATACGGAAATAATCGTCATTACTATCATCATATAGGAAAAATAAAAGCAGCGAGTAATTGTATGTAGATAAAGTTCTTATCTTAGGACGTTGCTGGATCGGAATCCTGTCCATCTGAGGGAATAAATACATAGATATATATTAAATTATAATCGATCAAGCGCAAAGAACAATATTTGAAGATAACAGAAACACATGCAATTATCGACAAAGTTATAATGAGTGTGAAATGTGAAAATGAAACAAAAATGAAGATGAGATTACTAAAGTTGGATTTCTATTCCAGCACGTCGAGCCTATATGGATGGTGGTAAGAATCCGCCATGCGTATAGAATTAAATCCTTTTATTGAAGAGGACCAAAATAGAAACTGAATATATATACCTAACTTCAAAAATCCTTGATGCTTCAGCAAAAATATTATTCTGTTTAAACCGGAAGCTTGTCTTTCGATATCTACTGCGGCCGCAATGATTCCTGGGAAGATAGATCCGCGAGTTAATGGCTAAAACATACATTGTGTGTTTTGAGCGTAACGGACATTTCGGCGTCGCCTGAGTTTAGACAATGTTGCTCGGAGACTCGACAGTTTCTTTGAAAATGTAACCCGAGGACGTTAATGGAGGGAAAACGAATCATATTACGATGAAGCTACATTTGTCTAACTAGCTTGAAAAATATCCAAATTTACACTCAAACTGCGAAAGTGAGGGAGACATTTCTTCCAGAAATATGTAGCTCAAAATAAAGATTTAAGAAATTGTTACTTCGAAAGTTTCTCATTTTATTTAACACAGTTTGCGTTCAATTATTTTGATGTGAAAGCTGTTGCTATTCCTTCGGATGCAATGTTCGAATGTGTTCGTCTTTCGTTTAATGTAAAAGAGAGAGTCAAAAATTAATTATTTAATTAAAAGGAAAGGCGTGTCGGTGCGTAATGGAGCAGCGATGGCCTTCTATCCCCGCGGGAATTCGCAAGTATGAGACGGAGTTTCTGTGTTTTGGCAATGTAGATTTCTCTAATATTTATAGCATATTTGGGTTGATGGTAGTTATTTATAAGTTATTCTGTAGCTGGCTTATGTTTATATCTTTGAATGTTCTGGTAGAATGTAAAACTACACGAAGAATATCGAACTTACCTACCAGATGAATTGAATCAAATCAAACTATCGTCAGGGCCATAAAAGTTGCCCTGATCTCTCCAAAAGAATGGAAAGACTATAAAAAAATCATTAATAATCTTCTTCCTCCACTAATGGGGGTGATTCCAAAGTGGGTGGGACGCACCGCATCAGTGTTATCGTCTCAAATAATTACCATATAACAAATGTAGTGACATATACACATCGAGTTTTACTCTAAGCCCATTCCAAGCTGTCCACAGAATAATGTGTCAAGTGGAATTATCGTATGGATTAAAAGCATACGGATGTGGAAAATACCGTGGTATGTTTATTGCGCTTTTTTCAAGTTTACGCTTAAATTTATCCACCACACTGAAATACAGTAGAATCTCGATTATCCGTGTGGTGGATAAACCGGGTGACCGGGCATTCACAAGTGAGTATGAATTTTCCCGATTATATGGAAAATGAAGAGTACACGGACTTATACTCCTTTTCTACTCTTGTGAAGCTTAACCTTGAAAATCCTAGTTGTATGCTTACTGCTGCAGCAAATGAAAGCTCGAGAGACTGTCGATGGAGGAGGGAGGAATTCAGTCTCTCTCTCGCCGTCGTGCTGTTCGCATCGCTCCGAGCTCGACAGTGTTGCCAGATCTACCGGGTTTACGCTAACAGGTGGATCTGTTTCTATTTACCATTTTATTCCGTTTTGTAAGTGCGATTGCTATTGTAATTATAATCTGCAATGGCAAACAGGAAGGAAGTGATACGCAGGCAGGGTCACAAAATAATTAACGATGTTTACCAGTATTTTAAAAGGGAGGCAATGAACAACGCACCGTTAATAAACGTAGCGAAAGTACAGAAAAGGGTAGCAGAGGCTTGCTTAGTGAGTAGAAGTACTGTGCAGCGGATTATAAAAGAAGGACGCGATAGCCGTAAAACCTCAGGATCCACGGTTTTCAGTTCACCCCGTAAACAGATGAAGAGGAAAAATGTCGTTGAGGCAATTGATGACTTCGATAAAGACATTATTCGCCGAAAGGTTATGAGTTGCTATGTAAAGGGAGAATATCCTACCTTAAAAACACTTCTTCGAGATTTGAAAGACGAAATGAACTTTCAGTGGAAAATTACATCGCTGTGGAGGATTCTGAAGTCAATGGATTTCAGATATAGGAAAGGTAATGACGGAAGGAAATTCCTACTCGAAAGAATGGACGTAGTTACAGCTCGCCTTACATTTTTACGAAAAATTCATGATCTGCAAAAGCAAGCCGCATCGAATTAGGAAAAACGGATTACGTTCTATTTAGATGAAACATGGATTAACCAAAACCACGCCCCAAAAAAGGTATGGCAGCCTGAAAATGGTGAGGGTGGAATGAATGTTCCGATTGGAAAGGGTGGGAGAATTATTGCGTGCCATGTTGGATCTGCAGACACTGGTTTTTTGGAAGGATGCAAGCTTGTGTTCCGACCAAAGGATAAATCCTGCTGTGATGACTATTACAAAGAGATGAACGCAGAATTTTTCAAAGCCTGGTTCATAAAATTTTTAAATATTTTTGACGAGAAAAAAATAAAAGGCGCGATTATCGTAATGGATAACGCTAGTTATCATTCAGTTATCCTCGATAAAATACTGTCTTCCAACACAAGAAAGGCTGACATTCTTGCATGGCAATCGACCAGAAATATCTCACATGATGCGAAGCAGACCCGGGCGGAACTTCTTACTTTGGTGAAATTATTTAAGCCAAGAACCAAATCATATGAGTTGGATTGTATTGCGCAGAAAAGAGGTCACACAGTAGTACGTCTCCCGCCTTATCACTGCCAATACAATCCAATTGAACTCATTTGGTCACATGTGAAAGGCCAAGCAGGAAAGAGAAACAAAACTTTTCGGTTGGCCGATGTAGAGGTGTTTCTGAACGAAGAGTGATTGGGAAAATTGTGTTAAGCATGCTGAGACACTTCAATCCGACGACTATCGAAGAAATATAGCATTGGATTCAATAATGGGGCCAATAGATGTGAATCTGCAAGATGATGGCAGTGACTCTTCCCTCTCTGAAGGATCAGACATTGAAGATAGCTCTTAATAATGAATTGAAATAGTGAAATATATATAACTTTTGAATAAAATATGCAAAAAAAATTTAAAATATAAAAAGGAAAAAAATATTTTTAACTTCGCCGGTGCCGGTCCAAAGCCCGGATCAAAAAGAAGGATGGCAAATATTTTCACACAATAGAAAATGACTGATAGTATGCTTTTTGGCACCATACCGCATTACAATTCGCATGCGAGTTCCTTCAGGAGCGGATATCTGGCAAGAGTGTACTACTCTCCCGAGCCTCTCGAAAACTTCAAATGGTGGTGGAAGGGGAAGTAATTTTTTATTCCAAAAAAATTTTTTTTCCAGAAAAAATATTTTTATTCCGATATAATTTTTTTTTTCAAAAAAAATTTTTTTTTTGGAAATATTTCCCTTTCCTGAAAACATTTTTTTACAGGAAAAATGATTCTTTTCTGCAAAAACATTTTTGTGCCGCAAAAAAGCTTATTTCGCACGAAATACGCTTCATTCTCCGTAAAAACGACTTTTCTTGGAAAATATTTTTTTACCCGGAAATTTTTTTTTCAGGAAAATTTTTTTCCCCGAAAAAATTTTTTTTTTTGCAAAAAAATTTTCTTTTCCGAAATTTTTTTTTTTCAAAAAAATTTTTTTTTCAAAAAAATTTTTTTTCTGGAAATATTTCCCTTTCCTGAAAATATTTTTTTCCAGGACAAATGATTCTTTCCTGCAAAGCATTTTTTGGGCCGGAAAAAGGCTTATTTTGCGCGTAATACGCTTCATTCTCCGTAAAAACTTTTCCTGGAAAATTTTTTTTTTCAGGAAAATTTTTTTTCCGAAAAAATATTTTTGCCAAAAAAATTTTTTTTCCGATAAAAATTTTTTTTCCAAAAAAATTTATTTTCCAAAAAAATTTATTTTCCGGAAAAAATACTTTTTCCGAAATAATTTTTTTTCCGGAGTTTTTTTCTCGCAGAAAATTTTTTTTTCTGGAAATATTTCCCTTTACTGAAAATATTTTTTTCCAGGAAAAAAGACTTTTCAGGAAATATAAAAAAGTATATTTTTGGAAAAAAAATTTTTTTTCGGAAAAAAAAATTTTTTTGGCAAAAAAAAATTTTTCGTTTTTACAGAGAATTATGCGTGTTACGAGCGAAACAAGCATATTTCCGGCACAAAAGATGTTTTGCAGAAAAGGATCATTTTTCCTGGAAAAAAATATTTTCAGGAAAAGGAAATATTTCCAGAAAAATATTTTTTTGGAAAAAACATTTTTTTCCGAAAAAAAAAATTTTTTTGGCAAAAAAAAATTTTTTCGAAAAGAAAATATTCCTGAAAAAAAAATTTCCGTTAAAAAAAAAATTTCACAAGAAAAGTCGTTATTACAGAGAATTATGCGTGTTACGAGCGAAACAAACATATTTCCGGAACAAAAACTTTTGCAGAAAAGGATCATTTTTCTTGGAAAAAAATATTTTCAGGAAAAGGAAATATTTCCAGAAAAATATTTTTTGGAAAAAAAATTTTTTTCTGAAAAAAAAAAATTTTTCCGGAAAAAATATTATTGCAGAAAAAAATTTTTTTCCGAAAAAAAAAAATTTTCCAAAAAAAAAATATTTTCCGGAAAAAAAAATTATTTCGGAAAAAATATTTTTTCCGGAAAAAAAATTTTATGGAAAAAAATAATTTTTTCGGAAAAAAAAAATCTTTTGAAAAACAAATTTTTTCGGAAAAGAAAAAATTTTTTTGGCAAAAAAAGATTTTTTCGGAAAAAAAATTTTCCTGAAAAAAGAATAATTTGCGCGTAAAAAAAAAATTTCCAATAAAAGTCGTTTATACAGAGAATTAAGCGTGTTACGAGCAAAATAAGCATATAACCTGCATAAAACAGTTTTTGCAGAATCATTTTTCCTGGAAAAAAATATTTTCAGGAAAGGGAAATATTTTCAGAAAAGAAATTTGTTGAAAAAAAAAATCTATTGTGAAAAAAAAATTTTTTTTGGAAAAAAACATTTCGAAAAAAAAAAATATTCCTAAAAAAAAAATTCCGTTAAAAAAAAAAATTTTACAAGAAAAGTCGTTTTCACCGAGAATTATGCGTGTTACGAGCGAAATAAGCATTTTTCCGGCACAAAAAATGTTTTGCAGAAAAGGATCATTTTTCCTGGAAAAAAGCATTTTCAGGAAAGGGAAATATTTCCAGAAAAATATTTAAAAAAAAAATTATTTCGGAGAAAAATTTCTTTCCGAAAAAAAAATTTTTTTCCAAAAAAAAAAATTTTTTCCAAAAAAAAATTCTTTGGAAAAAAGTAATTTTTTCGGAAAAAAAAATATTCCTGAAAATAAAAATTTCCGTTGAAAAAATTTTTTTCCTGAAAAAAAGTTTTTTTGGAAAAAAAATATTTTTGGCAAAAAAAAATTTTTTCGAAAAAATAATTTTCCTGAAAAAAAAAAATTTCCGTTAAAAAAAAAATTTTCCAAGAAAAGTCGTTTTTAGAGTCGTGTTACGAGCAAAATAAGCATATTTCCGGCAGAAAAAATTTTTGCAGAAAAGAATCATTTTACCTGGAAAAAAATGTTTTCAGGAAAAGGAAATATATTCAGAAAAAAATTTTAGAAAAAAAAATTTTTAACGAAAAAAAAATTTTTTCCGGAAAAAAAAATTATTTCGGAAAAAATATTTGTTCCGGAAAAAAAACTTTTTTGGCAAAAAAAACTTTTCGGAAAAAAAAATTTTTTTGGAAAAAAAAAATTTTTTCGGAAAAAAAATTTTCCTGAAAAAAGGAAATTTTCCGGTAAAAAAAAATTTTCCAGTAAAAGTCGAAAAAATATATTCCTGAAAAAAACATTTCCGTTAAAAAAAGAATTTCACAAGAAAAGTCGTTTTTACAGAGAATTATGCGTGTTACGAGCGAAACAAGCATATTTCCGGCACAAAAAATGTTTTGCAGAAAAGAATCATTTTTCCTGGAAAAAAATACTATCAGGAAAGGGAAATATCTTCAGAAAAAAATATTATTTCGGGAAAAAATGTTTTTGGAAAAAGAAAATTTATTTGGAAAAAAAAATTTTTTTCGGAAAAAAAAATTTTTTTCGAAAACAAAATATTCTTGAAAAAAAAATTTCCGTTAAACAAAAAATTTTTCAAGAAAAGTCGTTTTTACAGAGATTTATGCGTGTTACGAGCGAAATAAGCATATTTCCGGTACAAAATTGTTTTGCAGAAAAGGATCATTTTTCCTGGAAAAAAAAAATTGTTTGGAAAAAAAAATTTCTTTGCCAAAAAAAATTTTTTTCGGAAAAGAAATTTTCCTGAAAAAAAATAATTTCCGCGTAAAAATTTTCCAATAAAAGTCGTTTATACAGAGAATTAAGCGTGTTACCAGCAAAATAAGCATATTTCCTGCTCAAAAAATTTTTGGCAGAAAAGATTTTTCCTGGAAAAAAATATTTTCAGGAAAGGGAAATATTTTCAGGAAAAAAAAAGTTATTTCGGAAATAAAATGTTTTTGGAAAAAAAAATAAATAAAAAATTTGGGAAAAAAAAATTTTTTGGCAAAAAAAAATTGTTTTAAAAAAAAAAAATTCCTGAAAAAAAAAATTTCCGTTAAAAAAATTATAGTAACGCCCCCCCCCTCCCCCCCTTCTTGGCGAGTCCTACGATGAACCCATTTTCGGTCGCCACTGATGTGTTCTAGCGACCCTGAGTCATGCGACCGCATATCACTAGGGATCGGGAAAATTTTGCCTGGAAAATTTTGTCATTTTATTGTCTCTAACTTTCCCTTATCACTCGGACAAAGGAGGAAACATTCCCAAGTCGAATTCCCATAATATATAGACACAAATACCTTGATGGGAAGGCGCCTCGGGAAGTTGGCGCCCGGGTGCATTGCACCCACTGCACCCAGGGTAGGCACGCCCCTGGACCTAAGGTAAAAGGCCTTGACCCCTGTGTAGTTATTGAGCACTTCGCGTCTCATCCTCCATATTTCCGTTTTTCCTTCCACCCTCCTCCTTTTCTCTCCCCCTTTTTCGCACCACCCCTCATACCTCGGGTCTCCTTTTGCCCGACGGCATAGCATTGTAAGTGAGTGAAGTCGTTCGTTGCACACATTAGTTCCACGTGTATGTAGTATGTACATGGAAGCAAAAAAAACGGGTGTCTTTCTATAGGAAGGATTGAGCGTTACGGATAAGAAACGAAGAGGGTCATGTCATGTCAGTGCATTCTGTGCTTTGCTGAATTTAAATCAGTGATTCGTGTGCAAAGAGAATTCAGACAGACGTACAGCAGAGATCCTCCCACGGATAAAACGATCAGACAATGGTATCAAAAGTTTAAAGAAACGGTAGTGTCTTGCCAAAAAGCAGCCTGGTCGGCCATCAACCTCTGAAGAGGATGTTGAACGTGTGCGGCTTTTGTTTTCCCATACTGCGAAGAAATCTGTTAGACAATGTAGCAAACATTTACAAATCCCGAAACCCACTGTGCATAATGTGTTACACAAACGGCTACACTTACATGCTTACAAACTGCAGCTTCTGCAAGGATTATAACCACTAGATAAACCTGTATGTTTCATGTTTGCTTCCTTTGTCTGTGATTGCCTATAAGAAAATGAAAATTACATAAAGACTAATGTTTACCGATGAAGTGACTTTTCACACAAATGATGTAGTGAACTGAATATGGGGGAATGAAGATCCTTGTGAAGTCATTCAACATGTTTGTACATCAGAGAAAATTAATGTGTGGTGTGGCCTTATTCACAGCAAAGTTATTGGACCTTTCTTCTTTTCTGAGGACACCATAACTGGCAACATTTATCTTAATATGCTCAAGAACTATGTTTTTCCATAGCTGGAAGAAGACGTAATGGTTTTCCAACATGATGGTGATCCTCCTCACTTCAGCCTAATTGTTGGAAGATTTCCTGGTCTATCGACGGGAAGAGGAGCTCCACTTGGTTGGCCTTCAAGGTCACCTGATTTGACTCCCTTAAATTTTTTTCTTTGGGGGAAGTAAAAGGAGTTGTTTATGGCCATACAGGCCAGATTGAAACCTTAGATGAATTCAAGCAGGGAATCCGAGCAGCAGTTGATACAGTCACTCCAGAAATGTTGGCTCGAGTCTGGGCTGAAATTGATAATCGACTATAAATCTGCCGTGTGACAAAAGGAGCACACAAGTTTATTAGCCTCAGGTTTTAAACTTTTTTAGCTATACATTTTTATTGTTTTTCATTTTCTAAGATATCTATATTGGTTTAAAAAATATAGCTTCGTAAAATGCCGGCGAGTTTAAATGGACACCCTGTATATCTGCAAGAGTGATAGTTAATGCTGTATTTCAAGATTTACGTCTTTGTCAGATTTGGCATGTGAATGACAAGGACAAAAAGGATATACACATCCAGTTAATTAACAAATGCACAACACTTACAGTAAAAAATGTTCCTTTAATGTGCCATCATTAATCCCAGCTCATATACATTCCTAAGTTCAAATTTAAAAAGTACATTGGTATGAATAATCATGTCTCAAAGTAGGCTTTTAGAGTAATTGTATTGATAATGACAAATTCCAAGCATCACTGTATTACAGAATTCTCTCATTTTCCCCAAACAAAAGACTGCATTGGTTTCATGTAAGACATGATTGCATAAACTCATTATTAAGGCAAAAATAGAATCAGGTATATTCTGGTATGTTAATTTTATTAGAAACAGTTAACCAGAATTTCTCTGATTACAAGGGTAATTAATTGTTTTCCTAAAACTACCTTAAGGATAAACAGAAACAGATGCAAACTGTATAGACGTTAGTAAAAGAGAAACATGCCATGCTCTATGAATACTACAGAACACATCCGTTTCTATGTAATACTGTAGATGAAAAATTGCCAAGCTAAAATGTAATTTTGTAAATAAAAATTAACATGAAACCAAGGCAGAAACCATTCACAATAAAATGTAAGACCTATTACTTACTACACCATTGTAATTTTTATTTGCAAGCAATACATGCAAACCATGAAAACTACTTAATGTAGATACATAATATGCAATTAAACATGAATGAATGGAACAAAAATGAATGTAGCATTTTTACCTTTAACATAAGTCAGTGAAATTACATTTCTATATTCTGAAATAATGAATTGTCAGGATCATATTTTACTCTTTATTAAGCATATAACTTGATAAAAATGCAATTTAGTTTTTCATAAATGACTGCAAGCAGTTGGAAATGCATTACTTTAATGATTTCAAAGGAATTCCAAAAACACTTGATAACCATTAGAGAAAAAAGACGCTTTCCAGAGTTAGAAGCTGCTTCCCAGGAGTACGAAGTTCACCAAACTCTCTTATTTGAAAATACAACTCACTTGAGATTTCAAAGTCGTGCCCGTTTCCAAATGACCCAAGAGGTTGAGCACTCCATTCGTTAACCTTTCTTTTAAATGGCATTTCCCCCGATATAATCGAGGCCTATTCCATTGACGCAGCCCCTGCAAGACGATAATCAAAAAACCATGAAATGACATATACTCATCGTATTATATGATAGAGAAATCAAGCATTGTCATCCTAAATCACTCAAAAAATAAATTACCAACACAGTAAAAGGATTCATAGAAATAAAATTAAATCATTCATTAGACACAGTCACAAAATGCATATACTTAAACCCTCAACGAGTACTCAAAATAAAATAAATTTCTAAAGGAAGGATTGAGCGTTACGGATAAGAAACGAAGAGGATCATGTCATGTCAGTGCATTCTGTGCTTTGCTGAATTTAAATCAGTGATTCGTGTGCAAAGAGAATTCAGACAGACGTACAGCAGAGATCCTCCCACGGATAAAACGATCAGACGATAAATTTCTAAAGGAAGGATTGAGCGTTACGGATAAGAAACGAAGAGGATCATGTCATGTCAGTGCATTCTGTGCTTTGCTGAATTTAAATCAGTGATTCGTGTGCAAAGAGAATTCAGACAGACGTACAGCAGAGATCCTCCCACGGATAAAACGATCAGACAATGGTATCAAAAGTTTAAAGAAACGGTAGTGTCTTGCCAAAAAGCAGCCTGGCCGGCCATCAACCTCTGAAGAAGATGTTGAACGTGTGCGGCTTTTGTTTTCCCATACTGCGAAGAAATCTGTTAGACAATGTAGCAAACATTTACAAATCCCGAAACCCACTGTGCATAATGTGTTACACAAACGGCTACACTTACATGCTTACAAACTGCAGCTTCTGCAAGGATTATAACCACTAGATAAACCTGTATGTTTCATGTTTGCTTCCTTTGTCTGTGATTGCCTATAAGAAAATGAAAATTACATAAAGACTAATGTCCCTCACGTTTCACATTTCGCAAACATTTTCTCGAAAAACCTTTATTTACGTGTTTTATGAGCTTACAAAAAAATTTCATCGTTTCAAAAATTTAGAAATTTCCTCCTGTGGCAAATTCGTCGTAGATATCGGCGACCCTCCCGTCGGATTTAAATACAACCAATTCGAAAACCATTATATCCGTGTTTTGAGAGTTTTCAAAAAAATTTTTTTTTCCGAAAAACTCACCCCCCGTCGACTTTTTTCGAAAAATTTTGGAAAAAAAAATTTTTTCGCAAGTTATTCACCTAAAACTACAAAGCCTCACGTTTCACATTTCGCAAACATTTTCTCGAAAAACCTTTATTTACGTGTTTGATGAGCTTACAAAAAAATTTCATATTTTCAAAAATTTCGAAATTTCCTCCTGTGGCAAATTCGTCGTAGATATCGGCGACCCTCCCGTCGCATTTCAATACTACATATTCGAAAAACCATTATTTCCGCGTTTTGAGAGTTTAAAAAAAAAATTTTTTTCCGAAAAAATCACCGGCCCCCCCGTCGACTTTTTTCGAAAAATTTTGGAAAAAAAAATTTTCTCTCAAGTTATTCACCTAAAACTACAAAGCCTCACGTTTCACATTTCGCAAACATTTTCTCGAAAAACCTTTATTTACGTGTTTTATGAGCTTACAAAAAAATGTCATCGTTTCAAAAATTTCGAAATTTCCTCCTGTGGCAAATTCGTCGTAGATATCGGCGACCCTCCCGTCGGATTTCAATACAACCTATTCGAAAAACCATTATTTCCGTGTTTTGAGAGTTTTCAAGAAAATTTTTTTTTTTAAAATCGCCGGCCCCCTCCTGTCGACTTTTTTCGAAAAATTTTGGAAAAAAAAATTTTTTCTCAAGTTATTCACCTAAAACTACAAAGCCTCACGTTTCACATTACGCAAATATTTTCTCGAAAAACCTTTATTTACGTGTTTTATGAGCTTACAAAAAAATTTCATCTTTTCAAAAATTTCGAAATTTCCTCCTGTGGCAAATTCGGCGTAGACATCGGCGACCCTCCCGTCGCATTTCAATACTACCTATTCGAAAAACCATTATTTCCGCGTTTTGAGAGTTTTAAAAAAAAATTTTTTTCCGAAAAAATCACCGGCCCCCCCGTCGACTTTTTTCGAAAAATTTTGGAAAAAAAAATTTTCTCTCAAGTTATTCACCTAAAACTACAAAGCCTCACGTTTCACATTTCGCAAACATTTTCTCGAAAAACCTTTATTTACGTGTTTTATGAGCTTACAAAAAAATGTCATCGTTTCAAAAATTTCGAAATTTCCTCCTGTGGCAAATTCGTCGTAGATATCGGCGACCCTCCCGTCGGATTTCAATACAACCTATTCGAAAAACCATTATTTCCGTGTTTTGAGAGTTTTCAAGAAAATTTTTTTTTTTAAAATCGCCGGCCCCCTCCTGTCGACTTTTTTCGAAAAATTTTGGAAAAAAAAATTTTTTCTCAAGTTATTCACCTAAAACTACAAAGCCTCACGTTTCACATTACGCAAATATTTTCTCGAAAAACCTTTATTTACGTGTTTTATGAGCTTACAAAAAAATTTCATCTTTTCAAAAATTTCGAAATTTCCTCCTGTGGCAAATTCGGCGTAGACATCGGCGACCCTCCCGTCGCATTTCAATACTACCTATTCGAAAAACCATTATTTCCGCGTTTTGAGAGTTTTAAAAAAAAATTTTTTTCCGAAAAAATCACCGGCCCCCCCGTCGACTTTTTTCGAAAAATTTTGGAAAAAAAAATTTTCTCTCAAGTTATTCACCTAAAACTACAAAGCCTCACGTTTCACATTTCGCAAACATTTTCTCGAAAAACCTTTATTTACGTGTTTTATGAGCTTACAAAAAAATGTCATCGTTTCAAAAATTTCGAAATTTCCTCCTGTGGCAAATTCGTCGTAGATATCGGCGACCCTCCCGTCGGATTTCAATACAACCTATTCGAAAAACCATTATTTCCGTGTTTTGAGAGTTTTCAAGAAAATTTTTTTTTTAAAAATCGCCGGCCCCCTCCTGTCGACTTTTTTCGAAAAATTTTGGAAAAAAAAATTTTTTCTCAAGTTATTCACCTAAAACTACAAAGCCTCACGTTTCACATTACGCAAATATTTTCTCGAAAAACCTTTATTTACGTGTTTTATGAGCTTACAAAAAAATTTCATCTTTTCAAAAATTTCGAAATTTCCTCCTGTGGCAAATTCGGCGTAGACATCGGCGACCCTCCCGTCGGATTTAAATACAACCTATTCGAAAACCATTATATCCGTGGTTAGAGAGATTTCAAAAAAACATTTTTTTCGAAAAAATCGCCGGCCCACCCTGTCGACTTTTTTCGAAAAAGCTGGAAAAAAAATTTTTTCGCAAGTTATTCACCTAAAACTACAAAGCTTCACGTATCACATTTCGGAAAAATTTTCTCGAAAAACCATTATTTACGTGTTTTATGTGCTTACAAAAAAATTTCCTCTTTTCAAAAATTTCGAAATTTCCTCCTGTGGCAAATTCGTTGTAGATATCGGCGACCCTCCCGTCGCATTTCAATACAACCTATTCGAAAAACCATTATTTCCGTGTTTTGAGAGTTTTCAAAAAAAAATTTTTTTTCGAAAAATCGCCGGCTCCCCCTCCCTGTCGACTTTTTTCGAAAAATTTTGAAAAAAAAAATTTTTTCTCAAGTTATTCACCTAAAACTACAAAGCCTCACGTTTCACATTTCGCAAATATTTTCTCGAAAAACCTTTATTTACGTGTTTTATGAGCTTACAAAAAAATTTCATCTTTTCAAAAATTTCGAAATTTCCTCCTGTGGCAAATTCGGCGTAGATATCGGCGACCCTCCCGTCGCATTTCAATACTACCTATTCGAAAAACCATTATTTCCGCGTTTTGAGAGTTTTAAAAAAAAATTATTTTTTCGAAAAAATCGCCGGCCCCCCCCTGTCGACTTTTTACGAAAAAGTTTGGAAAAAAAAATCCAGCGACTTACCGTTACTGTTTTCCGGTAGGCACAAAGGATGCTGGCACACCATCGTCAACTGTCGCTGCTAGCAAACCGATTCCCTATCTGAGAACAAATAGCTTCATCCCCATATCTTTGAAAAACTATGTTATCTAAACGAAAACCTTTAACGCAAAATTCACGGATGTTAGCAAACTCAAGAAATTTAAAATAAACAAAGATGCAAAATGCCTAGGTTTAGTCAGTCTACACTACACTACACTACCAAAGGCAATTTTCGTCTATGGAAGTAGAGGAAAAATTGCAAAACAACGGATTTTTACTTGAATACCGATAGGAACATCGGCCGAACACGGAATTCTATCCCAAGTGAAACGCACTACTCTTTCCGCAGGCGTATGTAGCTACGGATAGCTTGTTTAGACTTCCCCTAGGAAGAAGCCTAGATCGTTCGCTTTTAGTACGATACACTTAGAACCCGGACTCCAGCGATCGGTGATGACCCCTGCTATTGAATTTAGGGAATTGAACGAGAAGATTCGCAAGTGCTGAAACCTCTTAATGAGTGAAATTTAGAAACAGGCACAGGCTGGTGTGTTAGTGTTAGTAATCTACGCTAAATACTAACCAGAATGCGCCTGACCCTAAAGTTAATTTATTAACTCTTCGCCTTCCACTGCCTGATCGAAATACATAGAAACAGACGCGAACTGCGAAGTTAGTAATAATAAAAGAGAAAGATGCCATGCTCTAAGAAGTTTGCAGAACGCGTCCTTTCTATGTATTGCTTGTTATTAAAAAATTCAAAGCTACGGTTAACTATAAATGAAAATAGATGTGAAGCCGGAGCAACCATGCCTATTATGAAACTGAATAGTTAAAGCTACTTCGGTATTCGATGGTGGTGGTGATGCCAGCCAGAAAGGGTCGTATGCCTCCCATGTCCTGAAAATAAAAATATGAACGTATAAGGTAGGAAACCGCGAAGCTCCGCAGCCACTCGACGATTTTAAGGATCGAGTGAAATTTATCATTAATAACAACTGCCGTGATTTCGAAAAGAGGCGGTCGACCCGTTTCGTCCAAGCCACCGTGACTCATAGCAGGAAAATTCGGGAAATCCCCGCGAAATAAGCGAAACGCTATTACATCTGAGAATGCATCCATCGGAAACTTCGATGTCAGATAAATAGAAATATTCGCTTCCTTCTATTCATGGAAAACTAAGAACGTCAGTTGAAATTGCTTTCACATAATGTCGAAGCACGAAATTGAATGGTAATATTCGGGCAGAAAGAAAACAGGAGCATATCTTCCTCTAGGTTTATAAATTATTGCTTAGGATTTTATTTTCCTCTAATCTAATAAAGGAACGGCAAAACTCACGGTGTTATAAATTCCGAATAAAATCGTCATGCGAAATTTTAAAAATATACAGAGAGATTTCGGGTCGTTAGAAATATGCCACTATCGTTTACGTTTCATAGCGAATGCCAGGGAAAAATCTAAAAAATTATAAGATAACCGATGAGTAAGGAGGGGTGAATTCTCAATATTGCGGGCAACACTTAATATTAAATTGCTACTTTCCCAATATAATGTGTCGACTACAAAATTGGCACCCTCAAATTGATTAGACATCTTCAATTCATTCTGTTTTATGAATATGGCAAATAAATTCTTTTTACATAAGTCATTGAAGTTACACCTTTATATTCCTAGAGCTATGTTAAAATTCGATCAAACTGAATACTTGATGCTGGTAAAGGATGAAAAAATCTTCCTGGGCACAGTGAACGAATTCATTCAAATAAACACATATACGCATGAAACAAACATTAATCCTTCTCAGAGCCCCATAAACCATTTATAAACCATAAAGATATGTATAAGATGAGAAATGCAGTTTAGTACTACAAATGTTCCATGAATGATTGCAAGAAATCGTAAAGGTGTGTAAAGGTGATTTCCAAGAAATACATAAGAAACTTGACATCCATCAGAGAAAAAATTCACTTGCCAGACAGAGGAGCTGCTTCCAAGTCTTCACATAATATGCCTTCCACCACAGACTCTCTGTTGAAAATGAAAGCTGCCGAATGACTTCAATGACTTTGTGCACGTTTCCAAATGACCCGAATGGGGTAGTGCACTCCATTCGTTAACCTTTTTTGGCGTTTCCCCCGATATAATCGAGGCCTATTCCATTCAGGAGAATCCTGCAAAACGACAATAAGAAATTTAGAATTGCATACAAGGAAAAGAAATGAAACATTTTCCCCCTACATTCATGAAAAAAAGATCCATAATAGTAAAATTAAAAAATTAAATACATTAGAAACGTCAGTAATAACACATACCAGTCCAAATAAAACAGTCAGCATAGGCATAAAACATATCACACCAATAAAGGACATGGACAAATAAATTTCTATATATAAAAATTCGTCAGAAATGCAATTTGTCAACGCAAACACATAAAATACAAAAAACACCAATTCAGTCAACAATGTCATGGAAACACATTAAACAAACAACTGTAAGACACTCGAAATCGATCAAACAATACAATCAGTCCTGAGCAACAAATGTCTCGTCACGCAATGCCAGCATTGGACGTCAATGTAAATGTCACGTCTGCACAGGCCTGTGCGGTCAAACCACATAGCGCTATGGGTGTCAGTCAGTCAATCAAAAGGGCAATACCATTTCAGATAGAAATGCGAGTAAATTAAGCATAAATAATACAAACGTAAAATATCACCTAGAATTTAACACCGTACATCGTATACCTCAACCTACGGAGCACCTGTTACCCTGTACACCTTTGATCCCACGATGATCCGTCCTCCGGTGCTTGGTCCTCCGGTCCCACGGCCCTCTGTCCACTGCGCAGATGTAGGGACGCGGCACCCTGTCATGGAAAATGGCTCTCTGAAAAAGAAATAGCAATTAAAAAGAGGAAATAACCCAATTCGGACAAAATAACATCTAAAGAGGCTTACTTATCAGTGTAGCTGTCTGCGAGTCCTCGTCTTCTTTGCTGTCTAAAAAAGAAATTTGCAGCACCTGTCAACGCTTATGAGGAGGAAGAGGTTAATGCTACATATATAAATGCAAAGAAATACAACAGAGAATATTCGCAAGTGTATCAATCGCATAGAACATCGCATCATGTACGTATATATTCGCATGGAAGTGTGAGTCGTTGTTAGGGATTTTGTGTGACTGGCCAGTGAGGTCGACCTCCAGGGGAAAGGGACGTTTGAGAGAGCTCTCTCTATGCCACGGCCGGGCATTTGTTGTGTGTAACACCTTAAAATACTACTCTAATGGGTACGTGGCATGCCATAGAAATATAGACCGAATTGTATACGTAGACATACGAAATGAAAAATATCGACAAATGCATGTAAGTAATGCGATGGTTGTAAAAAATGTAATTTCCATTTGTACATAAGCAAATAAAGTAAATAAATATCGACAAATGCACAAGTGTAATACCATAGGACTAAAAATAGTAAGGAGAAAAACAAGATCGGGAATGGGTAAAAAATAGGTTGGGTGGAATTGGGGAAGTTTTGCCTGGTTTTTGAGAGTCCTCTTCTTGACGAGTGCGTAGGAGCCCCTGAAATTAATAGAAATACAACGATATAAGAAAGGCTAGTGTAAATTGCCCGTCAAAAATAACGGGTATACATGAATAAATTAAATTTAAGACGGATTCTTATTCCCCCTCTCAATCCCCATCGCTATCTCAGCGTATAATAGGCACAATCTTACATATAGAATGGCGATAAAAAAAAGAAATCGACGAACAGTAAATAAACACGTAAAATAAACATAGATACATACGTGGTGTAAGAAACTGTTTCATCAACGGTAGTTACATACTTAAAATATCAAATAAGGAACGGAAATCGTATACAAAAAGTAAACACACACAACCTTAAACTCATCCCCATATATATTAATATATGATGGACGAAAACTAGTGAGAATTGTTGTGCAAATGGTATTCATATTAAAAGGTCCTCACTGCCACTCATGCAGAGAAAATCTGAAAATCACTTTTTCAATTTAAAGTCTGAAAAGATTCGGGGTCGGAAAGGAATTTGTAACTCTAATATATGTGATGTCCAATCTAAATATCGGTTGCGGACGACTGTTTCCTTGTCCAGCCGTTCGACCACAAGAAAAAGACATCACCACCTCGTTGCCCTTATTATAATAAAGTACCTCGCATGAGGTGGAATATTCACTTATCTCACCAACTTGTACTATTAAAACTTGTTTGGAATGTTACAACGCTTTCGATCAAATGGGTCTTTAAAGTCAAGCCGTTTGCATTCAATGTAACAACTCTCAGCCCTCTCTAATATAATCCCCGAAAATTTTCGGAGAAATTACTTAGCCTTAGGTTAATTTCCAAATGGGGAAGCATGCCACTATCTTCGCACACATTTCCTTTATAGGCATTACACGTACAAGAGTGAATAATCACTTTCTGGAAGGGGGTGACAATATAACCGCACTACTATAAACTATGCCTATTAACATCGCGTCGGAGATGATACGTAGGAAGGCCTAAAATCAGAAGGGAACATTTCTATATATTACTGGAATTTAAATAACTTCCATATTTAGTCTTTATGTCGGCGAGAAGTCGCGGAAACTAAGATGTGAAGCTTCAAAACCAAAAGGGAAGACAGGATTTTGGTCGGCGTACGTTACGATAAAATTCACTCACTGAAGTATATGAAAAGTTACAAAAATCGAGAATAAATGGTCGTGGTTTCACGTACGCGACAATTTTGAATATACCAAGACTTGATAAGCGAGACATTTAAAGAAATGCAATGAATTTTACACTAACACCATCGCAGTGCAAGAAAGTTACTGACCTTCGAAGTGTTGGAACACTCCGAAGTGGGCTCGTCGACCATCGGGCTTCGAATGAAAAACCTTAGTTCCGGTCTAGGGATGGCAGTTCAGCGCGATAGTCATTTGTCTAATAGTAGAAAGTTGAAATTCATTTTTAAAGACATTAAATACAATAAAGTTATTATACAATATGGTTTTTAATATAAAATTGTAATAATATGCTTGTTTTCTTTATTTAAAAATAATATTTTATAATAACAATAATAATTTTCTTTAAATAAACAATAATTTCTTAAAACGACAAAGTGACATCTATTTTTACGTGAGAGAAAATGTCGAAATTGAAGTGCAATATGACATAGGGAATAGTCAGCTCTAAAGTAAACGTTATTCCTGAGAATTCTTACACATGACATTATTTTTGTGGTTTAATTTATCGATAAAGTACCAGCATTAATTACAACCTGCTTAAAAACTCAGCATGTCAATGTAAGACGCCAAACCAACAGAATTAACCCTACCGAAACTATAAATACGGAGAAAAGTAATTCTCAAACCTGCTTAATATTACAAATTTCTCGCGAATTGATATCTGCGATTCATTTCCAGCGTTCTATTTATTTATGTATAAAACATATTGTAAGATAATCAGCCGATTTTAATTTTGTTACACACCATTCTATTTAACCCTTTCGTCGCGGAATTAATATCCGAACCGTGAAAACCATCCAGGTAATAATCAACTTCGTCTGGTAGGTAATTTTATTTTTATATAGTGGAAATACATCCAAAAAATGTTCAAAATCCCCATTTAGAATAATTTATAATAAAGTCATGATTACATTCTAAAATCATAATAATAATGTTAATACTTTCACAACTCTGTTATAGCAATAAAAGTGTTTAAGCATCTATTAGACATATTAAATATAATAAATATTAGATCAATGCGAGTTAAATTAAATAACTGACTTCAAATCTTCAAAAATTTATGATACTATAATTACAAAAATACGAAAATTTTCAACGAAATATTTACATGGGACAAATGGTGTCCATGTTTACAAACTGAAGATCATTCAGGGGTTCGTGTGTGTTGTTGAGCGGCAGTAATAGGAGAAAGTTTTTTTCAGGTCCGTGGGTTAAACTGGAATGTCGCAGCGTATATGTCAAAGCGTAAGGATTAATTCATCACAATTGTTAAGATGAACCTCTCTAGATATATATATATATAGGTATATATAGCGGTTTGTAACTACTTTGGCAAAATACAAAATTGAGGCACTTCAAGATGTGCAAGAAACTTTATTGTTGGTAGGATTATAGGTTTTTGTCACAGCCGAAGGAAAAAATTCGAAAGTTTCGAAATTCCCACTTTGAGGGGTAAATTTGGTTCCTTTTTGCCCCATTTTTGGCCCATAAGAAAACATGTAAATTGTTGTAGAGGTTTTTATATTTGCACTTTAAAATTATTTCCCGTGAAGATACGAACTCGAGACTTAAAGTATCGAATAGGGTATAAATTTTAGTTTTTTATTTTTGAAGACAGAATTTCAATCCGAGTAGAATTAGCGTTAATTTCTAGTTTTTATCGGAAAGAAGTGATAATTTTTCTAGGCTGGCAATAGATCCAATGTAAGCAGTATTAGGCGGCCATGCGACGGGAATTCCTCGTCTGTGAGTAAACAGAGCCGCTGCGTATCAGGGGCATCCGCAATAGGATCGCAACAATGCCACATTTATAATCCGAATTTCGGACGTAGCCGCCAGGGCCGCAGGAGGCGATTCTCCTCGCAAAGGTGGTGATTTGTTATCAAGAAACACGTAAGTGTTATTTGAAGAGAAATATGAATCATTGAAGTAGAAAAATCCGTATTCTTTAGGATAATAGTTGTGTTAAAGAATATAGAGGCAAAATAATCAAGTCAATTAAAATTATTAATATTTTTACCGTGACGACTTTTTTGGTTTCTCTAATACGAAATACTTTCGTAGAATTCTTAAATAATTATAGTATTCCTAACCAGATTCTGTGTGAAATTTATTAAGACTGAGCGTCGTAATTTCATTTAATAATCAATCAAGTCAAATCGTAAATGGGAAGGCTAGTATTTGGACGTCGTGTGACTCCCAGGTCAGCTCGTACGTGAAATACCCCTCCTGTGCCTGAGTATTCCGAGTGTTTCACGCAGAAGAGTAGTCTTATCTAAAAACAAGCTGGCAGAAGACTATGCTTTGTCGTACACCCTTGAATACTGGATCAAGAAATGTAGGTTTTCCACGGTTTTTAAATGGTAAATTTAGGTCTAACTAGGCGATAAGCCCCTTGCTCGCTTACGCTCACCGACCCCTCCACCCCACCCACCCACCCCTTGTTCGCTGTTGTTGGATTTAGATTCGTTTTACGGGAATATGTTTTGAATATGAGTTTAATGAATATATTTTATAAGGGATGTATGTTTGGTTTTTAATAACAAATTAAGACTGTTAGTGGAATAACTCGATAAATGATAAGATTAGACGACTGAAATTCGCGGAGATGAAAAGCGTTAAAGAGAGAGTGAGAGAGGCAACCAGAAATATGATTTTAGTAATACAGACAAAAAATATAAACAACATGAATACCTACTGCGTTCGATTTATTTGCATTATATTCGTATCTTCGGTCATTTCGAGCAAGTTTCAATCTTATTTTCGATCTACAAGCCTTTTTTAAGGTGCTAATGCACGGAAATTACCGAGGACAACGGCAACGTTAACCATGGAGCCTTATTATTGAAATGTTAAGAAAATTTTACCAAACCTCGAGTATAAATTCAAAATAAGAGCGAATTCGAATGAGTAGTCGACGGGAAGAATAATAATACTCATCTATTTTGACGTGTTTTAGCGTAAATTTCGTGACGATAACTTAATTTTAAGATATTTTAAAGAGTAAAAGAAAGAAAGAAAGCCTTCAAGCCAAAAAGTTGATTAATACGTGTTACCTTATGGGAATCGACACCCTTCCTCTGGAGACGAACCAGTGATTTATTCGCATTTATGATGAAGAATGGTCTAACTCAGTAACATACATTGTACAAGCTTTCTCATATACTATTGCGTCGTTTAGTTATCTTTAGAAAATGAAAAGCGTATCCGCCAGTTTTTAGAAAACTCAATTTTTTTTAAGTTGCTCTAGAATAAACTATCCTTATATTCATTCATTGAGAAATATGAAATATTATTACAGAAGTATACTCAAGTAACTGCGCGAAAGTTTATCAAAACCGTTGTAGCCGTTTTTGAGAAAATCAAATTGTTGTTAAAGTTGTCTAGAATTAACTAGCCTTATATTCATTCATTGAGAAAAATGAAATATGTAGTATTATTGCAGACGTGTACACAATTAACTGTACGAAATTTTATCAAAATCAAATTACTGACAATGTTGCCTAGAACAAACTATCCTTATATTCATTTTTTTGAGAAATATGAACTATTTTGTATTATTGAAGACGTTAACTCAAGTGTCTGTACGAAATTTGATGGAAATCGTTATAGCCGTTTTTGAGAAAATCAAATTGTTAAAAATGCATAGAATAAACTTCCCTTAATTATTGAGTAATGTCAACCATTTCTTCATATATTCCAGAGTAACGCCCCCCCCTCCCCCCCCTTCTTGGCGAGTCCTACGATGAACCCATTTTCGGTCGCCACTGATATGTGTTCTAGCGACCCTGAGTCATGCGACCGCATATCACTAGGGATCGGGAAAATTTTGCCTGGAAAATTTTGTCATTTTATTGTCTCTAACTTTCCCTTATCACTCGGACAAAGGAGGAAACATTCCCAAGTCGAATTCCCATAATATATAGACACAAATACCTTGATGGGAAGGCGCCTCGGGAAGTTGGCGCCCGGGTGCATTGCACCCACTGCACCCAGGGTAGGCACGCCCCTGGACCTAAGGTAAAAGGCCTTGACCCCTGTGTAGTTATTGAGCACTTCGCGTCTCATCCTCCATATTTCCGTTTTTCCTTCCACCCTCCTCCTTTTCTCTCCCCCTTTTTCGCACCACCCCTCTTACCTCGGGTCTCCTTTTGCCCGACGGCATAGCATTGGAAGTGAGAGAAGTCGTTCGTTGCACACATTAGTTCCACGTGTATGTAGTATGTACATGGAAGCAAAAAAAAACGGGTGTCTTTCTATAGGAAGGATTGAGCGTTACGGATAAGAAACGAAGAGGGTCATGTCATGTCAGTGCATTCTGTGCTTTGCTGAATTTAAATCAGCGATTCGTGTGCAAAGAGAATTCAGACAGACGTACAGCAGAGATCCTCCCACGGATAAAACGATCAGACAATGGTATCAAAAGTTTAAAGAAACGGTAGTGTCTTGCCAAAAAGCAGCCTGGCCGGCCATCAACCTCTGAAGAGGATGTTGAACGTGTGCGGCTTTTGTTTTCCCATACTGCGAAGAAATCTGTTAGACAATGTAGCAAACATTTACAAATCCCGAAACCCACTGTGCATAATGTGTTACACAAACGGCTACACTTACATGCTTACAAACTGCAGCTTCTGCAAGGATTATAACCACTAGATAAACCTGTATGTTTCATGTTTGCTTCCTTTGTCTGTGATTGCCTATAAGAAAATGAAAATTACATAAAGACTAATGTTTACCGATGAAGTGACTTTTCACACAAATGATGTAGTGAACTGAATATGGGGGAATGAAGATCCTTGTGAAGTCATTCAACATGTTTGTACATCAGAGAAAATTAATGTGTGGTGTGGCCTTATTCACAACAAAGTTATTGGACCTTTCTTCTTTTCTGAGGACACCATAACTGGCAACATTTATCTTAATATGCTCAAGAACTATGTTTTTCCATAGCTGGAAGAAGACGTAATGGTTTTCCAACATGATGGTGATCCTCCTCACTTCAGCCTAATTGTTGGAAGATTTCCTGGTCTATCGACGGGAAGAGGAGCTCCACTTGGTTGGCCTTCAAGGTCACCTGATTTGACTCCCTTAAATTTTTTTCTTTGGGGGAAGTAAAAGGAGTTGTTTATGGCCATACAGGCCAGATTGAAACCTTAGATGAATTCAAGCAGGGAATCCGAGCAGCAGTTGATACAGTCACTCCAGAAATGTTGGCTCGAGTCTGGGCTGAAATTGATAATCGACTATAAATCTGCCGTGTGACAAAAGGAGCACACAAGTTTATTAGCCTCAGGTTTTAAACTTTTTTAGCTATACATTTTTATTGTTTTTCATTTTCTAAGATATCTATATTGGTTTAAAAAATATAGCTTCGTAAAATGCCGGCGAGTTTAAATGGACACCCTGTATATCTGCAAGAGTGATAGTTAATGCTGTATTTCAAGATTTACGTCTTTGTCAGATTTGGCATGTGAATGACAAGGACAAAAAGGATATACACATCCAGTTAATTAACAAATGCACAACACTTACAGTAAAAAATGTTCCTTTAATGTGCCATCATTAATCCCAGCTCATATACATTCCTAAGTTCAAATTTAAAAAGTACATTGGTATGAATAATCATGTCTCAAAGTAGGCTTTTAGAGTAATTGTATTGATAATGACAAATTCCAAGCATCACTGTATTACAGAATTCTCTCATTTTCCCCAAACAAAAGACTGCATTGGTTTCATGTAAGACATGATTGCATAAACTCATTATTAAGGCAAAAATAGAATCAGGTATATTCTGGTATGCTAATTTTATTAGAAACAGTTAACCAGAATTTCTCTGATTACAAGGGTAATTAATTGTTTTCCTAAAACTACCTTAAGGATAAACAGAAACAGATGCAAACTGTATAGACGTTAGTAAAAGAGAAACATGCCATGCTCTATGAATACTACAGAACACATCCGTTTCTATGTATTACTGTAGATGAAAAATTGCCAAGCTAAAATGTAATTTTGTAAATAAAAATTAACATGAAACCAAGGCAGAAACCATTCACAATAAAATGTAAGACCTATTACTTACTACACCATTGTAATTTTTATTTGCAAGCAATACATGCAAACCATGAAAACTACTTAATGTAGATACATAATATGCAATTAAACATGAATGAATGGAACAAAAATGAATGTAGCATTTTTACCTTTAACATAAGTCAGTGAAATTACATTTCTATATTCTGAAATAATGAATTGTCAGGATCACATTTTACTCTTTATTAAGCATATAACTTGATAAAAATGCAATTTAGTTTTTCATAAATGACTGCAAGCAGTTGGAAATGCATTACTTTAATGATTTCAAAGGAATTCCAAAAACACTTGATAACCATTAGAGAAAAAAGACGCTTTCCAGAGTTAGAAGCTGCTTCCCAGGAGTACGAAGTTCACCAAACTCTCTTATTTGAAAATACAACTCACTTGAGATTTCAAAGTCGTGCCCGTTTCCAAATGACCCAAGAGGTAGAGCACTCCATTCGTTAACCTTTCTTTTAAATGGCATTTCCCCCGATATAATCGAGGCCTATTCCATTGACGCAGCCCCTGCAAGACGATAATCAAAAAACCATGAAATGACATATACTCATCGTATTATATGATAGAGAAATCAAGCATTGTCATCCTAAATCACTCAAAAAATAAATTACCAACACAGTAAAAGGATTCATAGAAATAAAAATAAATCATTCATTAGACACAGTCACAAAATGCATATACTTAAACCCTCAACGAGTACTCAAAATAAAATAAATTTACCCAAATAAAACATACCAATTTCAATGCAATATATTAAAAAACATACAAAATATGAAAACAAGTCACTAGTAAACTAAAATAGGATACTATATAGTAAAATATAGCATAGTCATAAAAACATAACAGGTACCCATGCGAAAACAAGACACCAATAAATAAATTTGTCTATAAATAAATAGTCAAAAATACAAATAAAGAGACAGCGATTCAGTAAACGAATCACACCAAAAACCACCATAATACACTCGAAATCGATCAAATAATCCAATCATTCGTAAGCAATAAATGTCTCGTCACGCAATACACATCGTAAAAAACGTCACGTCTGCACAGGCCTGTGCGGTCAAACCACATAGCGCTATGGGTTGTCAGTCATACAACAACATAAGATATTACATGTCCTTAAAGAACTATGCGAACAAAACTCTCATTTCAATACTATCAAAAAACAATAGATATATGCGAGTAAATTAGGAGTAAACACATCGATAATAACAAATCGTTACACGACTCACCAAAAATCACCCAGAATACCTGACCGTACGTCAAATACCTCATCCTCCGGAGCACCTCTTGCCTGCAATCCTTTTTCCCTCGAGGTCACTGCAGGCTGCTCCTCAGCGATGTGTCACTCGGTGTCCTCCCTTGCTGCCGCCACACCTCTCGGCGTTAGGCTCCTTGGTGCTTAGCCCCATGGCGATCTGCCCATCATCTCCGTTGATGCGCTGTAAACCATTCCACTAATATTATTTCGTTAAATTGAATGTCCTTCGTCGTTTAACTACTCATACCCGAAATGGAACGTTCGGGAGAGCGTCTCTATGCGAACAAGAACGCGCATTTAAATAATTTCAGATATATTGAAACATTTATCTGGATATTTTAAACAATCAAATCAACCTTCTATTATAGACAAATAGTCAATAACAAGACGAAAAAACAAAACTAAAATGAAACAATGCACGTGAAGTTAATATATTTAAGCAATATTTCATGTTGAAGAATCGCGATTTTTGGAAAATTATGAACATATTCAGGATGTATTTTAATTATCTCGTCCACATGGATACTTGGAAGTAGAATTCCTTGCATAAATTCCCTATAGCAACACGAATATAAAATCAAAGCAATTTGAGGATAAGTTGTAGGAGATAAAAAATCCTATTGTCTTACCGATCTTGTTTTCCGTCAGCACAAATGATCCACTGGCTGACCATCACGAATCCCGATTCGTCGAATGTCCCTACCAGCAATCTCTATTTACTGTCGAAACTGAGAACAGATCGCCCCAGTCCCATATATTTAGAAAAAACTCATGTAATAAAAAATCTAACGGAGAAGCTGAAAGTTAAATTTACTATTTGAAACAAATTTATAATTTAAAAAATAAGTACAGATGCAAAATGCTCAAGGTTAGTTGGTTAAAAGTTATAATACTACACTAAGGGCAATTTGCATCCGTGTAATAATATGCAAAACTGCAAATTTTAATCTAATACCGATAGAATCATCGACCGAACACGGAATTCATTTCCAAGTGAAACGTACTGGCCTATCCGCAGGGGGATAGCTAGTTTTGACTTCCCCTAGGAAGAAGTCAATATCTTTGCCTCGTTCGCTGTCAGTACGAACACTTGGAACTCGGACTCCAGTGGAAGGCGATGATTCATCCTACAGAATTTAAAGAATTAAACAATAAAATTCGCGACCGCAAAAACTCCTTGATGAGGCTAATTTAGAAACAGGCACACTCTGGTGTGTTAGTATTAGTAAAGTTATTCTACTCTAATTACTAACCAGAATGCACCTGTTTCTAAATTTCATTAATAACTCTGCGCCTAACTCTGTCTGAATGAAAAAACATAGAAACAGAGGCGACTGCTGTATTAGTGGTGCTAAAAGAGAGACATGCCATGCTCTACTAAGAAGATTGCAGAACACATCCGTTTCTATGCTTTACTTGGAATAAAAAAATGCAAACTTAAGGCTAAATATGAATGAGAACAAATATGAAACCAGGGCAACCATTCTCTACGCCTACGTTAGCAAATCGTCACATCGTGACGAAAACTTTTAGAAGTTAACGTAACTTAACTAGGAAATTGAATAGTTAAAGCTACATCGGGATTCGATGGTGGTGGTTTGACGACAGATGTCAGCCAGAGCCCTCCTTACCCTGCAAATAAAAATATGAACATAAGGACTGTTTTAGAGACGATTATCAACTATAGAGATTTTCATGTGTTACTGAACTTCGAAGCTAATCCGTCCTCAACGGAAAGAAATGCAAATTAGTATACATATTATTAAATTCTCCTATTCCATAAATAGGATGAATTTTACAATTATTCTCATTTCTAATTCCCGGTAATCATCTTTAACTAGCGCATTCAGAAACGAAATAATCGCTTGAACAAATGAAAAGCTTCAGGAATGGAACACGCACCGGCATCACAGGCGACAACCCGGCACAAGACGAGTAATTCCTAACTGCTTGTCGGAAATCTAATTGTAAGAGGCCAGATCATTTCGCTATTCCGATAGCGAAGCGCATAGACTAATTGGGTAATTAATATCAATTGGCGTGATTTTGAAGAGGAGCTGTCGACAAGATTAGCCCAACACTCGGAAATTCATTACGAAAAAATCTACGTTATGCACATCCTTCTGAAAGTGCTACAAATACCTGCTGCCTTCCGTTCCTGGGAAACTAGAATAAAATTAAGATTTCTTCAACGCAATTTTCCTGCAAAAATGGGATGTTATATTCAAACATAAACAAAAAAGGAGCACATCTCTATCATTTATCCTTATTTAGATTTTTATTTTCTCGTATTTTCATAAACGTACGGGGTCTAAGATGCACAAAACTCCTGGCTTTATAAATTTAGATTAAAATTACGTAATATGCTATTTTAAAATCTTATGATATATATAGAGGCTACTAGTCGTTCATAAACTTTGCACTCTCGTTTACATTTTGTCGCCAATACGAGGAGGGAAAATCATAAGACCTCAAGATAATATAAGCAACGATGATTGAATCGATCGTTATTGCACTCTCAATATGGCGGGTACAATGTAAAATTACATTGATTGATTAAGTTTCGAGTACAAAATTGGTAACCTCTTCACACATTAAAAGCCAAATTGATTACCTATCTTAAATGAATTCGGTTTTATTGTCTTTACAGTCGAAACGCTTCCGAAGCATTCTTTGCTAAATTAGAGGAAAAAGCTTCATCTTTGGTTCTCCGCACCCAGTATTGTTTTAAATATTTTATTTATTCGAGTATTTGTGCCACGCAGCATTCTGTCCGAGTCATCAACACGTTCAATTAAACATATTTTAAGCTGAGAAATAACGTTAGCTTCTAAGAAGTGGTTTCATTTTGATATACATAACTGCACACATCTACTACTGTGTTCAGAAATTTGACTTCTATGACTTAGAGACCATATATATTTCACAAGATACGCGATGCATTCACAAAGTCCTTCCAATAAATTTAACAAAAAATTCGTAAATACTGATTTAAACACGATTTGTGAAAATAAAATCGGAACGTGGACACTTACCTTTGAGGTAACCGGAGGATTTGTCTGGAAGTCATGACCGAGAGTGAGGAAACACGTCCTGCTTCGACCAAGGTAGAGCTTAAACTTGAGAAAAACGCGCGAATTATCAGCCGACCTCAATGGCTATTCCTGGGATCGAGATTTTAAATAATTTAGATTAACTTTTCTCGGTAATATAAAAGAACATTTCTTAGTTGATTCATAAAAAAAGATTTCTTGAACAATTCTTGATACTTATAAAATTATTTTTTGAAAAAAAGTTTTAAATGATATCATTATGAAGCAGTGTAACCAACCGTAAGTGTATATTAGTATTTTACGGTGAATATATAACTTTATTTATCGATCAATACATCTACAAGAATTAAATGTTGAGGAATCAAATCTCAATGTGACATTTTCGTAAGAGATAAATTTATCATACTTTATCCGTCGTTCGAGGACAGACCAATACGTTATTATTCATTAATTGACGTCATGTAAGATTTATTCATTTAGCAGTGCATGTTCGATTTTAAAATAACTTCCTATAAGTACAGTGCATTTATCTCAGCATAAGTGCCATGACTAAAGGACGTGATTGAGGCAAACTTATAGAGCATGGTTCAGAGTATGTATATGATACAGGAACAAAAATGTCTCGTTTGATTTTTCTCAACCTACCGCGCTATTTTCAAGAGCGTAATTAGTGACCTCTTGTGGCCGACGGAATGAACTAAGTGTACTTTTCGTCGGGAGACAACCGTGGTGACCGTGGAAATTCGTAGGCATTTGTCTCCGCTGCGAATATTAATTTTACAGGTAATTCGAATACAGTATTGAAATATTCTTAGTTTGTATTTACTTGGGTTAATTTTTACTGAACCCTATGTGAATAACATTTGCCATTTGTTGATTTTTTAAAAAGTATCGGCGAGTATGAAAGTGATAATAATGTCCAATATTACTATTTGAATATTTGCAGCTCTGACAGCTTCAGCATGCGTTCTGCAGCGAAGTAAATGCTCTGATGCTCGTCTTAAGAGAAGAATTTGTTGCACCTGAGAAAGTGATATTCATATACAGTAAGTTTGTTTCTCAGAAGAGGTATAGTGACTGAACTTATCTCACTTTTCAAAGTTAACTGTGTAAACTGATTCATAGGCGACAGCATAAGATGGAAACATTTGCAATTTACTACTGAATATGGCAATAATATTGTACACAGGTATAGATTTATTTATAGTCGATACAAGATTCTGCAGGGTGCTTACACGCTGTACATTGTGTTAGGTAAAAAAATCTTTCTTATTGGCATTCCTCTTTTTTCTAACAGCAGAAGTTTTCTTGTTTGGAATGCCACTATTTTTCAGTTCCATTATTATAAATGGTTAAAAAGTCATTTAGTTATTAGGCAGCATGAATACCTTCATGGTTAGTATTAATTTAAGTTTTGCGGATTTAGATTAATCTGCATTCATATTGATCACTAAATCACGGAAATCACATATGCAGTTACAGCTGAATTTACATAGGTATATCCCAAAATTTTTTGCACTTGTAATTGGTTTCTGATCTCTTATGGCCTGTGATTTAGGCTTGAATTTTTCCTATTCCCTCATTGATGGAAGGAAGTTGACCTACTTAGTAGTACTATTATCTTAGAAATGGGCAATTAGAGATAGTGGAGAGTGATTTAGCAACAAAATATGGCTTTTATTAGTATTCCTCCTGTATCATTAAGGGGGAGTAACTTTATTCCCATATATATTCTTCCATCCAAAATGTCTTTTGATGGATGAAATTCATGTGGTTGCTTTCTGTGGTAATAAAGCTTTCTATTGGCTTCCTTATGCTATTCCTTCCCTATGCTTGTAGAATGGTGACTTGATTAAGTATAAATTAATTTTCTCATTACTACTTTTGAGTGAAATGGTTCAGCAATTCATCCTGTAATTCATCTCTAGTAATGGAGGGTGATACATAATTATAAATATTTGATAAAATATTCTTCTTGTATTGAAATATCTATACATACAATAATAATTAATGTAACATTTATCCTATTTTGCTTGTAATGCAGTAATTATTCTTATAACTATCAAAGCCTATGGCGGTGTTCTTATGTCTTGGTCAGGACGTACAATTTCTGACAACAGTGGCAACAAAATTTCATATGATATGTGAGTTTTTGGGTTAATGCCTCCATAAATTTTTAGGGTTACACAAATTCATGTTCACGGTCTAGTTCTTAACTTTTTGAAAAAAGATTTGATTAACACAGATATGAAACCCAAGATGAATATTGATAACTTATTTTTAGTATTAATAAAGAGAGATTAACATTAGGGATGGATGCAACTTTGCATGCCTTTAAAGCGTCAGATTTTTCCAGAATTTTTAATTGTACAGTTTTTCTTTCACTGAGATAGAGGAGTCATTTTCTTTGTCTTAAAGCAGTTCTTAAATTTAGCATATATGTACTTCTGTGGTAAAATTCCTAAATATCAATTATTTAGTTATGTTGACATCAAGGTTTGTAATCAATACATCTTTAGTGTTTTTTAACCAATAGCTACAATTTAACTGAGAACTTTAGAAATGATGGTTAATTCATTTACAAAAAATAATATATTCATTTTCTTCTTTGAAAACCTTCAAATTAAAGGGTAACATGAGATTTTAAAGAAATTTAAGTTAAAAAAATTATAGAATGATTTAAGATGAGGGAAATAAGAGTATCACAAAGTGCTCTATCATAAGAAAGCCCTCTTATGGTACACAATTTCTGATTTGATTTTCTTTTTATTTCAGAAGCGTGACTCCAAGAGAAAGTTAACTGGCCATTCTGAACATGCAGTCTCAAGACACAGCTGACATACCAGATCTGCATGGACCTCTTCTATTTTGTGATATAAAGAAAAATAGTGGTAAGTGTAATGAATTTTTCTTACGAAGTAGAATGAATGAGCTTCCCATTTTGTGTTGTTTTGGCTAAGGTTCCGTATTGTACGGCCAGAGATAGTAACTGCTTCCCTTGAGCAATGAAATTATGCACTGTGTGTACGTGGGATATCCGCTGGCATTGAGAGGGAGAAGGTATTCCGTCAGGGTGTCGAAGTCACCCAGCACGACTTGATATCTGTTGCCCTACTACCAACCCTTATTATATTTGCTCTGCTTCTGGCACTGTATCTCCGGGACGAGGAGGGACATATGGGTCCAGTCAGGGCATGAAAGGCACCCAACATGACTCGATCTCTATACCACATGACTGTTGACATACTAACAACCATTAGTATGTTATCTCTGTTTCCGGCACCATTTCTCCAGGACGAGGAGGGATATATGGTTCCAGTCAGGGTGCCTGAGGCACCCACCATGACTCTTATCGCTATACCTCAGACTTCTGCCATACTAATAATCCCTATTACATTATCTCAGTTTCCGTCACCGTGTCTCTGGGACGGGGAGTGTGATATGGTTCTAGTCAGGGCATCGAAGGTGCTGACTCGATCTCTATACTCCCAGACTGCAGCCATATGAACACCTCTTATTACACTTGCTCTGCTTCTGACACCATATCTCTATAATCCCTGACTGTGGCGGCAACATACAATCTCCATTTCAGAAGTGTTATGCAAGCTTTCTCGTACTTATAACTCTTAATCGCAATGTCATCATACGACTTCTCGATAAATGTTATAAACACGCTCCTTCGGAATAGTTCCGTAGTTTTAGTTACTCGTATGTTTTATTGTCACTTTTTTGTATCATTTAGGTCAGTGTTTCTCAACTTTTAGTAGACCGGGAAACACCTAGATTTATCCATTAAACTTAGGAGGAGCACTAGAACAAACTTTTCAGGAAAACATTTGTTACGTGCCAGCTGGAATGTCTATCATAGTACACTTGTCAGTACAAAAAAGACTCGAGGAAAAAATGAATGACTGAACTAAAAAAATCGAAATGAAATTAAAGACGACCTCGCACACATTATATATTGGTTATTTAATTTAACAAAATAAACCCATACAAAATAAAGGATGAAAAACTTACGTAGCACCTACGTAATGGTTATGGAGCACCAGTTGCTCCGCAGAGCACCGGTTGAGAAACACTGATTTAGGTGACTATGGAGTATATTATATGGCCATTGGAGGTGTTATTATCTCTGGCCGTAATATTAGGAATATGTTCCGTTTTTTTTATCAGGTTGATAATTGTGGTGTTCTTGCTTAGATCTTGCAAGGTTTTAATTGACATTCCAGTATGTCCCATTAAACTTTTTATTTGTGCAGAAACAACATTTTTTGGAACGTAAAGCATTTTAGTAGATTTTTCAAAAATAGATTCTCATACGTACAGGCTGAAGTTGAAGATGTTTAGAATTAGGATTTTTACCTAATGGAAGTAATAGAGAGTTTTACAGTTTTGATCATCTGATACAAGAAATGGCATGGCATATTTTATGCTATATAAGATTAATACATGAGACAGAGACTGTGAAATTCCATCATAAAAGGAGGGGATGAATTATTAGTATGAATAATTCATATAACAAAATAACTTATATAAACTGTTACAGATTCCACACAAATTTTACTATAATAATATTATAATACTAATAAAACTAGTTTTTTACTGAAATGTTTAAGTGGCCTCTCCGCCAACCTCGAGCAATGCCTCAGAGATAATCCATTCCATATCATCATCTTCCCTACACCATCCAGAGCTTGCTTTAAATTCAGTTTCTGGTATATTTAAATCTTTCACAATTTCTCATCCTTTACACAGGATACTTTATATTGCTACCTGGAATACATTATCATGCTTTACATTAATGTAATGCGACCAACGTGCAATTTATCTCCCGTTTTGAAAAAATGCTTTTAGCAATGGTAACTATGCTACCATTTATTTATTTAATTTTTATTACAAATAAATGTTTGGTTAACCCTAGAACTACCAAGGGGAGGGCCTCCGAAGCCCACAAATTTTGTTTTAGTATGTTTCACTATTAAAAATAAAGGTGTCTTGATATTTAATTACATTATGCAGAGACTTATAGATAACAATTACTTTAAGTTTCCCATCAATGTATGCATATCTCAATTTTCTGAAAATTATTTCGTCGTTGGCTGCATGCCTTGACAACCGGGTGGCCTAAATTATAGTGTGCCTTCTGATTTATCAATTTTATTCTTGCAACTTCCACCTCCCAGTATTGCTATTTATAGTCAAATTATGTTACCTTTCATTCTTTTCCACTCTCCTTATTAGTAGTTCATTTGTTTTCTCATAGAGCAATGTATCGGCATGAAAAACCTTACATGCAAGCAAGATGTGGGAGGGTTTTCGTTTTGTTTCTTTCAATATGAATGCGACATTAGTTTGGTCCGTACCAATAAGCAAGATGGCATCGTGGTCGTTTTATGACAGTATGACAGCAAAAAGAAGGGGCGGTCAAGCCCCCAGTCTTGTAAAAGCTTGGGTTCAGGGAGCCAGGCAAAGAATGACCCTTCCCAAATGAATAGTGGCCCAAACCAAGGCACAGACCTTGAGGGTGAAAATAGTGCATTTTAAGACATGATAACATACTGCATTGTAATTTTTCCATTTCAAAAGAATTCATCGTGAGCTAGAAGATGCCATATGATACCGAAAAATCCTAGATAAATATTTGTTATAATTCCACGAAAGGAGGGGTCAGTACTATAGATCAGATGGCAAGGAAGTACATATACTACAAAGAGAGGCACGAGGAGATGGCTGCTTTCAATATTCCATACTTTTATTGGAAAATCCACCATGACATGCTCACCGTGCAAAACCATGTGTGTGGAAGCACAGTATGAAGCGTGTTATTTGTTTAAATTGTTGTCAGATGTAGTAGATTAAATTGTTTTTCTAATAAATTTGTTATTATTTCTGTAAATACAATCTTACTGCAAAATTAATGTGATCTTTAAAACATAACGAGGAAAAATGTAAAAAAAATTGTTTTTATGCAAACATTTCTATCTTTATAGTAGATAATGTGCATATAATTTCAAATACTTTACTAAAATTACATAGCTTTATTCCTATGATGTTTCTAAATAGGTATATAAAAATTGATTCAAAACATTACTATGGCTTCTTATAGTATTTTAGATGGTGGGCCTCTGAGGCCCCCCTTGGTAGTCCATGGTAGTGAAAATCGCTTGGTAGTTCTAGGGTTAATAAAAAACTTAATTTCTTCATTTTGTTTCCATTGCTCAATTACAACTTCTTTAGGCTATAAACCCACACGGAAAGGAAAAGATAGTTTTTCAAGCATGATTATAAGAAATTATAATTTGGAACATTTCTAATCAGAATTTATTTAGGGTAATTTAAAAAATAAATGTTCATTTGTGGTGCCACTTTGAGGGGAGGATATATTGCACTTCCTCCATGTACTTAACAACAGGTCTCTCAAGTTCTTCATAACGCTCTTTTTTTAGGTTTGTGAAAAGCCTCTTTTGTGGAATGTGCATTAAGGAGTTTATTCTTTTGGTTCTGCCAGCGCATCAAATTATTTTCAGTTACACCAGTTTTTCTAGCGACTGCAAAGTTATTTGTTTTCTTCTGACTCATGAACCACTATAATTTTTACATTGGCATCATAACTCCTTCTCAGTCCTTTGTTAATCTGACCCTCACATGTTCTTTGTCTTTCTAAGTGGTCACTCATTTAAATCACCAGAAAATGTTCTAAAAAAAATTAACATGCCCACCTTCATAGCTACACTGCATCTGCAAAGGAAAAACTAGGAAGCAATTCAAATTTGAAAATATAATGTCATAGAAAGTGTTAGTTTTTGTATGCTTAACTCTCGTATTGTAAATACTAGTATTATTTGAAATTCTTATGATCATCTTACATGAAATATTGTTATTTTACTGTAGTTGCACAGTTGTAGAAACAATGGAGTGGTTATTTTATGCTAAAAATTCATGATTGTCTCCATGGCAAACTTTTTCACCATGGTTGTCAGTATATTGCAAGAATTCAGAGAGAGCAACATTTTAAAGTTTGTTATCAAACAATATTGACTAATGTAAAATACGCTTTAGGATTTACTTACTGTAAACATGGACAGTTGTGTGCTGCCAAATATTTAACAACCAAGACGCAGTGCAAAAAATAAAAGTTTTGTTCATGGTTTGGCTTTTAAATGAGATATTTAATATTCTGGGATTATATAATAAAATAATTTTTTCGGGGCCCCGTACTGGCATGCGATGTGCGCCCCCCCCCCCCCCCCCCTCCCTTCCCTTAAATCTGCCACTGACTGCACGGGGAAGTCTCCTGTGCTGGACGTATGGCAGTATGGGGTATGGCCGCGAACTCGCCTTGTTGAATGGCCGTCATTTCCTTGCTGTACAGTATCTTCCATTCGATCTTGAGAACAACTTTGCCTCCGTGAATCTTCCGAAGGACGGCAGTTGGGGGCGGGGTTGCAAAAGCGAGCTCGTTGGATGCTGGACTATAGTTGCCAAAATAAATTTGAAAATGTCCTTAAATGCACCATAAAAAGTAACTAAAAAGTTGCTAAACTCAAAGAAAATGTCGCAAAAGTCGTTAGAAATGAAATAGTGAATAAATACTTCAAATAATTCTTATTAATCTAATTAGTAAACTTATTATCTATTTTATAAATATCAAATAAAATACTTAATTATTAGTATTAAATAAGTGAGAATTTTTGCAGGCCTTTTATTAATGAAAACAGAATAGATATTAACATTTATAGGTCAAGCTTAATTTATAAGAAGAAAAATAAAAACACCGTAAATTCCCGCGTATAAGACGTAGGGATGTTTTCCACCTCATAGGCAATGATTTTTTTATATACCTGCACATAGCAAACATTCGTTTCTAGTATTTGGTATCAGCCACGTAGTTATAATTTAACGGCGAATATATTGTGTTACGTTGTCAATATCATTGCGATATGATAAATCAATCTATAAAAATTTACATTAGTTCTCATTTTTTTAAGGGGAATAAAACTTTTGGATTTTTGGAATAACTTAAAAACAAATTATTGAGAGGTAGGTAATGGCTTAGTGTACAATCGCCAAATGCTACAGTAATCTTGCTAACCCTCTATTCTAAAATTCAAAATACAAAGTAAGCTTCATTTATGAGTTCAATAACCATCAAAATCCACATCGAATTAGTATTTAAGGTTCTAAAAAAAATCGATACCTAATTTCTAAATCGAGAAGAATATCTTATTTAATTTTAATAGAAATCATTTTTTCTGTAATTTAACTATGTTTTATGATGTACTCTTCAACGCAAATGCAGTCTTTCAAAATTAGTATAAAATGTTTCTAAAATATCATAAGTGGAGAAGTAACTGTAGAAATATTTTAAGGTTTATTAAAACTTGTATTTAATAAAGCTATCATAAAATTCAGTGAGATTTCGGCCATACTCGGGACCACTCGTATGTGTCCACTGCTAAGAGGGGGGGGCAGGGCCTCCTAGCAGAAAGCTCAAGTGAGACGTTACCAACTCTACACTGGAACACACGTAACGTTTGGCGTGCATTTTAAAGGAAATCACGAATGGCAACACTGCACACACAGACTCTCGACCTCTTAGGCTCCTCCTCCGTCTTTCCTATTGGTTTGCTCAGTGTCTCGCCCCCGTCCACTTTCTCTTCTACCTCCCCCTCACTCAGTAAGTTAGGCGGGAAAGGTGTGTGTGGAGTGGGGGCACTCAGTGGCACATACTGTTTTCAAGGCCAAGCGTCTGACACGACCATCCTAAGATTTTTATAATATAGAGCAGGGGTCTCCAACCTTTCAAACCTCAAAATCTACTATTCATTTTTAAATTTACCGAGGATCGACCTGGCTGAGTGAGCCTTGATACGAGAAATACTGTTATAATCCATCTTTATTAGGTCGATATTTAGACATTAATGTCCATTCTTACATATAAACTTGACGAACACAAACATACATGTCTTAGGTAGGATTGGAACCTGCGACCTTAGTAACCATCAGCAGATACTCTATCCATCCGGTTACCAAGAGAGGGGGGAGAAGATCCCCACAAATTTCTCTCAAACATTAAGAGACATCGAAACCACGTCATAAAATGAAATAAGTTATCCAATTTAATCGCAAACAACTTTTTATTCGAGTTAAACAAGCTCGAATAAAGTTTTACCAGATTTTTCATTCTATACAAGAGAATGTTTTAGTTAAAATAAAATTGATTAAAATTTTATCCACCAGGATAATTCAATGTACAGGCGACTCCCGAGCCTTGTTGGGGATGCATTTCTGAAAACGTGTTCCAATCTCGAATATTCGAGTGTTGAAAGCTGTTTTTCCATATACAGGCGACTCCCGAGTCTCGATTGTTCGAGTCTCGATTAATTCGAGATTTCGATCCCGCCGATCTATTCGTTCTATAAAGATAAAATAACATTACTAATATGTTAATACAACAATATTAAATTATGAATAAATTATATGATAAATATTTTAAATGTATAACTTATTTTTTGCACTAAAAAGGAAAAAATAAATTTGTTTCGAACTACAAAGATAGATGTATGCAATATGCTTTACAGACAGCCCGGTCCGGATCGCACGTCATTTGTTACAAACGACTCGCGCGAGCTGGATAACATAACTGAGTACATCTATCTATACATACAACTATTTATCACAGCGAAATTAATATAAAAGTTATTAAAAATGTACAAAATAACTTAAGAATAAAGAAACAATAAAATTAAAAATATTTTCATAGCTCAAATCTTTTCCAACTGACCTTACTGGACTTGGTTTATTAATTGAGAAGTTGGAAGATTTTAGTTGGAAGAAGAGGAGCTCTTGGGTGGGGAACTGTTTATTGTTTTTATCAAATTACCTGAATTTATCACATTCTAGAATTTTTTCCTTCTGTTTCACATAAGTGCCAATAGTTGAAGGACACATTCCCAACGATCGTACGATTTCAGTATAGCTTTCAGTATGTGTTTCTGACACTGATCATCCCCAATGTTTTAAAAGTTTTTCCATTTTAGGAATCACAACACCGCGCCTAGGACTGTTTATTGTTGTTATCAAATTACGTGAATTCATCACATCTTCTAGAATTTTCTCCTTCTGTTTCACATAAGGGCCAATAGTTGAAGGACACATTCCCAACGATCGTGCGGTTTCAGCTTGGCATTCACCTTTCTCAACACACTTTAAAATTTCTAATTTCAATTCATAAGTATGAGTCTTATGCCCTCTTTTATTTGATTCCCTTATATTATCACTATTACATTTCCTATTAGATATCATGTCAAGTGATAAATTTATAAATAAATCAATAAAATAAATAAATTTAAATAAAAGATTAACAGAAAAAAGAGTGAAATCAGCACAAATTCAAACAATTAGAGCAGATATAACTACGTCTACACCAAAACTAAACCTCGCGTTTGGTCGGAACCAATAACTACGCAAAATTTATTTCGCATATATTATCGATCGGCGGGATCGAAATCTCGAATTAATCGAGACTCGAACAATCGAGACTCGGGAGTCGCCTGTATTACTAACAAGTAAGTCGTAAGCTATTATAAGTTGAAGAAAAAGACTATTAACCCGTATGCGCAGATCTCAGTATGCTGTACATCAGCAGAAGGGAGGCTATACTCATGGTTCTCAGTACACTGTATGTTCGGGCGCGCCACATCATAAATGAATTTTTTTGGCTATGCCAGCTGCTTTTTCCAAGAGATAAAGGACAGCATTGTCTTCTAGAAGGGTTCAGCTTCATAAACATCTCTTCTGGTACATGGTAAGTCACTCAGAAAGCTAAAAAAAATATGCACAAATATTTTTTCTTATCTCATCGGTAGGGTTCAAGAGGGCCTGCTTTGCCAGCACTTCGAGTGGCTCTTTCATTTTCTCTTTGTGTATATGTGGCTGGCGTCTGCTTTATGTAACTCCTTATTAAATTCTGACTTGGATAGAATGGATTGCATTTCATATTGCTTCCTAGTTCTCAGTCGAGGGATTTCTTTCGTGAGAGCAGGTTTGAGCCGTTTGAAAATGGAGTGGGAAAATAGGGGTTCCTTTTTGAGAGAAGATGAAATTCAACATTTACTTGAAGACAAAATAGAAGACAGTGAATTACACGTTGATTCTGGCAGTGGAAATTCTAGCAAAGTTGCAGTTGATTGCACTGCACTAAATCTACCCCAAGTGTCTGCGAGTGAAGACGAAAATGATGGTGGTTCATCAGGTAGGACTGATGATTTTCATTCCTCGTGGGATTGGGCTGATTTTGACGAAGGTAATGTTCCGAGAAAAAATCCTTTCATTGGTGAATGTGGTCCAACTATTTCTATTACTAATGTTCTTGAGTCTTTTAGGAATATTTTTGATGAAACCTTAATTGAGGCAATTGTTTTAGAGGCTAACAGGTATACTGAAAATGATTTTTAAAAAGTTGTGCTGTCTTCCCGATCTCGATTTAACAAATGGAAACCTGTTGATCTATCGGAAATATATGTGTATTTGGAAATCATTATGTTAATGGGTATTGTACAGAAGCCTACAATACAATCTTATTTTTCAAGAAATCCACTTTTGGAAACAGAAATTTTTCCCAAAAAAATGTCCCAAGATAGGTTTGAAAGCATCTCAAATTTTTTTTATTTTGTCTATAATTCAAAAATTACTAATTATACTGGAAACAAAAAGCTTTTTAAAATTCAACCTATCATTGATTATCTACAAAGTGAATTTCAAAATAATTATCTGCCAAAGGAAAATATTGCTGTAGATCAGGGGTCTCAAACTCACATTGGATGACGGCTCTCTGACGATCCGCAGGCCACATTCGTTACTTTCCCAGTCTTCACATATTTTTGTATTCGTAATATATTCACTCTCCCTTTCCACAGGAGAGGAATGGCTCTATTACGCGTCTTACACGCAGTCATTACAAAAATGCTAGATTTGGCATCGAGGGTTGTCCTTCTGATACGCAAGAAACTCGCTGGCAGTGGGATAAAGATTCTTCAGTAACTCAACCGTGCAGGCTGGTATAAATTGGAATGATTTAATACACTTTTTTGATTATTTAGAAATATTTTGTAAGAAATAGATTTGAGTTCGGGTCACGTAGTATAAAGTAAACTGCTTCGCGGGCCGCACAAATGCATCACGCGGGCCTCATGCGGCCTGTGGGCTGCGAGTTTGAGACACCTGCTGTAGATGAATCTCTTACGCTTTGGAAGGGGCATCTGTCATTCAAACAATATAATCCTTTGAAATCTTCTAAATTTGGTATAAAAACTTTTGAGCTTTGCGAATCTGACACCGGTTACTTATGGAATTTTATTGTTTACTCTGGTGCAGATTCGACAATTTCAGTTTTGGATACTCCAGATGGACTCAAAACATCAGCAATAATAATTAAATTATTAGAACCTTTATTAGGAAAAGGTTATACTCTTTGGATGGACAACTACTATAATTCACCTGATTTGGCAAAATTTTTAATGAATCGAGGTACCAACGTTGCGGGAACGTTGCGTTTAAATAGAAAAAATGTTCCAAAAGAGATAAAATCAGCCAAGTTGAAGAAAGGAGAGCATATTTCTAAGGTTAGCAATCGAGTTATGGTTATCAAGTGGAAAGACAAAACACCGGTAACGTTTATTTCGACATTTCACTGTAACAATTTTCGGGAAAAAGACAGAAAATCTAAACCTGTCTGCATTTTAGAATATAATACTGCAATGGGAGGAGTGGATCTAAAAGATCAAAAATTACCGCCCTACATACTTGAATGTAAAAAAATAACAAATGGTACATCAAATTATTTAGAAGATTGTTAAATATTTCAGTGCATAATGCATTGGTAACATTCAATACTTCTCAAAAAAAGATGAACCATCTCAGCTTTTGTCTTCTTCTCGTACAACAAGTATTGGAGAAATACGGGAACATTTCCGAGTCACCAAGTGCCAGACAACCTCCCATAAATCTCTCACCGCGCTGTTTAGTCGAGAGGCACTTCATTGAAAAATTGCCGCCAACAGGGGAAAAGGCTAGACCACAAAGAAGATGCCCAGTGTGTTCTGCTAAAGGGAAAAGAAAAGACACGATATATTGGTGCCCTGAGTGTGATGTCGGCTTGTGTTTAGATGGGTGTTTTAAAATCTACCACACTAAAGTACATTTTTAGAAATCCAGTGTACATAGAAGAGTGTATGTTGGATAAAAAACTGAATATATCGTAAGTAAAATCTTTTTTATAATCATTTAACATTATTCAGTAATCTGTCAAATTTTTATGGAATTTAATATGTAATCAACGAAGATATAAAATATCATTTAACAAGAAGCACGCTGAGCGATTTTTGCAAAATTTACTACCGCAAATAGGGCCTATGCACACAAAAATCTCGGCCGGCTTGTGGGTTTAAATATATATTATACAGATGGAAAAAATCAACCAAAACATAACTTGAATTAGTTAATCAAGTTACACAAAGTCGCATTTAGCCTCAAACTTTTGCTTTTGCAATGATTTCCGATTGGAACACCACGTATCGAGCTACACCTAAGCATACTCAGGGTCGATAAACAATGATACATTCGTGTCTCGCTGCGAGAACTGATATCTAGAGTTATTTGTTCTATTTGATTTATGCGCTTCCTCTTAATTATAAAGTAACCTGCATAGCTCGATAAAAAAGTCCCAACTGTAAGTTCAAAATCTATATCTGCCCAACATTTCTCACTTGATTCAATAAAAAGTAATAGCACTGGACTGGATTTATAGAAAAAAAAGGAAGGACATGAGGAATGAAATTCATAGACAACAGAGATTACAAGCCCAAAATTTAAGAAAACAGAATTCTCAAGCTAAAGAATCTGGGAAACAATATGCATTATTAATTATAGTTATAAGACGAAAAAGTGAAAAATAAAATGAAACAAAATATTTTTTATTGTATATCAATTATGCAATTTTACTTAAAATTGCATATACTTAAAAGGTAGAAAATAATTTTTTTCTGGAAAAATAATGTGCCTCCCATATCTTCGAATATCTTAGACATTTTTCTGGTTGAATTCCTTACCATTAATAAACAATGCCCCTTCAAAAAACACTACTGATATATTAAAAAGAAAAATTCCACTTGATTTGGGCCATGATGGGGCTTGCTAATCACAGCACATCTTCCACAAGCCACATTGTAGGGGTGGCAGAGGAACAACGGAATATCGAATTACATATTCTATATCTGAATTATCCGTCCATTCATAAAAGTTGTAGAACTGGTAAAGAAGAGTATTTCCTTTCCTATACATTTTATCGTTGGAGTAGCCATTATCAAGAAAATCAAACAAGAATGTCTTAATTCGAGTTGAACTTTGAAAATTTCTTGTATGGTTACTTCTTCATCGTTGCTAACATAAACACTCTCATAAATAAACATTTAATTTCCTTACGTGTGCATTATTAAATAGGAAGAAAATGGATTATTTATGATGAAGAGAAGAATTTTAAGATGCTATTTCCCTTACGTACAGGAATGTAATTTTTGTCTAATACTCCATTTGTGATACGTTTTACACTTTCCCAACTTGTTTCTCTTATAATTCTTATATTTTATCTTCCTGATAAATTATTTATTATTGTTGGCCACTAATTTAACATATACTCATATTATTGCCACCCACTTCTACGAAGCATATATATTTGTTAATAATATATTTTTGTCCAGAAAAAAATAATTTTCTTTGAGTGCAATTTTAATTAACTACACTAAAATTTTTTTGGTTAATTTTATTTATTCTACTCTTGAGCAAATACTATTATAATGACTGGAAGTTTTTAGTTAATTAGATAATTGATAACCTTCAATAGAAAAAAATTATTCGTCATAACTACATTGCAGTAATGTTTTAGATTAAATATAAGGGCAGAGTCCAGTGCCACCATATTCGCACATGTATTTTTACTTTCTCCATACGTAGTAATGGGAAAGTATTGTGTTCATGAAAAAAATCGACTGAGATTTCAACGGAAATACATGTTTTGAGGTCCCTAGAACACGTTTCGACTACTTTTGGAATGATGTCTGTGTGTGTGTCTGTGCGGATGTATGTGATTGTGGGTGTACTCAATAAGTACTTGCCATATAGATACCAAATTTTATATATACCACTTTTGGGTGAGCACAAAGAACTGATTAGTTTTTGGACAATAAAGTTACCCGGAAGTCGAGATTTATTCAAAACCCGATTCAGTTTTTGCGATATTTCTCCGATAATACGTCATTATTGTATACATTGAGCATTACAAAAAATGTAGAGAATATAATTTCCTACATTTTTTATTTCCATAGCAGTTATTCTTTAGGAATTATTTATAAATCGGTTTTTCGGTTTCCGTCAAATATCTCCTTAAAAACATCATAATTGGTAATCTTCGTGAGGACCAAAGTTGTAGAGAATAATATTTCTTCCAAGTTCTGTTTGAAACAAATTTTCGTAGAACCATCCATTTGGGAAAAATTTCCTTTTTACTTTCTCCATACGTAGTAATGGGAAAGTATGGTGAACACGAAAAAAATCAACTGAGATTTCAATGGAAATACACGTTTTGAGGTCCCTAGAACATGTTTAGACAATTTTCGGAATGATGACTGTGTTTGTGTCTGTGTGTGTGGATGTATGTGATTGTGGGCGCTCTTAACTCAAAAAATACTTGTCATATTAATACCAAATTTCATATATAACGCTTTAGCATGAGCACAAAGAACTGATTAGTTTTTGGACAATACCGGTTAACCAGAAGTCGAGGTTTATTCGAAACCCGATTTGGTTTTTGCGATATATCTCCGTTAAAACAACATTATTGTATATACAATTCTATACAAATGTTATAGTGTAATTTCCTACAACTTTCATTTGAAAGAATTTTCCATAGCAGTTATTGTTTAGGAATTATTTATAAATAATCGGTTTTTTCGGTTTCCGTCAATATCTCCTTAAAAACGTCATAATTGGTCATCTTCGCAAGGACCAAAGTTGTAAAGTATAATATTTCTTCCAAGTTTTGTTTGAAACAAATTTTCGTAGAACCGTCCATTTCGGAGATATTTTGCTTTTTCTTCATTTCTAGTATACAGCGCCACCACCATGTTGCAGTGAATTCTGTAAACATATCTAAATTATCCCTAATTTACGGAAATAAGGACGACTGTATTCTTTTACGATACCAAATAATAATTTTGCCCTATTTTGTTTTTTTGCCTCATCAGTTTAGTTTATTATATTCTATTACAATTACAAAATTACAAAATATTACAAAAATAATGAATTACTAAAATTGAATTACAAAAAATAAAATTGTACAATCACAAGGGTTATACAAGAAAAATAATTACAATTATAGTCACGATGCATTATATAATAATTACAGAATATTTTGCATTCATCTAGGTAAAACATAAGATCATAAGTTATAAAAATTTGATATGACCAACACATGACTTTATCCATATTTGTGGTATAGATATTTAACTTATTATGAATAGCATAATGAGGCAAAATTATTATTTTGTATCATAAAAGAATACAGTCGTCCTTATTGCCGTAAATTACATATATTTTGATTATGTTTCCAGAATTCAACGCTACGTGGTTTTGACGCTGTAAACTGGATATTACGAAAAAGGTTGAATATCTCCGAAATCGATGGTTCTTCGAAAATTTGTTTCAAACAAAACTTGGAAGAAATATTATTCTTTACAACTTTGGTCCTCACGAAGATGACCAATTACGATGTTTTTAAGGAGGTATTGACGGAAACCGAATAAACCGATTATTTATAAATAATTCCTAAACAATAACTGCTATGGAAAATTCTTCGTAATGAAAGTTATAGGAAATTACATTATAACATTTGTATAGAATTGTATATACAATAACGATGTATTAACGGAGATATATCGCAAAAACCAAATCGGTTTCGAATAAACCTCGACTTCTGGTTAACCGGTATTGTCAAAAAACTAATCAGTTCTTTGTGCTCATGCTGAAGTGTTATATATGAAGTTTGGTAAGGATATGGCAAGTACTTTTTGAGTTACAGCACCCACAATCACACACACAGACAACATTCCAAAAATAGTCTAAACGTGTCCTAGGGACCTCAAAACGTGTATTTCCATTGAATTCTCGAAGTTGATTTTTTTCGTGATCACAATACTTTCCCATTACTTCATATGGAGAAAGTAAAAACATTCATATAAGCATAATTTCATATTATAAAGTTATAAGTCAAAAGTCAGGTCTTGCAAAGTCCACATAGGACCTGTCTGCAAGTGCCAATATTGTAACATAGTCGTTGTTACTCATAGTAGTATTAAAAAATACAAAAGGAAATAAAGGAAAATAATTTTTCCTATAAAACCTTCTAACACACTATTAGTTATCAAAATATATAAGTTTTGACAAAACTGTACTGATAAATTGCACTTGTGTATATTTCACTTCTAACCTTACATTTATTACAAAGATAATTAGAACTACGGTTACCTTAATGATTACCTTAAATCAACTTTCAGTTCAATAGTTATAACCAAATTGCATAGTTTAAAAACATTTGTATAAAACCTACAGTCATGCCAACTCTGCATCCTTCAACGATTATCACAAAAACATATAATTAAGACATAGTCCTATCATTTCTATACTCTCTTATCAATCAATAATGCTATTCATAATAATTTAAATATCTATACCCCAAATATGGAGAAAAGCATGTGTTGGCCACATCAGACTTTTACTTTCTCCATACATAGTTCATGAAAAAAATCGACTTCGAGATTTCAGCGAAAATACACGTTTTGAGGTCCCTGGAACGTTTAGACTATTTTCGGAATGTCTGTGTGGATGTATGTGATTGTGGGCACTCTAACTCAAAAAGTACTTGCTATATCGTTACCAAATTTCATATATAACACCTAGGTATGGGCACAAAGAACTGATTAGTCTTAGGACAATAACGGTTAACCAGAAGTCGAGGTTGATTCAAACCCCAATTCGGTTTTAGCGATATTTCTCCGTTAAAACATGATTGTTGTATATACATTTCTATACAAAGGTTATAGAGAATGTAATTTCCTACTACTTTCATTTGAAACAATTTTCCATAGCAGTTTTTGTTTAGGAATCATTTATAAATAAATGGTTTTTTCGGTTTCCATCAAATATCCACTTAAAAACGTGGTTATTGGTAATCTTCGTGAGGACCAAAGTTGTAGAGAATAATATTTCTTCCAGTTTTGTTTTAAACTAATTTTCGTAGAACCATCCATTTCGGATATATTTCGCTTTATCTTACTACCAGTATACAGCGCCAACACCATGTAGCGGTGAATTCTGTAAACATTCAAAATATACGTAATTTACAGCAACAAGGACGTGTCTTCTTTTATGATACGAAATAATAATTTTGCCTCGTAATATTATTCATAATAATTTAAATATCTATACCCCAAATATGGAGAAAGTCATGTTTTGGCCACATCAGATGTTTTGTACTTAATTTTCCAATTTTTTCCTCAAAAAATAGGTGCAAAAATTATGAGGTTTTTTAAAAGGGTGTGAGCAAATACTATTATAATGACTGGTAGTTTTTAGTTAATTAGATAATTGATAACCTTCAATAGAAACAAATTATTCGTCATAACTATAGTGCAGTAATGTTTTAGATTAAATATAAGGGCAGAGTCCAGTGCTATCATATTCGCGCATGTATTTTTTTTGTACTTAATTTGCCAAAAGTGCAAAAATTATGCGAGGTTTTTTTAAAGGGTGTTGGATTTGAAGTTGAGCTTAAAGTCATGGTTGAAAGTATCGAGTAAAAAAATGGAAAAGACATTTAGAAAAACCAATATTAACAAACTATTTATTAAAAACCTGAAAGCAATGCAGAACAAGTTAGGAAAGTATACAGGGTATCAGAAATGGGTGTGTTTGGTGCAGCGGAGTATTAGAAAGAAATGATATAACTGTATGTAAGGGAAATAGCGTTTTAAAGTTGTTTTCTTCATCATAAATAATCCATTTCTTCCTATTTAATAATACTGCGTGCACATGTAAATAAATTAAATGTTTGTTTGTGAGATTGTTTATGTTAGCCACTGTAGTGTATACAGAATTTTCCCAAGCAGGGGGTCAAAATTCTCTTAAGGATCATAAATGAAACTCAATTTTTAAAAGATGGGTTCTTTTCAGTTATATCCCCCTCTGATTATTTAATAATTGTTATAGTTGCCAATAAGGTACTTAACCCTTTCAGAGCTGACTTTTTGTTTATTGATGAAAAAATTATTTTTTTATATATTGGGTGTATTCAGCTATATTTATCTTCATTTATATCAATTAATTAAAGAAGGTCGGAGACTATGGCGAGATGAATTAATTAAAACATAAATACTCCTTAACCGTACAAAGTGAGAATATTTAGAGACAAAATAAACAATGAAAAAGGGTAAACAAAAAACCAGGTAAGGAAGGAATCAAAGGAAAGAAAAACAAAAGTAACACTTACAGGTTTACGGGGAAGAAAACCTAGGTGGTGGCCTGGTGTCATATGTTCATGCACTCATATTCTTCCCCAAAGGAAAAAAAAATTTTTCCTTCAGGAGAAACATCACTCAAACAACAAAAGGAAATAATAAAAAAGAACAGGAAACCTAGTACACATTCACTCCTAAAGAAAGCAAGGTTTTAGAAAACTCATTTATACACAAACTCTCGCAAAACCGGGAATCTCTAAATATTCAAGGGACACTAATGCGTATTTGAAATCAGGTATTTACAGAATTTGTTGCGGGAGTTATGAGAAAATTTATATTGGGCAGACAAAACGAAAACTGGAAACTCGTTTTAAGGAACGTGGCACATTTTAAATTTGGGAGGTTTGTTAATTCCAGTGTAGCATCTCACATACAGGAATACAATCATCCCATTACCATTGATAATTTATCCCTCTTGAAATCCGTACATAACGATTTTAAACTGGACAGCTACGAAAGCATGCTCATCGCAAAATACAGAGGAATCATTATGAACAGCGATTCTGGCCCTCTCCCCCATTCCCCTCTTTATAGTCTAACGGTCCATCCTTCCCCCTCCTTTCACATACATATAAACACTTCTCCATTAACACTTTCAAACCACACACCAGACCTTCATTGCACATTTCCCTCTGAGGATGGGCACATCGTGTCCGAAATACGAAACTTCTCGTAAAGTGAGAGAATTTGATATGTTTATCATCAATTAAACCGTAATGTGGACAATTTGAAAAACATAAATTATGTAGCGTGTGGGGAAGGGATGTATTTTCTTTGATTTTTGTGATTTCAGGGTTGTAAGACTGAAATTTTGGTCGAAAGCGTGCCGCAAAATTTAAATGGTTACACTGCAGCGTAGAGTACGTGGAAGAGATATTTAATTTTCTTTAATACACCCACAGACCTTGTATAAGTATGAGGTTTTTATTTCGATTTAACGTTTCGTTTGCGTGATTTTAAAATTAAAAGCATTTTTATTACGCCGATTTAAAAATTTATCTAATTTCCAACAGCGATATTATTCAAGGTATTTATAAGAGCAAGATATGTTTTTCGAAAGGCGAAGATATTTTTCCGCATTTTTCAGGTCCCTTGAGTCGAAATCAATCCGAATGATGATGGGTTTGAGGAAAATAAATTATTGTTTAGTATCTAATATTAATTAATAGTTTTCAAAAAATGTCACGAAGGAAAGAAAAATTCAGCAAAAAAAATCAGAAAAATGTAAAGAGGAATGAATGATTTGTGCCCGTCCACCCCCGGGGTCGACCAGCAGGATAGTGGGCTACGTAAGCCTAGCAATACACATAAGTGGACTCTCCTCCCTTCATCGACAGTTGTGCGAACCGAAGGAAACCCCTGTTATATGGGTGGCTATAGCCGTCAGTTTTCTCCAGCGAACGCTCCTGCCGATGTCGGGGTTTGAACCCGCTTACCTTGTATTGGTTGACATCCGCACTCCCACTAGCCTACTGTGTCGACTTCAGAAACCCGTGCAAAGCTTAAAGCCTGGACTACGTGGTGAGGAGAGGGGGGATGCGAGCCTCCCCTTCGTTACGGAGGAGTCTCGATGACGTCATCCCATGGGTTGCCCTATTTGTTCGGGTTCATGGGTTCAGCCCCAATTCGTGCCAGAAAATTATCCTCGTGCTTTGATTTTCAATTTGCTCATACACACGTAAGCATGGCCATGATCAACAATTATATTCAGCAGCATAGTTAGGGAACCTTTCTTCAATATTATGGTTTTTGAGAAATGGGATGACAAATTTACCTTATTAATTTTGAAAGTAAAGTCACGAATCATTTGTTTTCAAATAATTGTTTGATACAGGAACACAATGATAAGTACACACGTGAATTTCTTCATATTTAGTGCTTTTTTATAAAAGATGTTTGCCTGTCTGATGGACAACATTATATGATGTGAAAGCACACATTCAGATATGTTTTTCAAAGAAAGCGAATTTCATCTGGACTATTCGCTCATAGGTCATAATAATAAATGATAATATCGGAAATAACAGAAATATTCAGTGCATGCGGCAATAGGTTAATGAAATTAATATTCAATTAATTGAGAGCGAGGCTCTTCCTTTCATCCTCCCTCTCTCTTTCTTTTCCTTCTATTGTTACTTGTCTTCATTGGTCCCTCACTTCTCTGTTCCTATGATGCTTAGTTACCTTTTACACTCTCATTAAAGACATTGTTATTCTTATTTATTTCTGTCTGTTTCACTTGTTTACTTTTGTAGTGATTCCAACATAGGAAATTTTACACTTCTTAACGTTACTGTTGGGTTGGCTTCACTTAATATTTTTGATTTGGGTCTGGTTCTGTTTTATTTTGACTTGGGTTGGGATCATGGCAATGCCTTTAGTAATTGTTATTCTGATGTTGGTACATTGTTACATTTCCCTTCCTGAAGCAGTGATTCTGCCATTGTAGTCATAATGACAAACCTATTCTCTAATTTCTAATAACTATTAAATAACTACTGTAATGCCCATTGAAATATCAACAGGAGTAATGATTTGAACGTTCAAGCTATTTATGAAGATAAAATTGGCATCAGAAACATAAATTGTATTGAAAGTCATTTCCCTCTCCTTCATTCCCTCTCTTCACTGTCTTCTCCTCTCTCCTTTCCCTCTACCTCCCCCTCCTCCCTCTCACAATCCCTCCCTCCCCCTCCCTTTCCCTCGTATTAAACGCAATCAATGCACGTCTACACCCATAAGGACTGAAATAACAAGATGATATCGAGGTCTAACAATGGAATTGGTTTTCTTTATAATCTGGCATCTGGCGAGGGAAGCATAAAGAGAAAAATAAAACTTGTTATTATGTCTAAAGGAATTCTTAGTTTTGAACTTCAGTATGAGTCATTACGTAGTAAGGTTTGTTAAATTTGTGAAAATGAATTTATCAAATTGCAAATGTTAATTTTCACATTTATATTATTCATTCACAGGAGTTTCAAGGGAAGCAAGATCCTTGCAATACATTCGGAACATTTATGGTAAATTAAAATACACAATTACTAAGTAATTATTCGCTTTTAATAAGTTATATTAATTGTATTTTATACTCTCACAAAATGGTTTTAAGAGAAATAAGTGACATTAAAGAATATTGTTATATGTCTTTTTTAATCGATTAGAGACTGAATTAAATGCCGGAAAATGGCCAATATATCAACTTTTTCAGAAAAGTACGATTGGAAAGAACTTGAACTCTGATTTGCTCTAAATTTTGCCGTGATTACTATGAGGGATGACAGTAATATTCAAAACCTTTCCTAGGCTTTGCGTTTGTTTGTTACCGGAGATTCATGTGGTATTCTCTGAAGCAAGGGTCAAAGTACAGCCCTTTTTACTTTCTCCATACGTAGTGTAAGGAAAGTATTGTGATCACAAAAAATTGCGCAAACCGAAGGAAATTCCCGTTATATGGGCGGCTATAGCCGTCAGTTTTCTCCAGCGAATGCTCCTGCCGACGTCGGGGTTCGAACCCGCTTACCTTGTATTGGTAGACATCCGTACTCCCACTAGCCTACCGTGTCGACTTCAGAAATCCGTGCAAAGCTTAAGGCCACGCTGCCTGGACTACGTGGTGAGGGGAGGGGGGATGCATGCCTCCCCTTTCATTACGAAGGAGTCTCGACGCCATCCCATGGGTTGTCCTATTGGTTCGGGTTCATGGGTTCAGCCCCAATTCCTGACAGAAAATTATCCTCGTGCTTTGATTTTCGATTTGCCCGTATACACATAAGCATAGCCAAGATCAGCAATTATATTCAGCAGCTTGTTAGGGAACCTTTCTTCAATATAATGGTTTTTGAGAAATGGGATGACATAATTTACTCGTTTATTAATTTTTGAAAGTGAAGTCACGAATCATTTGTTTTCGAATAATTGTTTGATACAGGAACACATGAATTTCTTCATTTTAAGCGCTTTTTTATAAAAGAAGTTTGTCTGTCTGATCGACAACATTATATGACATGAAAGCATGCATTCAGAGTTGTTTTTCAATGAAAGCGAATTTCGTCCGGACTATTCGCTCATAGGTCATCATAATAAATGATGGTATCGGAAATGATAACAAAAATATTCATTATCCTAACTACTATTTTAGGAATATAAATTGACAGGACAAATTAGGTAATTCAAATGTTTAATTTTTCTTATAAATTATGGTGTTATATACAGTGGTGGTTCATCATGAAGTAATGTTAACGTTATATAGTGAACTTCAATGATACAAATTTAGTAGTTTCTACATAATTCATAAATGTTTATAAGGAACAGTTTCCCCTTCTCTTTAACCCAACCTTCCCTCTCCCTTCCTCTCCCACTCACTTCTCTTCCTTCTTCCCTACCCTCCTCACCTCCATCTCCCTTGTCCCCTCCTCCGTCACCCCTCCACCAAACTCCCTCCCGCCCCTCCCTCTACCTACCTCCTCCCATCTCTCTCCATTCTTCCCCGCTCCCTTATATAAAATATAATATTTTAATGATCTTATCGTATTTGCAATGTAAATACAATGATATTAATTTTTTTATTTAAAAAAATTAAAAGTTGTAATAATAACAAGATTCTACCCACATTATCAAAATATGTAGAAAATACTAATATTTTCCATTTGCTAAGGAAACAACTTAAATTCTTGTTTTTCATATGGTTTAGATATTTAATGGGATAAGATAATAATTTAAAGATTAAATTTTAATAAGAAATGTTTTTGGCAATTACTCTCATTTTAAGGACTAGAATTATGAAAAAACTGATAGTACCATTGAAGTAATTAACTAATTGGGGGATTGATGTAGTCGTAGTCGTCACTAGGTGTGAAAATATCGAAATGACTCTCTTTTTCTGTTTTTCATTACAATTTTCGAAATTTCGTTAACGTTTCTCGGTACGTTATTCAAAAATTGTTTCGTTATTTAGTTACGCATTCCATCAATGATTGTAACCTATTCTTGAATTTTTAATTTGAAGTTCGTTTGGTATATTGATGTTACGTATATTGTCAATTGTTTTTTTTTTTACCTTTTCCTGACATCATTAATGTAAATGTAATGTAAAAGCAAATGACAATATGAATGATAATAAACGGATTACGTAGGTTTTTATTTTTAAAATAAAGGCATAAAACTATACTTTAGAATTTTTTATTCTTCAAATAGTTTTATGGAATTACATAATTTTTTATCTTATATTCTTCATCCCAGTCTTCTCGTCGCCTTCCTCCTCACGCCGTTGATAGGTCCACTCCTCCTCCTCTCCCACCAGAGGAGTCCTCACTCAACGAGGGAGCAACCTATATTGCAGGGAGGAAAGAATCATTCCCTCATCGGCAGAGGAAGTCATCACTCACGAGGTAACACGCCAGACCTCCCTCCATTCCCGCTTCCCCTCCTCCTGGCATATTTTATGCTATATAAGATTAATACATGAGACAGAGACTGTGAAATTCCATCATAAAAGGAGGGGATGAATAATTCATATAACAAAATAACTTATATAAACTGTTACAGATTCCACACAAATTTTACTATAATAATATTATAATACTAATAAAACTAGTTTTTTACTGAAATGTTTAAGTGGCCTCTCCGCCAACCTCGAGCATTGCCTCAGAGATAATCCATTCCATATCATCATCTTCCCTACACCATCCATAGCTTGCTTTAAATTCAGTTTCTGGTATATTTAAATCTTTCACAATTTCTCATCCTTTACACACGATACTTTATATTGCTACCTGGAATACATTATCGTGCTTTACATTAATGTAATGCGACCAACGTGCAATTTATCTCCCGTTTTGAAAAAATGCTTTTAGCAATGGTAACTATGCTACCATTTATTTATTTAATTTTTATTACAAATAAATGTTTGGTTAACCCTAGAACTACCAAGGGGAGGGCCTCCGAAGCCCACAAATTTTGTTTTAGTATGTTTCACTATTAAAAATAAAGGTGTCTTGATATTTAATTACATTATGCAGAGACTTATAGATAACAATTACTTTAAGTTTCCCATCAATGTATGCATATCTCAATTTTCTGAAAATTATTTCGTCGTTGGCTGCATGCCTTGACAACCGGGTGGCCTAAATTATAGTGTGCCTTCTGATTTATCAATTTTATTCTTGCAACTTCCACCTCCCAGTATTGCTATTTATAGTCAAATTATGTTACCTTTCATTCTTTTCCACTCTCCTTATTAGTAGTTCATTTGTTTTCTCATAGAGCAATGTATCGGCATGAAAAACCTTACATGCAAGCAAGATGTGGGAGGGTTTTCGTTTTGTTTCTTTCAATATGAATGCGACATTAGTTTGGTCCGTACCAATAAGCAAGATGGCATCGTGGTCGTTTTATGACAGTATGACAGCAAAAAGAAGGGGCGGTCAAGCCCCCAGTCTTGTAAAAGCTTGGGTTCAGGGAGCCAGGCAAAGAATGACCCTTCCCAAATGAATAGTGGCCCAAACCAAGGCACAGACCTTGAGGGTGAAAATAGTGCATTTTAAGACATGATAACATACTGCATTGTAATTTTTCCATTTCAAAAGAATTCATCGTGAGCTAGAAGATGCCATATGATACCGAAAAATCCTAGATAAATATTTGTTATAATTCCACGAAAGGAGGGGTCAGTACTATAGATCAGATGGCAAGGAAGTACATATACTACAAAGAGAGGCACGAGGAGATGGCTGCTTTCAATATTCCATACTTTTATTGGAAAATCCACCATGACATGCTCACCGTGCAAAACCATGTGTGTGGAAAGCACAGTATGAAGCGTGTTATTTGTTTAAATTGTTGTCAGATGTAGTAGATTAAATTGTTTTTCTAATAAATTAATAAATAAAGAATCATTCCCTCATCGGCAGAGGAAGTCATCACTCACGAGGTAACACGCCAGACCTCCCTCCATTCCCGCTTCCCTCTCATCATCTTCCCCTCCTCCTGCCTACTCTCCCCTCCTCTCGCCTACTCTCCCCTTCTCTCACCCTCTTTCCCATTCTCCCCTCCTCACAAACCCATCCTCTCCCGCCTACCCTCCTCCAACCCTCCCTTCTCTCTCCAACACTCTCCCCACCTCCCCATTTCCTCCTCTCTGACACTTCCATCTCTCTCGTCCCCTCTCCCTCTCTCCCAACCTCCCCCCTCAAACCCAATCTCTCCCACCTACTTTAACATCCTTACACATCCTCCCTCTCCCCTTCTCACATTCTTTCCCACCAGCTCCTCCCTCCTTCCCTCCATCCTCGTCCGCTTCTCTTCCTTCCCCCTCCTGCTCTTTTCCACCCCCTCTCCCCCTCCCTTATTCCATTCCCCTCTTCTGACCCACCCTTCCTCACCCCTCCATCCTCTGGGGCTCCCTTCTCTCCCACCAACCTTTCCTCCCCCCACCCTCTAACCTCCATCATCCACTCCCTCTACCTTCTCTCCCCTCCTTCCTCTCACGCTCCCTTCTCCCATCCCTCTCCCCTCTCCATTCTCTCCCATCGTCCCCACCCTCTTCTGCTTCCTCCTCCCCTCCACTCTTCCGCTCCCTACTCCACTCCCTCGCCCCTCTTCTCCCATCCTCTCGTCACTCTCCCGCCCCCTCCCTCTCCCTCCTTCCCTCCCTCCTATTTCCTCGTTCCTCCCTTCTGCTCCCTCCTCTACCACCACCCCTCCCTTTACCGCTCTCCATCCTCCCCTCTCCCACACCTAACTCCACCCGTCCCTCTTGTTTCCTTGTCCCATCCTCGTCCGCTTGTCTTCCTTCCCCCTCCTGCTCTTTTCCACCCCCTCTCCCCCTCCCTTATTCCATTCCCCTCTTCTGACCCACCCTTCCTCACCCCTCCATCCTCTGGGGCTCCCTTCTCTCCCACCAACCTTTCCTCCCCCCACCCTCTAACCTCCATCATCCACTCCCTCTACCTTCTCTCCCCTCCTTCCTCTCACGCTCCCTTCTCCCATCCCTCTCCATTCTCTCCCATCGTCCCCACCCTCTTCTGCTTCCTCCTCCCCTCCACTCTTCCGCTCTCTACTCCACTCCCTCGCCCCTCTTCTCCCATCCTCTCGTCACTCTCCCGCCCCCTCCCTCTTTCCCTCCCTCCTATTTCCTCGTTCCTCCCTTCTGCTCCCTCCTCTACCACCACCCCTCCCTTTACCGCTCTCCATCCTCCCCTCTCCCACACCTAACTCCACCCGTCGCTCTTCCACCCATCTCCCATCTCTCCCTCCTCCCTACCACCTACCCAGCCTCTCCCACTCCTTCCCCTCTCCCATTTCTCTCCTGCTCTCTCTCCTGTTACCTCCTCCCTTACTCTCCCACTCCCTCCCCTCCCTATCTCCCTTCCTCTCCCGCTCCCTCCCTTCTCTATCTCCTCTCCTCCCTCTTACTCCTCCCATTCTCCTCCCCTCCTGTATTCTCCTCAATTCCTCCTCTCCCGCTACCTCCACCCCCTCTCCCGATATCTCCTTACTCTCCGCACCCCCCTCACCTTCCTCTCCCGCTCCTTTCTCCCATCCATCCTATATCCTCATCCCTTCCTTTTCCTATCCCCTTCTTCCACTCCCTCTCCCTTCCTCTCTTGCACCCTACGTTCACCCCTTCCTCTCCAGTTTCCTGGTCATCCCAATTTCCTCGCCTTCCTCCTCCCATTTCCCTCCTCCCCTCCCTTCCCCTCTCCTCCCTATCTCCATCCCTCTTCTCACTCTCTCTCCCCTCCCTTTCCCTCCCTCCTTCCTTTCCCTTCTTCCCTCCCCTACCTCCCCTCCTCTTTCCTCGTCCCTTCCTCCCACCCCTCATGCCACTCCCGATCCTCCCCTCTCCCACTCCTTATTCACCTCCCTCTCCCGGTCCCCACTCACCTTCCTCTTCTGCCTCACTTCCCTCCTGTCCTTCCTCTCCAGAATCCTCCTCCTGCTCCGTCCCCTTCTGCCTCTCCCACTCTCTCTTCTCTCTGTCCTTTCCTTTCCTTTCTCTCCCGATTACTCCTCCCACTCCCTCCTCTCCTACCTCTCCCACTCCCTCTTCTCTCTCTCCCGTTCCTCCCTCCCATCTAACCATCCCTCCACTCCTATCCCACTTCCCCTCCCTCCCTCCCTAGTAGGGGAAGGAGCATCCTTCCTCTCCTGCTCACTCCACTCCCTCTCACTACCTCCTCACTCTCTCTATCCCTCTCTCTCCCTCCTCTACCCTCCCGCTCCCTCCACTACCTATCCTGCTCCCTCCCATATCCCTCGCTCCCTTTCTTCCTCCTTCCGCTCCCTCTCCTGTTCCCTACCTCCCTCTACCGCTCCTCCCCTACCTCTCCCCTCCTCGATCTCCCTACATCCACTCCCTCTACCTACCTTCTCCACCCCCTCTACCTACCGCTCTCTCCCCTTCCCATCTCTCCCTCCCCTTCCCATCACTCCCTCCCCTTCCTCTTCCTACCTCCATTCTCTCCCCCTCCCTCATCCCCTCCCTCCTCACCTCCCTCCTCATCTCCCACTTCCCATCTCTCCCTCCCCTCCCTCTCTCTTCCAGTCTTCCCCTCCCCGCTCCCTCTACCTCCACCACATCCTCTCTCGCTCCCTCCTCCTGACTCACCTTCTCTCCTCTACCCCTCCGTCCACTACCTATCCCATTCCCTCATCCCCTCCCTCTCTCGCTGCCTCTTCCCTTCTCCCTCCCTACCTCCACCCCTCCCTCTCCCATCCCCTTCCCATCACTCCCTCCCCTTCCTATCACTCCCTCCCCTTCCTATCACTCCCTCCCCTTCCTCTTCCTACCTCCATTCTCTCCCCCTCCCTCATCCCCTCCCTCCTCATCTCCCACTTCCCATCTCTCCCTCCCCTCCCTCTCTCTTCCAGTCTTCCCCTACCCGCTCCCTCTCCCTCCACCACATCCTCTCTCGCTCCCTCCTCCTGACTCACCTTCTCTCCTCTACCCTCCATCCACTACCTATCCCGTTCCCTCATCCCCTCCCTCTCTCGCTGCCTCTTCCCTTCTCCCTCCCTACCTCCACCCCTCCCTCTCCCATTTCCACGTCCCTCTCCCTCCCATCTCTCCTTTCCTCCTCCCCTCCCTATCCCTACCTCCTCCACGCCCCTTCTCTCCCACTCCCTTTCCTCTCCTCCCTCTCCCTACCTCCTCCACTCCCCTTCCCTCTCTCACCTCTCTCTACCATCCCAGTTCCTTTCCCCTCCACCCTCTCTCTCCCTCTTTCCCCTCCCTCTCCATCTCCCTACCTCCTCCCATCACTCTTCCGCCTACCCTCTCTCCCTCCCCTACCTCTAACGCTCCCTCTTCATCTTATCCTCCTGTTCCTTCCCCTCTCTCCCCCACCCTCATAAATTTCATGGACTTATAGCCTTTGAAAAATTTAATGGACTATCCATTCAAAAATTTCATGGACTATAGACTTTGAAAAATATCATGGACTCCATCATCATCTTTGAAAAATTTCATGGACTATGGTTTCTGAATAATTTCAAGGACTGTAGTCTTTGAAATTTTTCATGGACTATAGTTGAAAAATTTCAGACTAAAGTCTTTGAAAAATTTCAATGACTACAGTCTTTGAAAAATTTCAAGGGCTAAAATCTTTGAAAATTTCTATGACTATAGTCTTTGAAAATTTATATGACTATAGTCTTTCAGAAATTTCAAATGCTATAGTTCTTGAAAATTTTCAAAGACTATAGTCTGAAAAATATCAAAGGCTATAGTCTTTGAAAATTACATGGACTATAAGTCTGAAAATTTTCAAAGACTATAGTCTCTGAAAAATTTCATAGACTTTGAAAAATTTCATGGACTATGGTCTCTGATAAATTTCAGCGACTATAGTCTTTGAAAAATTTCAAAGACTATAGTCTGAAAAATTTCAAAGACTAGTCTTTGAAAAATTTCATGGACTATAGTCTTTCAAAAATTTCAATGACTACAGTCTTTGAAAAATTGCAAGAGATATAATCTTTGAAAATTCTATGACTATAGTCTTTGAAAATTTCTGAGAGTATAGTCTGAAAAATTTCAAATGCTATAGTCTTTCAAATTTTCAAAGGCTATATAGTATTTGAAAAATTTCATGGACTATAGCCCTGAAAGTTTTCATTTCCATGAAATTTATGAAATTTTCCGAAGGCTATATAGTCTATGAAATTTTTCAATGCTTATAGTCCATGAAATTATTCAGTCTATGTTCCATGAAATTTTTCAGTCTATAGTCCTTGAATTTTTTGTAACGCTATATAGTGCATGAAATTTTTCAAAGGCTATAAGTCCATGAAATTCTTCAAAGGCTATAGAACATGAAATTTTCAGACTACAGTCCATGAATTTTATGATGGTAGGGAAGAGAGGGTAAGGAGTGAGAGGATAGGATGAAGAGGGAGCGTTAGAGTTAGGGGAGGGAAAGACGGGAGGCGGAAGAGGGATGGGAGGAGGTAGGGAGATGGAGAGGGAGGGGAAGGAGTGGGAGAGGGATGATAGAGGGTTGAGGGGAAAGGGAGCGGGATGGTAGAGGGAGTGGGAGAGGAGAAGGGGAGTGGAGAAGGTGGGGGGAGGGGGTAGGGAGGAGGGGACGAGAGATATGAGGGATGTGGAAATGTGAGAGGGAAGGGTGGAGGTAGGGAGCATAGGGAGGGAAGAGGCAGCGGGAGAGGGAGGGGATGAGGGAACAGGATAGGTAGTGGACGGAGGGTAGAGGAGAGAAGGGGAGTCGGGAGGAAGGAGCAAGATAGGAAGTGGTGGTGGGAGAGGGAGCAGGGAGGGGGAGAGGAGGAAGTGATGGGAAGACGGAGATGAGGACGGAGGTGAGGAGGGAGGCGGGAGAGGGAGGGGATGAGGGAGCGGGAGAGAATAGAGGTAGGAAGAGGAAGGGGAGGGAGAGATGGGAAGGGGAGGGAGCGTTAGAGGGAGTGGAGAAGGTAGGGAGAGGGGAGGAGGAAGAAATGGGAGAGGAATGAGGAAATGGGAGAGAGGTAGGGGAGGGAGAGAGAGGAAGCAGGGGTGGGGAGAGCGGGGGGGTTGAGGGGAGGAGCGGTGAGGAGGTAGTAAGAGGAGGGTGTAAGAGAGGAAGGGGAAGAGGTAGGGAGTGGGAGAGGGAGGGGAAGGAGGGAGAAAGGATATGGGAGGGAGCAGGATAGGTAGTGGAGGGAGCGGGAGGGTAGAGGAGGGAGAGAGAGAGTGAGGAGGTAGGGTGAGGGAGTGGAGTGAGCGGGAGAGGAAGGATGTTCCTTCCCCGACTAGGGAGGGGGGGGAAGTGGGAGGGGGGGGAAGTGGGAGGGGGTGGAGGGTGGTAGAGGGATGAGGAAATGGGAGGGGAGGGAAGGGAGAGGGGAAGGGAGAAGGAAGAGATGGGAGGGAGGATAGCGGTGAGGCGGGAGAGGAAGGGAGGAAAGGGAGAGAAAGAAAATGGAGTAGGAGAGGAGGAAGCGGGAAGAGGAATCGGGAGAGGAAGGAGAGGAGGAACGGGAGAGACGGGGTGGGAGAGGTAGGAGAAGAGAGAGCGGGAGAGGAAGGACAGGAGGAGAGAGAAGAGGGAGTGGGAGGAGGAATCGGGAGAGGAGGGAAGTGAGGTGGAAGAGGAAGGTGAATAAGGAGTGGGAGAGGAAGAAGAGGAGGGAGAGGGAGGACGTCGGGAGTGTCAGGATGGAGAGCGGGAAAGCGTGGGAGGAAGGGACGAGGAAACAGGAGGGAGCGGGAGTGGTGGTAGGGAGGAGTGAACAGGCGTGAGGGGGGAGGTAGGGGAGGGGAGAAGGTAAAGGAAGGGGAGAGAGAGGGAGAAGAGGGGCGGAGGGAAATCGGAGGAGGAAGGCGAGGAGGGTGGGAGGACTAGGAAACCGGAGAGGGAAGGGTGAACGTAGGGTGCAGGAGAGGAAGGGAAAGGGAGTGGTAGGGAGGGAAAGGAAGGGATGAGGATATAGGAGGGATGGGAGAAGGGAGGTGAGGGGAGAGCGGAAGTGTAAGGAGGTATCAGGAGAGGGAAGAGGAGGAATTGAGGAGAATACAGGAGGGGAGGCGAATGGGAGGAGTAAGAGGGAGAGAAAGGAGGGAGCGGGAGAGGAAGGGAGTTAGGGAGCGAAAGAGAGGGGAGGGAGTGGGAGAGTAAGGGTGGAGGTAACAGGAGGGCAGGAGAGGGAGTGGGAGAGAAAGAGGAGAGGGAAAGGAGTGGGAGAGGATGGGTAGGTGGTAGGAAGGAGGGAGAGATGGGAGAAGAGTGGGAGAGGGATGAGGAAACGAGAGGAAGGGGTGGAGGTAGGGTGCGGGATAGGGGAGGATGGAGAGCGGTAAAGGGAGGGGTGGCGGTAGAGGAGGGAGCGGAAGGGAGGAACAAGGAAATAGGAGGGAGGGAGACAGGGATGGGAGGCAGGAGGAGGGAACAGGAGAGGGGGCTGGAGAGGGACTAGAGGATGGGAGAAGGTAGCAGATGAGGGGAGAGGGAGTGGAGTAGGGAGCGGAAGAGTGGAGGGGAGGAGGAAGCAGGAGAGGGTGGGGACGATGGGAGAGAATGGAGAGGGAGGGGAGTGGAGGATGGAGGTTAGAGGGTGGGGGAAGGAAAGGTTGGTGGGAGAGAAGAGAGCTCCAGAGCATGGAGGGGTGAGGAAGGGTGGGTGAGGAAGGGTGGGTGAGAAGAGGGGAATGGAATAAGGGAGTGGGATGGGGAGAAGGGGTGGAAAAGAGCAGGAGGGGGAGGAAGAGAAGCGTTAAAGGATGGAGGGGAGGTGGGAGGATAGGTGGGAGGATAGGTGGGAGGAGATGGTGGGAGAAGTGGGTGGGAAAAGAGGGGAAATGTAGGTGCGAGAGGATGGGTTTCAGAGGGCAGTTGGAAAGAAGGTGAGAAGGGAGGAGGGAGAGGGAGGGTGGGTAAGGATGTTAAAGTAGGCAGGAGAGATTGGGTTTGAGGGGGGAGGGTGGGAAAGAAGGTGAGAGGGAGAGGGGAGAGATGGAAGGGTCGGAGAGGATGGAAATGGGGAAGAGGAGGGGAGAGAGTGTTGGAGAGAGGAGAGAGTTGGAGGAGGGTAGGCGGGAGAGGATGGGTTTGTGAGGAGGGGAGAATGGGAAAGAGGGTGAGAGGAGTGGAGAGTAGGCAGGAGGAGGGGAAGATGATGAGAGGGAAGCGGGAATGGAGGGAGATCTGGCGTGTTACCTCGTGAGTGATGGATCTTCCTTTGCCGATGAGGGAATGATTCTTTCCTCCCTGCAAGGTAGGTTGCTCCCTCGTTGAGTGAGGACTCCTCTGGTGGGAGAGGGGGAGGGGTGGACCTATCAATGGCGTGAGGAGGAAGGCCACGAGAAGACTGGGATGAAGAATATAAGATAAAATATTATGTAATTTCCATAAAACTATTTGAAGAATAAAAAATTCTAAAGTATAGTTTTATGCCTTTATTTTAAAAATAAAAACAACCTATGTAATCCGTTTATTATCATTTATATTGTCATTTGATTTTACATTACATTAATGATGTCAGGAAGAGGTAAAATAAAAAATTTATTTGACAATATACGTAACATCAATTTACTAAACGAACTTCAAGTTAAAAATTCAAGAATAGATTACAATCATTGATGGAATGTGTAACTAAATAATGAAATTTTTTGAATAACGTACTGAGAAACATTAACAAAATTTCGAAAATTGTAACGAAAAATGGAAAAACAAAAAATCATTTCGATATTTTCTCACTAAGTGACAACTAAGACTACATCAATCCCCCAATTAGTTAATTACATCAATGCCACTATCAGTTTTTTCATAATTCTAGTCCTTAAAATGAGAGTAATTGCCATAAACATTTTTTATTAAAATTTAATCTTAAAGTTATTATCTTATCCCATTAAATATCTAAACCATATGAAAAAGAAGAATTTAAGTTGTTTCCTTAGCTTCATGATGAACCACCACTGTATATAACACCATAATTTATGAGAAAAATTAAACATTTGAATTAGCAAATTTGTCCTGCCAATTTATATTCCTAAAATAGTAGTTAGGATAATGAATATTTTTGTTATCATTTCCGATACCATCATTTATTATGATGACCTATGAGCGAATAGTCCGGACGAAATTCGCTTTCATTGAAAAACAACTCTGAATGCATGCTTTCATGTCATATAATGTTGTCGATCAGACAGACAAACTTCTTTTATAAAAAAGTGCTTAAAATGAAGAAATTCATGTGTTCCTGTATCAAACAATTATTCGAAAACAAATGATTCGTGACTTCACTTTCAAAAATTAATAAACCAGTAAATTATGTCATCCCATTTCTCAAAAACCATTATATTGAAGAAAGGTTCCCAAATCTTCGCCTTTCGAAAAACATCTCGCTTTTATACATACCTTGAAAAATATTGCTGCTGGAAAGTAGATAAATCTTTTAAACTGGTGTAATAAAAATGCTTTTAATTTTAAAATCAGGCAAACGAAACGCCAAATCGAAAAAAACCCTCATACAAGGACTGTGTGTATTAAAGAAAATTAAATACCGCTTCCACGTTCTCTACGCTGGACCACAACCATTTAAATTTTACAGCATGCTTTGGAACCGCTGCTCCAGATCACCATATTTTTTACTTTAGGGATTCACCAAGGAAGAAATATTCAAAAGAAAAACCAACTCAGTTGCTGAACAAAAGGATTTCATCATCCACACTGTTACCATCATAGAAACAGAAACACAATCTTATTCCAAACATTGCCATACATAGAGAGCCCCATTCCCTCTAAACAAATGTAATTGTTTTTATTTGCAAAGACAAAGCTATGAATTTGTAAAATGTGCTTCTTTTTTGTGGCCCTCACTATATATCAAAAATGTTTCTAATTATATAAACTCATGAAAAAAACTGACATATCTATCAATAAGTTTCATGGAGTTTGAAAATTAATTCCCAAATGTGAAAGAACAACAATTGTGTTAATACAATTCTACAGCCATACTTAGCTTTGTGTGACATATAAATTCCGAAAAATATTGCACTACACGAAATTCACACAATATGGGGTCATAAATACATTATATCAAAGAGGATGGGTTCCACAGATGTGAAAATTAAAATGAAACATTAATATAAATACACCGTTAACCAGAAAAAATGTTAAATTAATACAAAACACTAAATATTGGTGATAATGTTTATTAATATTAATAATTTTAAGCATACAAATAGAGGGACTAATGAAATCTTTGGAAGGGAAGGGAGGATACGCTTTGCATTCAGTTCGAGGTCTAGAGTCACTTTGTTAGAATTCTGTCTACTCAAAGATGATTTTTCCAACCTTTTTTAAAATTTGTGATTAATTAATCGGTTTTTTTGGTTTCCGTCAAATAACTCCTTAAAAACGTCGTTATTGGTAATCTTCGTGAGGACCAAAGTTGTAGAGAATAATATTTCTTCCAGGTTTTGTTTGAAACAAATTTTCGTAGAACCATCCATTTTGGAGATATTTAACTTTTTCTTAATTACCAGTATACAGCGCCACAACCATGTAGAGGTGAATTCTGTAAACATATTCAAAATATACCTAATTTACGGCAATAAGGACGACTGTATTCTTTTACGATATGAAATAATAATTTTGCCTCATTATGCTATTCATAATATTTTAAATATCTATACCACAAATATGGAGAAAGTCGTGTTGGCCACATCAGATTTTTTCCTGTGCGTTTTCTGCATCTTTCCTGGAAGTTGGGAGGTGAGTTTCTTTTTATTTGTTGTAGTGTTTTTATGAATCATTTTGATTGTATTAGACTCTGTTTGATGGAAAATTTTTGTTCTAATAAATTGTTTTATTTTTATTTTATGTCTTTTATGTCTTTCTTATGTATTTTGGGAAGGCAATACATCCTTGGAATAGTGGGATTGAGCCAACAGAAGAGTTAGTCGCAGACATTGAGTCGGCTATTCAATCATTACCTGTAAACACAAAAAACATAATTAGAAACACTACCTTGGCACAAATTAAAGAGAATCTCTCTCAAAATTTTTAGAAAAACGGCACATTTTTCAGGACTATAAGACCGTTAAAACACTTAATAACAAATGTTGTTTTTATTTAAATTCAGACAAAGGCAACTCAGTAGTTATTTTGGAAAAACAACAGTATTATGATAAAGTTGAACAAATGCTAGAAGAGGGACCTTACACAAAAACCACTAAGTTTTCTTTAAACAAAATGATTATAGATACAAAAAACACCCTTAAAACTTGTACTTCTGTGATTACAAAAAACTTCGGTTTCATTTAAACATCTCCAATCCCACTATTCCAAGGATGTATTGCCTTCCCAAAATACATAAAGACATTCCTCTTACACCTATTGTTTCTTCTATAAATTCCCCAACATATAAAATATCCAATTGGCTAAATAAACAATACAAAATATGGCTCCTTATTCAGAACTCTAACATTAAGAACAGCATTCAATTTATTAATTTAATTAAAGATTTAAACCTTAATGACCACGAGATTTTAGTCTCTTTTGATGTTGTTTCCCTTTTTCCCAATGTTGCTTTAGAAGAAACTATGAAATTTTTAGAAACATGGCTCAAGGAGCAAGACCTTCCCCAAGCAACAGTCAGGGATTATATACATCTGACTCGCCTTTCCATGAAACAGAACTTTTTTAAAGTTAACAATCATATTTACCAACAAACCCATGGCACAACCATGGGTAACCCGCTTTCCCCATTTTTAGCAAATCTTTTTGACATATTTTGAACAACAATGTAAAGACACCTTCTCCTACTTTCCAAATACTTCGTTTAGATATGTTGATGATATTTTTACCGTTTTTGACACATCTAAAGACAACATTTCCAATTTTTTGGAAAATTTAAACAAACAATATGGATCCATTAAATTTACATATGAGAAAGAAAAAGACAACTGCCTGCCCTTTCTTGATTTACTAGTTACCAGACTAGATAATAAACTTAAATTTAACATATATAGAAAACCTACACACACAGACATTTACATACCTTTTAAGTCACACCACCACTTATCACATAAGTTAGCAGCTTTTCATTCCATGATACATAGACTTCTACATATACCACTTTCCAAAACAGATTTTCAAAAAGAACTGATTCACATTAAAAATGTGGCTACACTTAATGGCTATGACACAAACATAATTTATAATATATTACGAAAACATAATTATACACTTTTTCTTAAAACACACATGACTCTCACTAATATTTCTGCAACCAAATTAAAATACATGAAAATCCCGTTTTCTCCAGGGACAACAAGCAAACTATGCAAAAATTTTTCCAAACACGGTTTTGTAACTGTACAAGTTAACCGAAATAAACTTATCAACCTCCTCCACAATCCGAAAGACACCATTCCTTTTTTACAGAAATCAGGTATTTATAAAATTTCATGCGAGGGTTGTGACAAAATTTATATCGGGCAGACAAAACGAAAACTGGAAACTCGTTTTAAGGAACATTTGTCACATTTTAAATTCGGGAGGTTTGTTAATTCCAGTGTAGCATCTCACATACAGAAATACAATCATCCCATTACCATAGACAACTTATCACTTTTGAAATCTGTACACAACGATTTTAAACTGGACGCCTACGAAAGTATGCTCATCGCTAAATACAAAGGAACTGTTATGAACAGCGATTTTGGCCCTCTCCCCCACTCCCCTCTTTATAGTCTAATGGTCCATCCTTCCCCCCCCTCTCCTTTTACTCTCACATAAACACTTCTCCATCAACAGTGCTGATGCAACTGCTGATATTGCAGGCATTGAGCAGCTCTTTTTATGTATTCGATATTTGATATTTGAAAATAACGAGCCAAATTGTGCGAGAAGTTTTTAAAATTCATACCAGCTCCACATGTTACTACAGAAGGGCTAGCAAATAATATGTTAAGAACTTTCTCGTCTCTTGGAATTAATCTGAAGAAGCTTCCTGGTCAAGGATATGATGGTGCACCAGTTATGAGCGGTATTGTCGATGGTGTTAAAGCAAAAATTAACGAAAAATTTCCTAATGCCCTTTATGTCCATTGTTCGAGCCATAGTCTCAACTTAGCTATTGGTAGTGTTTGTGATGTTCGCCCAAATAAGCAGTTTCTGCCCCTTTTAGAGGACCTTTATCTTTTTTTTATTGTACCAAAAAACCAGCAAGCATTGATTGCATTGATCAAAAAGGTTTGCCCAGAAACGAAAAAAGAAAAACTTATAAATATGTGCGCCACTAGATCGATTGAACGTCATAACTCAGTTTCGACGTTTTTAGAGCTGCAAGACACAGTGATTGATGTATTAAAAATAATAATAGATTGGACGAATAGTATTGCATCATCAAAAAACACAGCAATTTTGATATGCCATTAAACAATTTCAAACTACCCTCAGTATGCTTTGTTTGAATCATATTTTCACTTACAGCCTTGTTCTCTGTAAATATCTGCAATCGAGAAATATAGCCTTAAATGAAGCAATAAATGCTGCTGATTATCTTATTTCAATATTAAGGTAGAATAAAAAATGATCGAAAGGAATTTCCAAGTCTTTTCTCAGAAGCTGTTGGAATTGCATATAAATATTATTTTCCAGTTGAAAAAACAAAGCTTCGAGGATGGCCTGGTATCGATTCTCAAGATGTATCACCTAAAGAGTATTATAAAAATGATGTATTTTCACCATTGCAGTGAAATCTCGTTATAACGTACTTCACAATTACATTTGTTTCAAATTAACTTTTATTGAATCCCCATCAATTTCTCCGTATAAATACTGGATAAATATTTCAAAGTAATGTACTTCAACCTAACACACTTTTCAATGCTACGTATGATATTCAGTGGTCCCGATAAAAGATTTTTTGTGGTTTTAAAGTAGTCTTTCATCCGTAAATGGATCAATCATAACCATTTCTTTCTCATTCAAGTCATTTACACCAAATTTGTCTTTAGTACAAAAAGAGCTGCGGAACTCTGCCAAAATCCTAAAGAATTTTCCAAACTGAAAAATTTAGAACCCATTGATTAGTCATACCTCTCATATTTTCACGATAACATTGACATAAAATCTTAAGTTCTAGGAATTATCTCTCTTGTTAGAGTCTCATTCTCGCCGGTTTCGGTTTGTGCTGGACCTGCGAGAATGCCAATCTCCCACTGAGATGCTTTCAGAGAAAATGCTGTACTCCATATGGGTATTTCAGTATAAAAATTCATGTTCCCTAGAAATATGTTGTCTCGAGATTTTACTGTATTAGACATTTTTATAACTAGCCTTAAGGAAAAATTTTCCAATCACAGAAATACAATTGAAAGCTTCCAATACATTTTACCTATACCGAATTGGAATGACAACAATACATCAAAAATTAACATTCATAATGTATGCAATTTCTATCCCGAAGATAAAACATGCAGCAGGAAAGAACTTCTGGCAGAAATAATACTTTGGCAGAAACACTTAAAACAATTGCCAGTGAATGCAAAAGGTATTTCGTTTATATATATAAATTTTGCAATAAACAAATTTTCCCGAACATTCATATTCTTCTGTGCATCCTTGTAACACTTCCAATTACTACTTGTGAAGCTGAAAGAAGTTTTATGATGTTAAAATGATTGAAAACTTATCTAAGATCAACAATGTCTGAAGACAGATTAAATGGATTAGCTTTGATGAATATTTACAGGGAAACTAAGCAGGATGTAGATTTAATAACTAAAGAATTGGCCAAGAAGCTTCGAAGAAATGACTTTATATTCTAAATAAAAACATTTGTATCAATTTCATCACTAATTATTAATAATAAAAAATATTTCGTCTTTGGTTCTTTGAGGTTATATCCTCCCTCTAATTATTTACTAATTATGTTGCCAACGAGATACTTAATAAACAATCAAATAATTATCATACTTTATTATATAAAGAACCTTGAAATAATATTGATATTTCTTTCTAAACCCATCGCAAATCATATTGAAAATGAATTTAATTCATTTAATAGAGAAATTACCTATTGAGGAAAGTGCTATACGATTCTTACAAGAAAAAGGAATCATACATAGAGATCAATTTTGTGAGAAACTATATCCAATGAAGTTAACTGTGACAGGAAGTATGAAGGAAAGGGAAAGAATCCATGAATGATTCCTATCTTGCGGAGCTCTTGCGGCGACATAACATAAAAAATGGATGTCCTTTTGATTGTATTTTACGAGATATTGCCTTGTTCTCACCACCAAAACATTGTAAAAATGAATAAATAAATAATATAATTTATAATGTTATAATCAGTATTTGATTGTTTATTAAGTATCTCATTGGCAACTATAACATAATTATTAAATAATTAGAGGGGGGATATAACCAAAAAGAACCCATCTTTTTAAAATTGAGTTTCATTTATGGTCCTTAAGAGAATTTGGACCCCCCGCTTGGGAAAATTCTGCATATGCTGCAGTTGCTAACATAAACAATCTCACAAACAAACGTTTAATTTACTTACATGTGCATGCAGTATTATTAAATAGGAAGAAATGGATTATTTATGATGAAGAAAAAAACTTTAAAACGCTACTTCCCCTACGTACATGTATATCATTTCTTTCTAATACTCCGCTGCACCAAACACACCCATTTCTGATACGCTGTATACTTTCCTAACTTGTTCTGCATTGCTTTCAGTTTTTTAATAAATAGTTTGCTAATATTGGTTTATCTAAATGTCTTTTCCACTTTTTTACTTGATACTTTCAACCATGACTTTAAGCTCAACTTCAAATCCAACACCCTTTAAAAAAACCTCGCATAATTTTTGCACTTTTGGCAAATTAAGTACAAAAAAAATACATGCGCGAATATGATAGCACTGGACTCTGCCCTTATATTTAATCTAAAACATTACTGCACTATAGTTATGACGAATAATTTGTTTCTATTGAAGGTTATCAATTATCTAATTAACTAAAAACTACCAGTCGTTATAATAGTATTTGCTCAAGAGTAGAATAAATAAAATTAACCAAAAAAATTTAGTGTAGTTAATTAAAATGCACTCAAAGGAAGAAAATTATTTTTTCTGGACAAAAAAATTTGTATACTTCATAAAAGAAATAATATGAGTATATGTTAAGTTAGTGGGCAACAATAAGAAATAATTTATCAGGAAGTGCGGAGGTGCGGGGAAAATCGCTGCATAATGTTTGAGAGAAATTTGCGGGGATCTCCCCCCTCTTTCCCCCCACTCTTGGTAACCGGACGGATAGAGTATCTGCCGATGGTTACTAAGGACATATATGTTTGTGTTCATCAAGTTTATATGTAAGAATGGACATTGTCTAAATATCAACCTAATAAAGACTGACTATATCAGTATTTCTCGTATGAAGGCTATTTCTCCGCCTGGTCGATCCTCGGTAAATTTAAAAATGAATAGTAGATTTTGGGATCTGAAAGGTTGGAAACCCCTGCTCTATATTATAAAACTCTTAGGATGGTCGTGTCAGATGCCTGGCATTGAAAACAGTACATGCCATTGAGTGCCCCCACTCCACGCATACCTTTCCCGCCTAACTTGCTGACTGAGGGGGAGGTAGAAGAGAAAGTGGACGGGGGCGAGACACTGAGCAAACCAACAGAAAAGAAGGAGGAGTCTAAGTGTTCAAAATTCTGAGTGTGCAGTGTTGCCATTCATGATTTTCCTTAAAATGCCCGCCAAACATTACGTGTATTCTAGTGTAGAGTTGGTAACGTCTCACTTGAGCTTTCTGCTAGGAGGCCCTACCCCCCCCCTCTTAGTAGCGGACACATACGAGTGGTCCCGAGTATGACCGAAATCTCACTGAATTTTATGATAGCTTTATTAAATACAAGTTTTAATAAACCGTAAAATATTTCTAGTTACTTCTCCACTTATGATATTTTAAAAACATTTTATACTAATTTTGAAAGATCGCATTTACGTTGAAGAGTACAACATAAAACGTAGTTAAATTACAGAAAAAATTATTTCTATTAAAATTAAATAAGATATTCTTCTCGATTTAGAAATTAGGTATGGTTTTTTTTTAGCACCTTAAATACTAATTCGATGTGGATTTTGATGGTTATCGAACTCATAAATGAAGCTTACTTTGTATTTCGAATGTTAGAATAGAGGGTTAGCAAGATTACTGTAGCATTTGGCGATTTTACCATTACCATTAGCTACCTCTCAATAATTTAGGTTTTTAAGTTATTCCAAAAATCCAAAAGTTTTATTCTCCTTAAAAAATGAGAACTAATGTTAAGTTTTTATAGACTGAGTTATCATATCGCAATGATATTGACAACGTAACACAATATATTTGCCATTAAATTATAACTACGTGACTGATACCAAATACTAGAAACGAATGTATGCTATGCACAGGTATATAAAAAAAGCATTGAATATGAGGTGGAAAACCTCCCTACGTCTTATACACGGGAATTTACAATGTTTTTATTTTTCTTCTTCTAAATTAAACTTGACATATAAATGTTAATATCTATTCTGTTTTCATTAATAAAAGGCCTGCAAAAATTCTCACTTATTTAATACTAATAATTAAGTATCTTATTTGATATTAATTTATAAAATACATAATAAGTTTACTAATTAGATTAATAAGAATTATTTGAAGTATTTATTCACTATTTCATTTCTAACGACTTTTAGCGACATTTTCTTTGAGTTTAGAGACTTTTTAGCTACTTTTTATGGTGCATTTAGAGACATTTTCAAATTTATTTTGGAACTATTGTCCGGCATCCAACGAGCTCGCTTTCAAAACCCCGCCCCCAACTGCAGTCCTTTGGAAGATTCACGTAGGCAAAGCCATTCTCAAGATCGAACGGAAAATACTGTTCAGCGAGGAAATGACGGCCATTCAACAAGGCGAGTTCGCAGTCATACCCCTTACCACCATACGTCCAGCACAGGAGACAGTTCCCGTGCGGTCAGTGGCGGCTTTAAGGGAACGGAGGGGGAGGGCGGGGTGGGGCAGGGGGGTCACACATCGCATGCCAGTAAGAGGGCCCGAAAAAATTATGTTATTGTATAATCTCAGAATATTAAATATCTCATTTTAAAAGCCAAGCCATGAACGAAACTTTTATTTTTTGCACTGCTTCCCGGTTGTTAAATATTTGGCAGCACACAACTGTCCATGTTTACAGTAAGTAAATCCTTAAGCGTATTTTACATTAGTCAATACTGTTTGATAACATAAACTTTAAAATGTTGCTCTCTCTGAATTCTTGCAATATACTGACAACCATGGTGAAAGAGTTTGCCATGGAGACAATCATGAATTTTTAGCATAAATTAACCACTCCATTGTTTCTACAACTGTGCAAATACAGTAAAATAACAATATTACATGTAAGATGATCATAAGAATTTCAAATAATATTAGTATTTACAATACGAGAGTTAAGCATACAAAAACTAACACTTTTTATGACGTTATATTTTCAAATTTGAATTGCTTCCTAGTTTTTCCTTTGCAGATGAAGTTTAGCTATTAAGTTGGGCATGTTAATTTTTTTTAGAACATATTCTGGTGATTTAAATGAGTGACCACTTAGAAAGACAAAGAACATGTGAGGGCCAGATTAACAAAGGACTGAGAAGGAGTTATGATGCCAATGTAAAAATTATAGTGGTTCATAAGGCAGAAGAAAACAAATAACTTTGCAGTCGCTAGAAAAGCCGATGTAACTGAAAATAATTTGATGTGCTGGCAAAACCAAAAGAATAAACTCCTTAATGCACATTCTACAAGTGGGGGCATTCCACAGACCTAAAAAAGGAGGGTTATGAAGAACTTGAGAGACCTGTTGTTAAGTACATGAAGTGCAATATATCCTCCCCTCAAAGTGGCACCACAAATGTTAAGTAAAGGGAGGAATCCTGACGGAATACCTTCACCCCCTCAATGCCAGCAGAGATCCCACATACGCAGAGTTCATAATTTCACTGCTCAAGGGGAGCAGTTACTATCTCTGGCCATACAATATGGAACCTTAGCCAAAACAACACAAAATGGAAAGCTCATTCAGTCTACTTTGTAACAAAAATTCATTACACTTACCACTATTTTTCTTTATATCACAAAATAGAAGAGGTCCATTCAGATCTGGTATGTCAGCTGTGTCTTGAGACTGCATGTTCAGAATGGCCAGTTAACTTTCTCTTGGAGTCACGCTTCTGAAATAAAAAGAAAATCAAATCAGAAATTGTGTTCCATAAGAGGGCTTTCTTATGATAGAGCACTTTGTGATAGTCTTATTTCCCTCATCTTAAATCATTCTATAATTTTTTAAACTTAAATTTCTTTAAAATCTCATGTTACACTTTAATTTGAAGGTTTTCAAAGAAGAAAATGAATATATTATTTTTTGTAAATGAATTAACCATCATTTCTAAAGTTCTCAGTTAAATTGTAGCTTCTGGTTAAAAAACACTAAAGATGTATTGATTACAAACCTTGATGTCAACATAACTAAATAAATGATATTTATGAATTTTACCACAGAATTGCACATATGCTATAATTTAATAACTGCTTTAAGACAAAGAAAATGACTCTATCTTGGTGGAACAAAATCTGTACAACTAAAAATTCTGGAAAAATCTGACACTGTAAAGGCATGCAAAGTTGCATCCATCCCCAATTGTTAATCTGTCTTTATTAGTAAGTTATCAATATTCATTGTGGGTTTCATATCTGTGTTAATCAAATCTTTTTTTCCAAAAGTTAAGAACAAGACCGTGAACATGAATTTGTGTGACCCTAAAAATTTATGGAGGCATTAACCCAAAAACTCACATATCATATGAAATTTTGTTGCCACTGTTGTCAGAAATTGTACATCCTGACCAAGACATAAGAACACCGCCATAGGCTTTGATAGTTATAAGAATAATTACTGCATTACAAGCAAAATAGGATAAATGTTACATTAATTATTATTGTATGTATAGATATTTCAATACAAGAAGAATATTTTATCAAATATTTATAATTATGTATCACCCTCCATTACTAGAGATGAATTACAGGATGAATTGCTGAACCATTTCACTCAAAAGTAGTAATGAGAAAATTAATTTATACTTAAGTCACCATTCTACAAGCATAGGGAAGGAATAGCATAAGGAAGCCAATAGAAAGCTTTATTACCACAGAAAGCAACCACATGAATTTCATCCATCAAAGACATTTTGGATGGAAGAATATATATGGGAATAAAGTTACTCCCCCTTAATGATACAGGAGGAATACTAATAAAAGCCATATTTTGTTGTTAAATCACTCTCCACTATCTCTAATTGCCCATTTCTAAGATAATAGTACTACTAAGTAGGTCAACTTCCTTCCATCAATGAGGGAATAGGAAAAATTCAAGCCTAAATCACAGGCCATAAGAGATCAGAAACCAATTACAAGTGCAAAAAATTTTGGGATATACCTATGTAAATTCAGCTGTAACTGCATATGTGATTTCCGTGATTTAGTGATCAATATGAATGCAGATTAATCTAAATCCGCAAAACTTAAATTAATACTAACCATGAAGGTATTCATGCTGCCTAATAACTAAATGACTTTTTAACCATTTATAATAATGGAACTGACAAATGGTGGCATTCCAAACAAGAAAACTTCTGCCGTTAGAAAAAGGAGGAATGCCAATAAGAAAGATTTTTTTACCTAACACAATGTACAGCGAGTAAGCACTCTGCAAGAATCTTGTATCGACTATAAATAAATCTATACCTGTGTACAATATTATTGCCATATTCAGTAGTAAATTGCAAATGTTTCCATCTTATGCTGTCGTCTATGAATGAGTTTAGACAGTTAACTTTGAAAAGTGAGATAAGTTCAGTCACCATACCTCTTTTGAGAGAAAATCTTACTGTAACTCACAGGAGCAACAAATTCTTCTCAGGCGAGCAACAGAGCATTTACTTCGCTGCAGAAGGCATGCTGAAGCTTCCAGAGCTGCAAATATTCAAATAGTAATATTGGACATTATTACCACTTTCATACTCGCCAATATTTTAAAAAATCAACAAATGGCAAATGTTATTCACATAGGGTTCAGTAAAAATTAATCCAAGTAAATACAAACTAAGAATATTTTAATACTGTATTCGAATTACCCGTAAAATTAATATTCGCAGCTGAGACAAATGCCTACGAACGCCCAAGGCCGCCACGGTTGACCACAGACGAAAAGTACGATTAGTTCATTCCGTCGGCCACAAGAGGTCACTAGTTACGCTCTTGAAAATAGCGCGGTGGGTTGAAAAAAATCAAACTGCTTATCAGCTGCAGTCGGTTTCTTGGTTTTCGACGCTCCCTACGATCAGTTTGGACTGTGTCCAAATCTTGATAAATGAGTCTTCTCTAAAGGAACCCCTTGAGGCATAACGCGATTTTATGGATCTGTAAATGTCAAAAAGAAAAAATGAATGGCAATAAAAATATGTAGGTATTGGCCACGCTTCCTGTTTCAAGAACGTTGAAGCATTTTTTCAAGTCCGAAGGAGAATTACTACAGGTATGCCTCAAGTAAAGGTTACGTTACGGGTGGGTAGGATTTCAGGAGAAGCTCGGAGGGTTATTCGTGAAATCGAAAGGATCTTGAGAGGTGGCGTAGTGGTGAAGACGCTGGCCTGCTACGTTGAGCCCTGGTGCGTACAGGGCACTTGCGTGGTTAACAGGAGAATTATTTAAGTTACTTAAGTAGTTTTGAAAACAGTTTGCTTTGGATAACTCCACGCCACACGAATATATCATCAAACATCATTTGTTAGTAATATTATAATTAAAATCAAAAAATATTTGGTTGCCACGTAAAGTAAAATCGCACACAGAAATTGAAAAACGATTTTACGTTAAAATTTTTCCCATATAAATGCATTGGACTCTTAACTTCGGCGACAATAGGAGTTGTCATGGTAGCTTATAATTGGTATTGTCATAAAATTGATAAAATCACGTATTTTTCTGATTTTAAACGCATTTTTTCGCAAATTCGATCAGGATTCGGATTCTGTCTTCAATAAAAATTTAGGCCCTGCCCGAAAGACATTACTCCCGGTAGGAATATTTTCCAATCGCACTACCAGTCCTTGATCCTTGATCCCTCCTGTCCAGCGCGGAATTGCCGCGCAGATGGTTACAACAGTCGTTCCGGGCGAGATTCCTCCGCCCCTTGCGACTCTAATGGCATTGCAAACGTTTTGTGTTGGTGCGTATTAATTGTCTAGATACCGTGTTACCTAGAAGGTGGCGAGAGCGAAGGAAGCAGACGAAAGACTCCGCGAGCGGAGTTTGTTATGGGGACGACGTGACGTAAAAACAGTAAACAAAAACAAAACGGTAAAAGAAAAGAAAAGGGAAGGGAAAGGGAAGGGGAAGCAGGCCATCTGGCCTTAATGGCCTCCGCCCAGCTGACTTCGCCGGGACGGGGGGAGGGGGGAAGCATCGGGGCGGTGATTACGCCCCGATGTGTGTAAACACCGGCGACTTTGCCGGTGACGGAAGGGAGGGGAAGAGATCGGGCGGTTTTGCCCGGCGGCGGCCGCCGCCTCGTAGGCAGCGGAGAAGGATGCCCGGCGGGTCGCTTTCCCGCCAGGGGTACGTCCCGCGAATTTTTAATTCGCGGGGATTTCACGCGGGGCAGATGATACCCCGCGTATCCGGAACTCTTTTAATATGTAGGAACACCCGGCCTAGTTGGGCCCGGGTGGGAATGGTTCCACCCCGCAGTGACTTCCTACGGGGTGGGGGAAGACTTTTTCCCATGACATCTTTTAAAAACACAGAATGAAGATGAACGGAGTTAATGTGAGGGAAAGGATAGCGAGACAGAGTAAACCCTATTTTGTTAAATAAGGAGTATTTCCTTGGGTCGTTTAAATTTGCATTTTATTGACGCGTTGTAATTCCAAATGTTGACGGTGTGTGGAGTATTAACAAGGGACTTCTCGAAGCTCGCGACCCTTCTTCGAATGAAGTCGTGTATGGCCGGGATCCGGTGTGCATTTCTAATTTCGTAAGCCGGTACGAGTCGGGGCTGGTTCGTGATGAAGCGTAATGTTTTGTTTTGGAATGTTTCTAATTTTGTTCTGTTCGTTTTTGCCGTGTTGCCAAACAACTCACAACCGTACAGCAGGGTGGGCCGAATGATGGACGTATATAAACGAATTTTATCCCCAATTTCAATTTTGATTTTTGCCTGAGGAGCGGCGCAAGCAATTTCCTCACGCCGCAAGCTTTACGCAGCGCCTGCTGTACGTGCAACCCCCATGTGAGTTTGCTGTCAAGGTGTATCCCTAGGAATTTGTGGCTGGAAAGCAATGGTATCTGGGAGCCTCGCAGCTGGAGGCGGAAGGAAGGTTGAAATTTGGGCCTTCGTGTGAAGTTGACATGCACGCTTTTGTCAGCGTTTATGTCGATCTTCCAGTCCAGCGTCCACTTTTGGAGAAGATTCAGATGATCTTGGATACGTCGTACAGCCGCATCGACGACCCGCGATTGAGAAGAAATCGCAGTGTCGTCCGCGAACATGTAGACTTGAGTATGTGGAGATGATGGGAGGTCATTGACGTATAGGTTGAAGAGGATAGGACTTAAGGTGGATCCCTGAGGGACACCACACGTGATCCTACGGGTTTGGGAAAGCCGGCCGTCTACCGCGACTCGCAGGGATCTTCCGAAGAGGAAGCTCCTGCCTAGCTTCTGCAGATACAATGGAAAATCCATTGCGGCAAGTTTAAGTAGCAGGCCTTCATGCCACACCTGGTCGAAGGCCTTCGCCACGTCAAGGAAGAGGACCTCAGTTCTCATCCGAGCATTGTAGCTGTCAGTAATGTTTTCCACCAAACGGAGAATTTGGTGGGTTGTGGCCGTCTTTTGTCTGAATCCCATCTGGTCCGCCCGAATGAGATCATGGGAGCGGATGTGGTGATGGAAACGGGCGAGGATAACCTTTTCGAAGAGCTTCGAAAGGTTGGAGAGGAGGGTGATGGGTCTGTAACTGGTTGGAAGCGAGGGATCCTTCCCCGGTTTAGGAATCATGGCCACTCGGCCCTTCTTCCACGACCAGGGGAAGTGGGAGATGGAGAGGCAGGCATTGAAGAGCTGTGTGATTGAAGAAACAGCTGACGGTGAAAGGTTCATGATCATCCGGTTCCCGACCTCGTCTAAACCGGGGGCCTTCCGCGGATTCAAGCCCTTGATGAGGAGTCGTATTTCCTCGTCCGTAGCATGGACCGGGGGTGGGGGGGGAGAAAGGTAGAGAGAGTTTAAATTCTCATCCGCCTCCTCGTCCGTCTTCGTATATGCCCAGTCCATACGTAGCGTCATGGTGCTGGCCAGGTGCTCGGCGAAAAGCTCCGCCTTAGCTTCAGCGTCGTGGATAAGGTGATCGTCCCGCCTGAGGGGCGTGGGGAATGGCACTTTCCTCGTCAGTCGCTTGGCCATCCGCCAAGTCGACATGTCATCCAGCGAGAGGGAGGAGATTTTCCTCCCCCACTCTTCACCGCTGTGCGCTGTCATCCCTCTCTTCACCTGGCGAGAGAGGTAATTGTATTCGCGTTTGTCAATCGGGTCGCGATCGCGCTGCCATCGTCCCCTAACGCGATTTCGCTCCCGAATGAGATCAATGAGAGGCTGGGGTCGCACTACCAGTCCCTCGACTTGTCCTTTTGTTTCCCAGGAAGTACGAAGAACCGCGGGATTCCACTTTCACCTCCTCGACCTTTCCCTGTATGGTCAAAAGTGTGCTGGAAGGACGTTAATCATGCCTTAGAGCTGATCCCATGGGTGTCCTGAACTCTCTCCCTCCGGATGATGGATTGGACTTCATCTATTGTGTAATGGACTCGGCAGTGAAACAATTTGTGCCATTCAAAATGCCCAGATCTAGAAAGTTCCCGGAATGGTTTAACCCCTCAACGCCGAGCGACGTGTCCTGCACGTCCGAGGTAGTGCTTGCTTTCTTTACTGTTCATTCCCAACGATCGTGCGATTTAAGTATGGCTTTCACCTTTCTCAACACGCTTTAAAATTTCTAATTTCAATTCATAACTATGAGTCTTATGCACTCTTTTATTTGATTCACATTATCACTATTACATTTCCTTTTAGATGCCGTGTCAAGTGATAAATTTATAAATAAATCAATAAAATAAATAATTTTAAATAAAAAGATTAACAGAAAAAAGAGTGAAATCAGAGCAAATTCAAACAATTAGAGTAGATACAACTATGTCTACACTAAAACTAAACCTCCCGTGATTGGCCGGGACCAATTACTCCGCGAAAATTACTCCGCGTAAAGTAGTTCCCAATTCGATAGGCTGTGTCGAAATCTCCAATTTGTCGAATCTCGAACTGTCGAAATGCATGAGTCGCCTGTACTTGTTCTTACTTTCACATAGACAAAAGTTGAATAATTTTTTCTTTACAGAATGTTCAAAAAGTCACTGTACTGTTAAAAAGATAATTAGTAATTTTTTTGTGTTAAAATTTGATGAAATTAAAATACATAAATTGCAATTTTTGTCATTAAATTTGCACATAAATAAGATTAAAGGTTAGACATTATTTTCTCAACTGTCGAGTGTCTTATACCAGTGATGGCGAACCTCCTATTGCCTTTGTGCCAATATTACTGAAAAAATCGCTGATTTTTTAGTAACAACAAAATTAAACTCGTGATCAATACATAAGAGATTGAAATTTCTGTCAAACTAATGTTCACAATAGTTAACTAAATAACATGTTTCTGCAGCGTTAAATCAGTACAATAAATATTTTGATTGGTTTTAGCCTTCAGTTGGCATGCCAACCAAAATCGTCTTGCATGCCATTTATGGCACAAATGCCATAGGTTCTATCCTATAAATATTTTTTAAACAAATTCCATATTAATGAGTTATAAATAAAATTTTTGCTGGAATGCCTCTGGTAGTTATTACAAAATACGCAAACTGCTGTTAAAATGCACGAAACATATGATTGCCAAAGGCTAAAAATTCATGTGTCGATAAATTGAGTGGTCACCATACCAAAAAAATTTGGATTCATGTGTCGCCATATCAAAAAGGTTTGGAACCCCTCCTTTATATGTTCTTAGTACAATAGTGTACCACTTTAACATAAATGGCATCTTGCCCTATAAAGGGCTAATGGGTTAACCCCAAGTATAACACCTTCTTTGTTAAAAGAAGGATGGAATTTTCCATGATCAGTGGGCAAATGATCTCTCTTCCTCCTCTGCAACTGTTTACATTGTCATTACAGCCTAGATGATTTGGTCGTAATTCAGTCAAGTGCTCCAGTAAAAGTGAGTGTTAAGTGATCGGCTACTTGACATTCATTTTACATATTGCTTTTATAAATTTTTTGTAAAAGAAGCTCATCTTCCTGAAAAAGTCAAAGGGAAATCAAAGGGAGAATTTGAATGTGGAGTGGCAATAATTGTCTTTTAAAGTTTTAAAAAGTTTTGCATTATATCTCAAAATGAACGTAAGCATTAATTTATTTTAACATTTCCTTATTTAACATGCATAAAATACACAATCTCCAGATAATGTAATCTAATGTGGTTATCCGACTTGATTATAATAAGCAGATCCCACTGTATTAGTGAAATTAAGTTAAATCTAAGTGGAGACAAGGAATCTCACATTCATCCTATGCATTAATAACCAAATTTATCTACATTAATTTGTAGGGGTTACCAGAATCCAAGGAAATGGAAAACTGGAAAAAGTTAGCTTTAGAAGGACAGCAAGATTATTATGAAAAATTGGGAGACTGATCGTGGGATTACATAAAAAATGATGAAAGATGGACTTTGGAGTTGAAAGTTGGGTTTGCCATGTTTGGAGAACCAACTGATATGAGTGAGATTAATAACAATGGTTATTCAAAGAAAAATAATGAGGAGATCAAAAAGATGTGTGATCTAATATATGAACTGCAGAATGGTTCATTGGATGTTTTCATAGCTTTTCTTTTTGTGATTGGAAGAGATGAAAAGGGTCAACACTTTATTGTTCCTGTCATTAAATTATATACTCCAAATGGAACTATATGATGTCAGATGTCTTGGTTTGTACGTTGATTCCACTCTTACCTGGAACAACCACATCAACTATTCACTAAATAAACTTTCCTCCGTCTTTTATCTTATGTCAGTTTTAAGGAAAACTGTAAGCCCTGCTGTTTTGAAGATGGCTTATTTTGGTGTCTTTTATTCCAGGGTACTATATGGTATCATCTTTTGGGGATCTAATACCCAATCAATAAAAGTTTTTAGATTACAAAAAAAAATAATTCGTTGTATGGCCAATTTGCCTTATAAAGCCTCTTGTAGAGAAACCTTCAGTAAGTTAAAAATACTCACTGCGCCCTGCATTTACAGTCTTATCCAGTTGGCTAAAACAAATCAATCTTTTTTCCCAAAAAACAATGCTTACCATCACCATAACACACGAACTTGCACAATCCTTCATGTTGGGTACACACACCTCAAACTCCATCAACAAGGTCCAAAAACAATGGCTATTAAATTATTTAACCATATTCCTGATAAGATTAAAACTATTACCAATATGAAGCATTTCAAATCTGTATTATTTGAATATCTAGTACAACGCTGCTTCCATAGTGTGGGGGAATACTTGGAATCCAGTTGATATATCTTGCTCTTTTTTTTTTCTGCTCTGCTTTATTATTTATTCACTTTATTTTTTACTAGTGATGTATATTATGCCTATGATGTTTTTTATATTATTTGTATGACGAATCCAATGTCATATGTCTGCAGGGCCGCCGCAACTGGGTGTGCGAGTTGTGCACGGCACACCGGCGGCAGGAGAGGAGGGGCGGCCAGAGAGGAATAACGCCCTGAGAGGTATTGAGATTTTCGCGGCTGTCTAACGATGAGTCGATGGAGGGTGAGGGCGGCCGAATTTTGCCTACCTGCCTACAAAATAAAAGGGGTAAGGGGGAAAACCAGTGCAGCCGAAATATTTTCAACCGCTTACCCGCTGAGAAGGGTCTCTCCGGGTTCTTAAACCCCTTATCTGGGGTCGGCAATGACCGAAAAAGGGAAATACTATATCTCAGCCTTTTGGAATCTACGCCGCGGGTATTTCCCATAGCTCTAACACATTCTTCTCCAGGGCAGGTGTCCCTTGGAGCACTTAAAACAAATATTTAAGATTCTTCTTCTTCTTACATCGGGGAAGAGTATTCCCAAAGCATTTGTTTCGGAAATGCCGGTTGTAAACCAGAGGTCATTATTCTACGAACTTTCATTTCCTCCCTTGCTATTTTCGTTAGTATTTCATCGCTAGTCGTTGTAGGAAGATCGAGACACCGCTGGTGCTTTGAATTCGTTTTGTGTAGGTTTCTTTCCCGTGTGATCTAATTCTACTTTCAATTGCTGGTTTTTAGAGTTAGACCATCTGATACTTTGGATTTCACATTTGTTGTCTAACAATAAGAGGTATGTATCTTTTCCATGCTAGTAGATGTGTGGTCTTGTCTCGGATATAACGCGATCCCGAAATTACTGTAAAAGTGAAAATGGCAAAACATTTTATTATAGGTTTCGGAGCTGAATTTAAAGAAACTTGTGGCGATATTCACTAAATTTATCACATGCACTGTATGTTATTGACCTTTTGTTACATTAATAGGCTCACTACGCGTCATAAATCTGATAATTCTTAAAGAAATTAACTACTTGAACTTCGAATTTAACATGACCCGCAGTTGTATATTTTCAGGATAAAGTGCATTATATTCGAGACGGTCTTTGTTTTTTACCGTGCAGACATTTTTTGTCAACTTTCCAATGGAAAGTATTTGTATAATAAATGAAAGAATTAATAAATGTTTCGCTTTTCTTCCTGAAAACTTAGGTGATAGTAATTCATATCGCCGTTTAGAGCAACGAAACTATTCATTGCATTAGACATCAATATCGCTTCATTAATTCTTGTGTACTTTGATCTAATGCAGTAAAAACCTCGAAAAGCGGAATCTCATGAGACTCGACTAAATATCCGTTTTTCACAGATCTTCCACCTTGAACAGGCTAAAATAGTCGTTTTTCATCAAAATGTAGGAATATAGAACCCCTTCAATCTTCCAAAATTTTTGTCTTTTACAAGTTTCCGTCTTTCACAGGGTTTACTGTATAAAATAATTAGGAGCAGTGTATGTGAGGGGGTGACAGTTAGTTTGATCGTAAGAAATTCAATAGGTAAAACGTATTTCTAGTGCAAAAATGTTTTCAAGTGCATTTCATCTGGTTTTATGGGCAAAATCGATTTCTTTGCTAATGCAAGCTCACTCTTCTGTAGGCAGTATTATGGAGAAAAGAGGTTAGAGTGTAAAACCTTCAGGATAGTGAAAAACGGCTGCCCTATTTTTTGTAATGTGTGAAATCGATCTCTGAATTAATTATTTCTTTATTAAACAAGAGAAATATTGTATATTGTAATTGATTCCATCTATTGGAGCATTAATAAATGCATTCAAGAAACAAAACTCACATCCTTACTGTCGTGTTCACTGACTGTGATCAGATAATAAATTGTTTGCTACAGAAAATCAGGATCAATTCGTGAATCATTGTAGGTACTGTTGTGATTTTAACGTAAATATCAATATCTCTATATTTAGGCTTCATATTTTTAGAAGAAATTGGCACGCAATCTCCGAACAGGAAACATTTTAAAGAAAAATAGAGGAAAACTTTAATTTTTATCATCGATTTTATCCTACGGGAAGAAATCGCTTGAATTATTTGTTTCCCGTTTACGCAACACATTTCGATGAATTTAGCATCGAAGACTTTACTGTAAAAAATAATTTTGCTTTTTTGCCTAAGTTTGTGATTGAAATTTACGAGTCGTTAGAGCTGTGGTTCTTAACCTTTTAATGTTGCATCACCTTCTTTCGAGGTCTTAATATTTTTGTCACCGCTTAGAATTGGACAAGGCTCACTGATAATGAAGAAAACGTAAAATCAGACTAATTTAAAGTCAAAGTAAAATCAACGTTGACGCTTGTTTATCGATAAGAACGCTTCATTGCATATTTTATTTTGAAATATTTATGTCCTCATTTCTTCAGTATGAAATCGTCACTAATTTACAACTAAATGCCACAAGAGGTAATTATATCTAATCAGATGACAACTGATTTTAAAATAAATTTTTTCTTCACTATTTTGGACAGGACTATATTTTCATTGAGAGAAAGATTTTTAACTTGATCACTGTGAGTTGTTCAGCATGTTTGATGATACATCAAAACTCAATCATTCGAAGGTCGGCGAGCTATTGTCTAAATGTAAGGAATTGGATAATAAGCTGACTGATGCAAATCTAAGTGAATCAGATTTAGATGGAGAGTATTTATTTGGAGAGCTTCAAATATTGAAGCTCTACATAAAGCGTGAAATGGATACATGTGAAGTATTGGACTATATTCTTCAAAATAATTTAATCTCTTCATTTCCAAATGTTGCCATTGGCATCCGCATTTATCCGACCATTACCTGTCTGTAGCTTCGGGAGAAAGAAGTTTTTCAAAAGTAAAAATTATTATTTAAACTATTTAAAGGTAGACAATGTCGCAAGAGAGACTATCAAATTTAGCAATGATATCCAAAGAACACGAACTGTCTGATAAGTTGAATGTACATGACATCATTTTTCAAAAATTTCGAAATTTCCTCCTGTGGCAAATTCGTCGTAGATATCGGCGACCCTCCCGTCGCATTTCAATACAACGTATTCGAAAAACCATTATTTCCGTGTTTTGAGAGTTTTCAAAAAAATTTTTTTTTTCGAAAAAATCGCCGCCCCCCCTGTCGACTTTTTTCGAAAAATTTTGGAAAAAAAAATTTTTTCTCAAGTTATTCACCTAAAACTACAAAGCCTCACGTTTCACATTTCGCAAAAATTTTCTCGAAAAACCTTTATTTACGTGTTTTATGAGCTTACAAAAAATTTCCTCTTTTCAAAAATTTCGAAATTTCCTCCTGTGGCAAATTCGTCGTAGATATCGGCGACCCTCCCGTCGCATTTCAATACAACCTATTCGAAAAACCATTATTTCCGAGTTTTGAGAGTTTTCAAAAAAATGTTTTTTTCGAAAAAATCGCCGGACCCCCCTGTCGACTTTTTTCGAAAAATTTTGGAAAAAAAAATTTTTTCTCAAGTTATTCACCTAAAACTACAAAGCCTCACGTTTCACATTTCGCAAACATTTTCTCGAAAAACCTTTATTTACGTGTTTTATGAGCTTACAAAAAAATGTCATCGTTTCAAAAATTTCGAAATTTCCTCCTGTGGCAAATTCGTCGTAGATATCGGCGACCCTCCCGTCGGATTTAAATACAACCTATTCGAAAACCATTATATCCGTGTTTTGAGAGTTTTAAAAAAAAATTTTTTTTTCGAAAAAATCGCCGGCCCCCCCGTCGACTTTTATCGAAAAGGTTGGGAAAAAAAATTTTTTCGCAAGTTATTCATCTAAAACTACAAAGCCTCACGTTTCACATTTGGCATAAATTTTCTCGAAAATCCTTTATTTACGTGTTTTATGAGCTTACAAAAAATTTCCTCCTTTCAAAAATTTCTAAATTTCCTCCTGTGGCAAATTCGTCGTAGATATCGGCGACCCTCCGGTCGCATTTCAATACAACCTATTCGAAAAACCATTATTTCCGTGTTTTGAGAGTTTTTAAAAAAAAATTTTTTTTCGAAAAAATCGCCAGCCCCCCCCCCCTGTCGACGTTTTTCGAAAAATTTTTGAAAAAAAAATTTTTACTCAAGTTATTCACCTAAACCTACAAAGCCTCACGTTTCACATTTCGCAAAAATTTTCTCGAAAATCCTTCATTTACGTGTTTTATGAGCTTACAAAAAATTTCCTCCTTTCAAAAATTTCTAAATTCCCTCCTGTGGCAAATTCGTCGTAGATATCGGCGACCCTCCCGTCGGATTTAAATACAACCTATTCGAAAACCATTATATCCGTGTTTTGAGACGTTTCAAAAAAACGTTTTTTTCGAAAAAATCGCCAGCCCCCCCCTGTCGACTTTTTTCGAAAAAGTTGGGAAAAAAAATTTTTTCGCAAGATATTCACCTAAAACTACAAAGCCTCACGTTTCACATTTCGCCAACATTTTCTCGAAAAACCTTTATTTACGTGTTTTATGAGCTTACAAAAAAATTTCATCTTTTCAAAAATTACTAAATTTCCTCCTGTGGCAAATTCGTCGTAGATATCGGCGACCCTCCCGTCGCATTTCAATACAACCTATTCGAAAAACCATTATTTCCGTGTTTTGAGAGTTTTCAAAAAAAATTTTTTTTTCGAAAAAATCGCCGGCCCCCCCCCCCTGTCGACGTTTTTCGAAATATTTTTGATAAAAATTTTTACTCAAGTTATTCACCTAAACCTACAAAGCCTCACGTTTCACATTTCGCAAAAATTTTCTCGAAAAACCTTTATTTACGTGTTTTTTGAGCTTACAAAAAATGTCATCGTTTCAAAAATTTCGAAATTTCCTCCTGTGGCAAATTCGTCGTAGATATCGGCGACCCTCCCGTCGGATTTAAATACAACCTATTCGAAAACCATTATATCCGTGTTTTGAGAGTTTTCAAAAAAACGTTCTTCTCGAAAAAATCGCCAGCCCCCCCTGTCGACTTTTTTCGAAAAAGTTGGGAAAAAAAAATTTTTCGCAAGTTATTCACCTAAAACTACAAAGCCTCACGTTTCACATTTCGCAAACATTTTCTCGAAAAACCTTTATTTACGTGTTTTATGAGCTTACAAAAAAATTTCATCTTTTCAAAAATTTCGAAATTTCCTCCTGTGGCAAATTCGTCGTAGATATCGGCGACCCTCCCGTCGCATTTCAATACAACCTATTCGAAAAACCATTATTTCCGAGTTTTGAGAGTTTTCAAAAAAATGTTTTTTTCGAAAAAATCGCCGGACCCCCCTGTCGACTTTTTTCGAAAAATTTTGGAAAAAAAAATTTTTTCTCAAGTTATTCACCTAAAACTACAAAGCCTCACGTTTCACATTTCGCAAACATTTTCTCGAAAAACCTTTATTTACGTGTTTTATGAGCTTACAAAAAAATGTCATCGTTTCAAAAATTTCGAAATTTCCTCCTGTGGCAAATTCGTCGTAGATATCGGCGACCCTCCCGTCGGATTTAAATACAACCTATTCGAAAACCATTATATCCGTGTTTTGAGAGTTTTAAAAAAAAATTTTTTTTCGAAAAAATCGCCGGCCCCCCCGTCGACTTTTATCGAAAAGGTTGGGAAAAAAAATTTTTTCGCAAGTTATTCATCTAAAACTACAAAGCCTCACGTTTCACATTTGGCATAAATTTTCTCGAAAATCCTTTATTTACGTGTTTTATGAGCTTACAAAAAATTTCGAAATTTCCTCCTGTGGCAAATTCGTCGTAGATATCGGCGACCCTCCGGTCGCATTTCAATACAACCTATTCGAAAAACCATTATTTCCGTGTTTTGAGAGTTTTAAAAAAAAAATTTTTTTCGAAAAAATCGCCAGCCCCCCCCCCCCCCTGTCGACGTTTTTCGAAAAATTTTTGAAAAAAAAATTTTTACTCAAGTTATTCACCTAAACCTACAAAGCCTCACGTTTCACATTTCGCAAAAATTTTCTCGAAAATCCTTTATTTACGTGTTTTATGAGCTTACAAAAAATTTCCTCCTTTCAAAAATTTCTAAATTTCCTCCTGTGGCAAATTCGTCGTAGATATCGGCGACCCTCCCATCGGATTTAAATACAACCTATTCGAAAACCATTATATCCGTGTTTTGAGACGTTTCAAAAAAACGTTTTTTTCGAAAAAATCGCCAGCCCCCCCCTGTCGACTTTTTTCGAAAAAGTTGGGAAAAAAAATTTTTTCGCAAGATATTCACCTAAAACTACAAAGCCTCACGTTTCACATTTCGCCAACATTTTCTCGAAAAACCTTTATTTACGTGTTTTATGAGCTTACAAAAAAATTTCATCTTTTCAAAAATTACTAAATTTCCTCCTGTGGCAAATTCGTCGTAGATATCGGCGACCCTCCCGTCGCATTTCAATACAACCTATTCGAAAAACCATTATTTCCGTGTTTTGAGAGTTTTCAAAAAAAATTTTTTTTTCGAAAAAATCGCCGGCCCCCCCACTGTCGACGTTTTTCGAAAAATTTTTGAAAAAAAAATTTTTACTCAAGTTATTCACCTAAACCTACAAAGCCTCACGTTTCACATTTCGCAAAAATTTTCTCGAAAAACCTTTATTTACGTGTTTTTTGAGCTTACAAAAAAATTTCATCGTTTCAAAAATTTCGAAATTTCCTCCTGTGGCAAATTCGTCGTAGATATCGGCGACCCTCCCGTCGGATTTAAATACAACCTATTCGAAAACCATTATATACGTGTTTTGAGAGTTTAAAAAAAAAATTTTTTTTCGAAAAAATCGCCGGCCCCCCCGTCGACTTTTATCGAAAAGGTTGGGAAAAAAAATTTTTTCGCAAGTTATTCACCTAAAACTACAAAGCCTCACGTTTCACATTTCGCAAACATTTTCTCGAAAAACCTTTATTTACGTGTTTTATGAGCTTACAAAAAAATTTCATCTTTTCAAAAATTTCGAAATTTCCTACTGTGGCAAATTCGTCGTAGATATCGGCGACCCTCCCGTCGGATTTAAATACAACCTATTCGAAAACCATTATATCCGTGTTTTGAGAGTTTTCAAAAAAAAATTTTTTTTCGAAAAAACCGCCGGCCCCCCCCTGTCGACTTTTTTCGAAAAAGTTTGGAAAAAAAAATTTTTTCTCAAGTTATTCACCTAAAACTACTAAGCCTCACGTTTCACATTTCGCAAAAAATTTCTCGAAAAACCTTTATTTATGTGTTTTATGAGCTTACAAAAAAATGTCATCGTTTCAAAAATTTCGAAATTTCCTCCTGTGGCAAATTCTTAGTAGATATCAGCGACCCTCCCGTCGGATTTAAATACAACCTTTCGAAAACCATTATATCCGTGTTTTGAGAGTTTTCAAAATAAATTTTTTTTCGAAAAAATCGCCGGCCCCCCCCTGTCGACTTTTTTCGAAAAAGTTGGAAAAAAAAATTTTTTCACAAGTTATTCACCTAAAACTACAAAGCCTCACGTTTCACATTTTGCAAAAATTTTCTCGAAAAACCTTTATTTAAGTGTTTTATGAGCTTACAAAAAAATTTCATCTTTTCAAAAATTTCGAAATTTCCTCCTGTGGCAAATTCGTCGTAGATATCGGCGACCCTCCCGTCGCATTTCAATACTACCTATTCGAAAAACCATTATTTCCGCGTTTTGAGAGTTTTAAAAAAAAATTATTTTTTCGGAAAAATCGCCGGCCCCCCCCTGTCGACTTTTTTCGAAAAAGTTTGGAAAAAAAAATCCAGCGACTTACCGATACTGTTTTCCGGTAGGCACAAAGGATGCTGGCACACCATCGTCAACTGTCGCTGCTAGAAAACCGATTCCCTATCTGAGAACAAATAGCTTCATCCCCATATCTTTGAAAAACTATGTTATCTAAACGAAAACCTTTAACGCAAAATTCACGGATGTTAGCAAACCTAAGAAATTTAAAATAAACAAAGATGCAAAATGCCTAGGTTTAGTCAGTCTACACTACACTACACTACCAAAGGCAACTTTCATCGATGGAAGTAGATGAAAAATTGCAAAACAACGGATTTTTACTTGAATACCGATAGGAATATCGGCCGAACACGGAATTCTATCCCAAGTGAAACGCACTACTCTTTCCGCAGGCGTATGTAGCTACGGATAGCTTGTTTAGACTTCCCCTAGGAAGAAGCCTAGATCGTTCGCTTTTAGTACGATACACTTAGAACCCGGACTCCAGCGATCGGTGATGACCCCTGCTATTGAATTTAGGGAATTGAACGAGAAGATTCGCATGTGCTGAAACCTCTTAATGAGTGAAATTTAGAAACAGGCACAGGCTGGTGTGTTAGTGTTAGTAATCTACGCTAAATACTAACCAGAATGCGCCTGATCCTAAAGTTAATTTATTAACTCTTCGCCTTCCACTGCCTGATCGAAATACATAGAAACAGACGCGAACTGCGATGTTAGTAATAATAAAAGAGAAAGATGCCATGCTCTAAGAAGTTTGCAGAACGCGTCCTTTCTATGTATTGCTTGTTATAAAAAAATCAAAGCTACGGTTAACTATAAATGAAAATAGATGTGAAGCCGGAGCAACCATGCCTATTATGAAACTGAATAGTTAAAGCTACTTCGGTATTCGATGGTGGTGGTGATGCCAGCCAGAAAGGGTCGTATGCCTCCCATGTCCTGAAAATAAAAATATGAACGTATAAGGTAGGAAACCGCGAAGCTCCGCAGCCACTCGACGATTTTAAGGATCGAGTGAAATTTATCATTAATAACAACTGCCGTGATTTCGAAAAGAGGCGGTCGACCCGTTTCGTCCAAGCCACCGTGACTCATGGCAGGAAAATTCGGGAAATCCCCGCGAAATAAGCGAAACGCTATTACATCTGAGAATGCATCCATCGGAAACATCGATGTCAGATAAATAGAAATATTCGCTTCCTTCTATTCATGGAAAACTAAGAACGTCAGTTGAAATTGCTTTCACATAATGTCGAAGCACGAAATTGAATGGTAATATTCGGGCAGAAAGAAAACAGGAGCATATCTTCCTCTAGGTTTATAAATTATTGCTTAGGATTTTATTTTCCTCTAATCTAATAAACGAACGGCAAAACTCACGGTGTTATAAATTCCGAATAAAATCGTCATGCGAAATTTTTAAAATATACAGAGAGATTTCGGGTCGTTAGAAATATGCCACTATCGTTTACGTTTCATAGCGAATGCCAGGGAAAAATCTAAAAAATTATAAGATAACCGATGAGTAAGGAGGGGTGAATTCTCAATATTGCGGCCAACACTTAATATTAAATTGCTACTTTCCCAATATAATGTGCCGACTACAAAATTGGCACCCTCAAATTGATTAGACATCTTCAATTCATTCTGTTTTATGAATATGGCAAATAAATTCTTTTTACATAAGTCATTGAAGTTACACCTTTATATTCCTAGAGCTATGTTAAAATTCGATCAAACTGAATACTTGATGCTGGTAAAGGATGAAAAAATCTTCCTGGGCACAGTGAACGAATTCATTCAAATAAACACATATATGCATGAAACAAACATTAATCCTTCTCAGAGCCCCATAAGCCATTTATAAACCATAAAGATATGTATAAGATGAGAAATGCAGTTTAGTACTACAAATGTTCCATGAATGATTGCAAGAAATCGTAAAGGTGTGTAAAGGTGATTTCCAAGAAATACATAAGAAACTTGACATCCATCAGAGAAAAAATTCACTTGCCAGACAGAGGAGCTGCTTCCAAGTCTTCACATAATATGCCTTCCACCACAGACTCTCTGTTGAAAATGAAAGCTGCCGAATGACTTCAATGACTTTGTGCACGTTTCCAAATGACCCGAATGGGGTAGTGCACTCCATTCGTTAACCTTTTTTGGCGTTTCCCCCGATATAATCGAGGCCTATTCCATTCAGGAGAATCCTGCAAAACGACAATAAGAAATTTAGAATTGCATACAAGGAAAAGAAATGAAACATTTTCCCCCTACATTCATGAAAAAAAAAGATCCATAATAGTAAAATTAAAAAATTAAATACATTAGAAACGTCAGTAATAACACATACCAGTCCAAATAAAACAGTCAGCATAGGCATAAAACATATCACACCAATAAAGGACATGGACAAATAAATTTCTATATATAAAAATTCGTCAGAAATGCAATTTGTCAACGCAAACACATAAAATACAAAAAACACCAATTCAGTCAACAATGTCATGGAAACACATTAAACAAACAACTGTAAGACACTCGAAATCGATCAAACAATACAATCAGTCCTGAGCAACAAATGTCTCGTCACGCAATGCCAGCATTGGACGTCAATGTAAATGTCACGTCTGCACAGGCCTGTGCGGTCAAACCACATAGCGCTATGGGTGTCAGTCAGTCAATCAAAAGGGCAATACCATTTCAGATAGAAATGCGAGTAAATTAAGCATAAATAATAACAATCGTAAAATATCACCTAGAATTTAACACCGTACATCGTATACCTCAACCTACGGAGCACCTGTTACCCTGTACCCCTTTGATCCCACGATGATCCGTCCTCCGGTGCTTGGTCCTCTGGTGCTTGGTCCTCCGGTCCCACGGCCCTCTGTCCACTGCGCAGATGTAGGGACGCGGCACCCTGTCATGGAAAATGGCTCTCTGAAAAAGAAATAGCAATTAAAAAGAGGAAATAACCCAATTCGGACAAAATAACATCTAAAGAGGCTTACTTATCAGTGTAGCTGTCTGCGAGTCCTCGTCTTCTTTGCTGTCTAAAAAAGAAATTTGCAGCACCTGTCAACGCTTATGAGGAGGAAGAGGTTAACGCTACATATATAAATGCAAAGAAATACAACAGAGAATACTCGCAAGTGTATCAATCGCATAGAACATCGCATCATGTACGTATATATTCGCATGGAAGTGTGAGTCGTTGTTAGGGATTTTGTGTGACTGGCCAGTGAGGTCGACCTCCAGGGGAAAGGGACGTTTGAGAGAGCTCTCTCTATGCCACGGCCGGGCATTTGTTGTGTGTAACACCTTAAAATACTACTCTAATGGGTACGTGGCATGCCATAGAAATATAGACCGAATTGTATACGTAGACATACGAAATGAAAAATATCGACAAATGCATGTAAGTAATGCGATGGTTGTAAAAAATGTAATTTCCATGTGTACATAAGCAAATAAAGTAAATAAATATCGACAAATGCACAAGTGTAATACCATAGGACTAAAAATAGTAAGGAGAAAAACAAGATCGGGAATGGGTAAAAAATAGGTAGGGTGGAATTGGGGAAGTTTTGCCTGGTTTTTGAGAGTCCTCTTCTTGACGAGTGCGTAGGAGCCCCTGAAATTAATAGAAATACAACGATATAAGAAAGGCTAGTGTAAATTGCCCGTCAAAAATGACGGGTATACATGAATAAATTAAATTTAAGACGGATTCTTATTCCCCCTCTCAATCCCCATCGCTATCTCAGCGTATAATAAGCACAATCTTACATATAGAATGGCGATAAAAAAAGAAATCGACGAACAGTAAATAAACACGTAAAATAAACATAGATACATAGGTGGTGTAAGAAACTGTTTCATCAACGGTAGTTACATACTTAAAATATCAAATAAGGAACGGAAATCGTATACAAAAAGTAAACACACACAACCTTAAACTCATCCCCATATATATTAATATATGATGGACGAAAACTAGTGAGAATTGTTGTGCAAATGGTATTCATATTATAAGGTCCTCACTGCCACTCATGCAGAGAAAATCTGAAAATCACTTTTTCAATTTAAAGTCTGAAAAGATTCGGGGTCGGAAAGGAATTTGTAACTCTAATATATGTGATGTCCAATCTAAATATCGGTTGCGGACGACTGTTTCCTTGTCCATCCGTTCGACCACAAGAAAAAGACATCACCACCTCGTTGCCCTTATTATAATAAAGTACCTCGCATGAGGTGGAATATTCACTTATCCCACCAACTTGTACTATTAAAACTTGTTTGGAATGTTACAACGCTTTCAATCAAATGGGTCTTTAAAGTCAAGCCGTTTGCATTCAATGTAACAACTCTCAGCCCTCTCTAATATAATCCCCGAAATTTTTCGGAGAAATTACTTAGCCTTAGGTTAATTTCCAAATGGGGAAGCATGCCACTATCTTCGCACACATTTCCTTTATAGGCATTACACGTACAAGAGTGAATAATCACTTTCTGGAAGGGGGTGACAATATAACCGCACTACTATAAACTATGCCTATTAACATCGCGTCGGAGATGATACGTAGGAAGGCCTAAAATCAGAAGGGAACATTTCTATATATTACTGGAATTTAAATAACTTCCATATTTAGTCTTAATGTCGGCGAGAAGTCGCGGAAACTAAGATGTGAAGCTTCAAAACCAAAAGGGAAGACAGGATTTTGGTCGGCGTACGTTACGATAAAATTCACTCACGGAAGTATATGAAAAGCTACAAAAATCGAGAATAAATGGTCGTGGTTTCACGTACGCGACAATTTTGAATATACCTAGACTTGATAAGCGAGACATTTAAAGAAATGCAATGAATTTTACACTAACACCATCGCAGTGCAAGAAAGTTACTGACCTTCGAAGTGTTGGAACACTCCGAAGTGGGCTCGTCGACCATCGGGCTTCGAATGAAAAACCTTAGTTCCGGTCTAGGGATGGCAGTTCAGCGCGATAGTCATTTGTCTAATAGTAGAAAGTTGAAATTCATTTTTAAAGACATTAAATACAATAAAGTTATTATACAATATGGTTTTTAATATAAAATTGTAATAATATGCTTGTTTTCTTTATTTAAAAATAATATTTTATAATAACAATAATAATTTTCTTTAAATAAACAATAATTTCTTAAAACGACAAAGTGACATCTATTTTTACGTGAGAGAAAATGTCGAAATTGAAGTGCGATATGACATAGGGAATAGTCAGCTCTAAAGTAAACGTTATTCCTGAGAATTCTTACACATGACATTATTTTTGTGGTTTAATTTATCGATAAAGTACCAGCATTAATTACAACCTGCTTAAAAACTCAGCATGTCAATGTAAGACGCCAAACCAACAGAATTTACCCTACCGAAACTATAAATACGGAGAAAAGTAATTCTCAAAACTGCTTAATATTACAAATTTCTCGCGAATTGATATCTGCGATTCATTTCCAGCGTTCTATTTATTTATGTATAAAACATATTGTAAGATAATCAGCCGATTTTAATTTTGTTACACACCATTCTATTTAACCCTTTCGTCGCGGAATTAATATCCGAACCGTGAAAACCATCCAGGTAATAATCAACTTCGTCTGGTAGGTAATTTTATTTTTATATAGTGGAAATACATCCAAAAAATGTTCAAAATCCCCATTTAGAATAATTTATAATAAAGTCATGATTACATTCTAAAATCATAATAATAATGTTAATACTTTCACAACTCTGTTATAGCAATAAAAGTGTTTAAGCATCTATTAGACATATTAAATATAATAAATATTAGATCAATGCGAGTTAAATTAAATAACTGACTTCAAATCTTCAAAAATTTATGATACTATAATTACAAAAATACGAAAATTTTCAACGAAATATTTACATGGGACAAATGGTGTCCATGTTTACAAACTGAAGATCATTCAGGGGTTCGTGTGTGTTGTTGAGCGGCAGTAATAGGAGAAAGTTTTTTTCAGGTCCGTGGGTTAAACTGGAATGTCGCAGCGTATATGTCAAAGCGTAAGGATTAATTCATCACAATTGTTAAGATGAACCTCTCTAGATATATATATATATAGGTATATATAGCGGTTTGTAACTACTTTGGCAAAATACAAAATTGAGGCACTTCAAGATGTGCAAGAAACTTTATTGTTGGTAGGATTATAGGTTTTTGTCACAGCCGAAGGAAAAAATTCGAAAGTTTCGAAATTCCCACTTTGAGGGGTAAATTTGGTTCCTTTTTGCCCCATTTTTGGCCCATAAGAAAACATGTAAATTGTTGTAGAGGTTTTTATATTTGCACTTTAAAATTATTTCCCGTGAAGATACGAACTCGAGACTTAAAGTATCGAATAGGGTATAAATTTTAGTTTTTTATTTTTGAAGACAGAATTTCAATCCGAGTAGAATTAGCGTTAATTTCTAGTTTTTATCGGAAAGAAGTGATAATTTTTCTAGGCTGGCAATAGATCCAATGTAAGCAGTATTAGGCGGCCATGCGACGGGAATTCCTCGTCTGTGAGTAAACAGAGCCGCTGCGTATCAGGGGCATCCGCAATAGGATCGCAACAATGCCACATTTATAATCCGAATTTCGGACGTAGCCGCCAGGGCCGCAGGAGGCGATTCTCCTCGCAAAGGTGGTGATTTGTTATCAAGAAACACGTAAGTGTTATTTGAAGAGAAATATGAATCATTGAAGTAGAAAAATCCGTATTCTTTAGGATAATAGTTGTGTTAAAGAATATAGAGGCAAAATAATCAAGTCAATTAAAATTATTAATATTTTTACCGTGACGACTTTTTTGGTTTCTCTAATACGAAATACTTTCGTAGAATTCTTAAATAATTATAGTATTCCTAACCAGATTCTGTGTGAAATTTATTAAGACTGAGCGTCGTAATTTCATTTAATAATCAATCAAGTCAAATCGTAAATGGGAAGGCTAGTATTTGGACGTCGTGTGACTCCCAGGTCAGCTCGTACGTGAAATACCCCTCCTGTGCCTGAGTATTCCGAGTGTTTCACGCAGAAGAGTAGTCTTATCTAAAAACAAGCTGGCAGAAGACTATGCTTTGTCGTACACCCTTGAATACTGGATCAAGAAATGTAGGTTTTCCACGGTTTTTAAATGGTAAATTTAGGTCTAACTAGGCGATAAGCCCCTTGCTCGCTTACGCTCACCGACCCCTCCACCCCACCCACCCACCCCTTGTTCGCTGTTGTTGGATTTAGATTCGTTTTACGGGAATATGTTTTGAATATGAGTTTAATGAATATATTTTATAAGGGATGTATGTTTGGTTTTTAATAACAAATTAAGACTGTTAGTGGAATAACTCGATAAATGATAAGATTAGACGACTGAAATTCGCGGAGATGAAAAGCGTTAAAGAGAGAGTGAGAGAGGCAACCAGAAATATGATTTTAGTAATACAGACAAAAAATATAAACAACATGAATACCTACTGCGTTCGATTTATTTGCATTATATTCGTATCTTCGGTCATTTCGAGCAAGTTTCAATCTTATTTTCGATCTACAAGCCTTTTTTAAGGTGCTAATGCACGGAAATTACCGAGGACAACGGCAACGTTAACCATGGAGCCTTATTATTGAAATGTTAAGAAAATTTTACCAAACCTCGAGTATAAATTCAAAATAAGAGCGAATTCGAATGAGTAGTCGACGGGAAGAATAATAATACTCATCTATTTTGACGTGTTTTAGCGTAAATTTCGTGACGATAACTTAATTTTAAGATATTTTAAAGAGTAAAAGAAAGAAAGAAAGCCTTCAAGCCAAAAAGTTGATTAATACGTGTTACCTTATGGGAATCGACACCCTTCCTCTGGAGACGAACCAGTGATTTATTCGCATTTATGATGAAGAATGGTCTAACTCAGTAACATACATTGTACAAGCTTTCTCATATACTATTGCGTCGTTTAGTTATCTTTAGAAAATGAAAAGCGTATCCGCCAGTTTTTAGAAAATTCAATTTTTTTTAAGTTGCTCTAGAATAAACTATCCTTATATTCATTCATTGAGAAATATGAAATATGTAATATTATTACAGAAGTATACTCAAGTAACTGCGCGAAAGTTTATCAAAACCGTTGTAGCCGTTTTTGAGAAAATCAAATTGTTGTTAAAGTTGTCTAGAATTAACTAGCCTTATATTCATTCATTGAGAAAAATGAAATATGTAGTATTATTGCAGACGTGTACACAATTAACTGTACGAAATTTTATCAAAATCAAATTACTGACAATGTTGCCTAGAACAAACTATCCTTATATTCATTTTTTTGAGAAATATGAACTATTTTGTATTATTGAAGACGTTAACTCAAGTGTCTGTACGAAATTTGATGGAAATCGTTATAGCCGTTTTTGAGAAAATCAAATTGTTAAAAATGCATAGAATAAACTTCCCTTAATTATTGAGTAATGTCAACCATTTCTTCATATACTCCAGAGTAACGCCCCCCCTCCCCCCCCTTCTTGGCGAGTCCTACGATGAACCCATTTTCGGTCGCCACTGATATGTGTTCTAGCGACCCTGAGTCATGCGACCGCATATCACTAGGGATCGGGAAAATTTTGCCTGGAAAATTTTGTCATTTTATTATCTCTAACTTTCCCTTATCACTCGGACAAAGGAGGAAACATTCCCAAGTCGAATTCCCATAATATATAGACACAAATACCTTGATGGGAAGGCGCCTCGGGAAGTTGGCGCCCGGGTGCATTGCACCCACTGCACCCAGGGTAGGCACGCCCCTGGACCTAAGGTAAAAGGCCTTGACCCCTGTGTAGTTATTGAGCACTTCGCGTCTCATCCTCCATATTTCCGTTTTTCCTTCCACCCTCCTCCTTTTCTCTCCCCCTTTTTCGCACCACCCCTCATACCTCGGGTCTCCTTTTGCCCGACGGCATAGCATTGGAAGTGAGTGAAGTCGTTCGTTGCACACATTAGTTCCACGTGTATGTAGTATGTACATGGAAGCAAAAAAAACGGGTGTCTTTCTATAGGAAGGATTGAGCGTTACGGATAAGAAACGAAGAGGGTCATGTCATGTCAGTGCATTCTGTGCTTTGCTGAATTTAAATCAGTGATTCGTGTGCAAAGAGAATTCAGACAGACGTACAGCAGAGATCCTCCCACGGATAAAACGATCAGACAATGGTATCAAAAGTTTAAAGAAACGGTAGTGTCTTGCCAAAAAGCAGCCTGGCCGGCCATCAACCTCTGAAGAGGATGTTGAACGTGTGAGGCTTTTGTTTTCCCATACTGCGAAGAAATCTGTTAGACAATGTAGCAAACATTTACAAATCCCGAAACCCACTGTGCATAATGTGTTACACAAACGGCTACACTTACATGCTTACAAACTGCAGCTTCTGCAAGGATTATAACCACTAGATAAACCTGTATGTTTCATGTTTGCTTCCTTTGTCTGTGATTGCCTATAAGAAAATGAAAATTACATAAAGACTAATGTTTACCGATGAAGTGACTTTTCACACAAATGATGTAGTGAACTGAATATGGGGGAATGAAGATCCTTGTGAAGTCATTCAACATGTTTGTACATCAGAGAAAATTAATGTGTGGTGTGGCCTTATTCACAACAAAGTTATTGGACCTTTCTTCTTTTCTGAGGACACCATAACTGGCAACATTTATCTTAATATGCTCAAGAACTATGTTTTTCCATAGCTGGAAGAAGACGTAATGGTTTTCCAACATGATGGTGATCCTCCTCACTTCAGCCTAATTGTTGGAAGATTTCCTGGTCTATCGACGGGAAGAGGAGCTCCACTTGGTTGGCCTTCAAGGTCACCTGATTTGACTCCCTTAAATTTTTTTCTTTGGAGGAAGTAAAAGGAGTTGTTTATGGCCATACAGGCCAGATTGAAACCTTAGATGAATTCAAGCAGGGAATCCGAGCAGCAGTTGATACAGTCACTCCAGAAATGTTGGCTCGAGTCTGGGCTGAAATTGATAATCGACTATAAATCTGCCGTGTGACAAAAGGAGCACACAAGTTTATTAGCCTCAGGTTTTAAACTTTTTTAGCTATACATTTTTATTGTTTTTCATTTTCTAAGATATCTATATTGGTTTAAAAAATATAGCTTCGTAAAATGCCGGCGAGTTTAAATGGACACCCTGTATATCTGCAAGAGTGATAGTTAATGCTGTATTTCAAGATTTACGTCTTTGTCAGATTTGGCATGTGAATGACAAGGACAAAAAGGATATACACATCCAGTTAATTAACAAATGCACAACACTTACAGTAAAAAATGTTCCTTTAATGTGCCATCATTAATCCCAGCTCATATACATTCCTAAGTTCAAATTTAAAAAGTACATTGGTATGAATAATCATGTCTCAAAGTAGGCTTTTAGAGTAATTGTATTGATAATGACAAATTCCAAGCATCACTGTATTACAGAATTCTCTCATTTTCCCCAAACAAAAGACTGCATTGGTTTCATGTAAGACATGATTGCATAAACTCATTATTAAGGCAAAAATAGAATCAGGTATATTCTGGTATGTTAATTTTATTAGAAACAGTTAACCAGAATTTCTCTGATTACAAGGGTAATTAATTGTTTTCCTAAAACTACCTTAAGGATAAACAGAAACAGATGCAAACTGTATAGACGTTAGTAAAAGAGAAACATGCCATGCTCTATGAATACTACAGAACACATCCGTTTCTATGTATTACTGTAGATGAAAAATTGCCAAGCTAAAATGTAATTTTGTAAATAAAAATTAACATGAAACCAAGGCAGAAACCATTCACAATAAAATGTAAGACCTATTACTTACTACACCATTGTAATTTTTATTTGCAAGCAATACATGCAAACCATGAAAACTACTTAATGTAGATACATAATATGCAATTAAACATGAATGAATGGAACAAAAATGAATGTAGCATTTTTACCTTTAACATAAGTCAGTGAAATTACATTTCTATATTCTGAAATAATGAATTGTCAGGATCACATTTTACTCTTTATTAAGCATATAACTTGATAAAAATGCAATTTAGTTTTTCATAAATGACTGCAAGCAGTTGGAAATGCATTACTTTAATGATTTCAAAGGAATTCCAAAAACACTTGATAACCATTAGAGAAAAAAGACGCTTTCCAGAGTTAGAAGCTGCTTCCCAGGAGTACGAAGTTCACCAAACTCTCTTATTTGAAAATACAACTCACTTGAGATTTCAAAGTCGTGCCCGTTTCCAAATGACCCAAGAGGTAGAGCACTCCATTCGTTAACCTTTCTTTTAAATGGCATTTCCCCCGATATAATCGAGGCCTATTCCATTGACGCAGCCCCTGCAAGACGATAATCAAAAAACCATGAAATGACATATACTCATCGTATTATATGATAGAGAAATCAAGCATTGTCATCCTAAATCACTCAAAAAATAAATTACCAACACAGTAAAAGGATTCATAGAAATAAAAATAAATCATTCATTAGACACAGTCACAAAATGCATATACTTAAACCCTCAACGAGTACTCAAAATAAAATAAATTTACCCAAATAAAACATACCAATTTCAATGCAATATATTAAAAAACATACAAAATATGAAAACAAGTCACTAGTAAACTAAAATAGGATACTATATAGTAAAATATAGCATAGTCATAAAAACATAACAGGTACCCATGCGAAAACAAGACACCAATAAATAAATTTGTCTATAAATAAATAGTCAAAAATACAAATAAAGAGACAGCGATTCAGTAAACGAATCACACCAAAAACCACCATAATACACTCGAAATCGATCAAATAATCCAATCATTCGTAAGCAATAAATGTCTCGTCACGCAATACACATCGTAAAAAACGTCACGTCTGCACAGGCCTGTGCGGTCAAACCACATAGCGCTATGGGTTGTCAGTCATACAACAACATAAGATATTACATGTCCTTAAAGAACTATGCGAACAAAACTCTCATTTCAATACTATCAAAAAACAATAGATATATGCGAGTAAATTAGGAGTAAACACATCGATAATAACAAATCGTTACACGACTCACCAAAAATCACCCAGAATACCTGACCGTACGTCAAATACCTCATCCTCCGGAGCACCTCTTGCCTGCAATCCTTTTTCCCTCGAGGTCACTGCAGGCTGCTCCTCAGCGATGTGTCACTCGGTGTCCTCCCTTGCTGCCGCCACACCTCTCGGCGTTAGGCTCCTTGGTGCTTAGCCCCATGGCGATCTGCCCATCATCTCCGTTGATGCGCTGTAAACCATTCCACTAATATTATTTCGTTAAATTGAATGTCCTTCGTCGTTTAACTACTCATACCCGAAATGGAACGTTCGGGAGAGCGTCTCTATGCGAACAAGAACGCGCATTTAAATAATTTCAGATATATTGAAACATTTATCTGGATATTTTAAACAATCAAATCAACCTTCTATTATAGACAAATAGTCAATAACAAGACGAAAAAACAAAACTAAAATGAAACAATGCACGTGAAGTTAATATATTTAAGCAATATTTCATGTTGAAGAATCGCGATTTTTGGAAAATTATGAACATATTCAGGATGTATTTTAATTATCTCGTCCACATGGATACTTGGAAGTAGAATTCCTTGCATAAATTCCCTATAGCAACACGAATATAAAATCAAAGCAATTTGAGGATAAGTTGTAGGAGATAAAAAATCCTATTGTCTTACCGATCTTGTTTTCCGTCAGCACAAATGATCCACTGGCTGACCATCACGAATCCCGATTCGTCGAATGTCCCTACCAGCAATCTCTATTTACTGTCGAAACTGAGAACAGATCGCCCCAGTCCCATATATTTAGAAAAAACTCATGTAATAAAAAATCTAACGGAGAAGCTGAAAGTTAAATTTACTATTTGAAACAAATTTATAATTTAAAAAATAAGTACAGATGCAAAATGCTCAAGGTTAGTTGGTTAAAAGTTATAATACTACACTAAGGGCAATTTGCATCCGTGTAATAATATGCAAAACTGCAAATTTTAATCTAATACCGATAGAATCATCGACCGAACACGGAATTCATTTCCAAGTGAAACGTACTGGCCTATCCGCAGGGGGATAGCTAGTTTTGACTTCCCCTAGGAAGAAGTCAATATCTTTGCCTCGTTCGCTGTCAGTACGAACACTTGGAACTCGGACTCCAGTGGAAGGCGATGATTCATCCTACAGAATTTAAAGAATTAAACAATAAAATTCGCGACCGCAAAAACTCCTTGATGAGGCTAATTTAGAAACAGGCACACTCTGGTGTGTTAGTATTAGTAAAGTTATTCTACTCTAATTACTAACCAGAATGCACCTGTTTCTAAATTTCATTAATAACTCTGCGCCTAACTCTGTCTGAATGAAAAAACATAGAAACAGAGGCGACTGCTGTATTAGTGGTGCTAAAAGAGAGACATGCCATGCTCTACTAAGAAGATTGCAGAACACATCCGTTTCTATGCTTTACTTGGAATAAAAAAATGCAAACTTAAGGCTAAATATGAATGAGAACAAATATGAAACCAGGGCAACCATTCTCTACGCCTACGTTAGCAAATCGTCACATCGTGACGAAAACTTTTAGAAGTTAACGTAACTTAACTAGGAAATTGAATAGTTAAAGCTACATCGGGATTCGATGGTGGTGGTTTGACGACAGATGTCAGCCAGAGCCCTCCTTACCCTGCAAATAAAAATATGAACATAAGGACTGTTTTAGAGACGATTATCAACTATAGAGATTTTCATGTGTTACTGAACTTCGAAGCTAATCCGTCCTCAACGGAAAGAAATGCAAATTAGTATACATATTATTAAATTCTCCTATTCCATAAATAGGATGAATTTTACAATTATTCTCATTTCTAATTCCCGGTAATCATCTTTAACTAGCGCATTCAGAAACGAAATAATCGCTTGAACAAATGAAAAGCTTCAGGAATGGAACACGCACCGGCATCACAGGCGACAACCCGGCACAAGACGAGTAATTCCTAACTGCTTGTCGGAAATCTAATTGTAAGAGGCCAGATCATTTCGCTATTCCGATAGCGAAGCGCATAGACTAATTGGGTAATTAATATCAATTGGCGTGATTTTGAAGAGGAGCTGTCGACAAGATTAGCCCAACACTCGGAAATTCATTACGAAAAAATCTACGTTATGCACATCCTTCTGAAAGTGCTACAAATACCTGCTGCCTTCCGTTCCTGGGAAACTAGAATAAAATTAAGATTTCTTCAACGCAATTTTCCTGCAAAAATGGGATGTTATATTCAAACATAAACAAAAAAGGAGCACATCTCTATCATTTATCCTTATTTAGATTTTTATTTTCTCGTATTTTCATAAACGTACGGGGTCTAAGATGCACAAAACTCCTGGCTTTATAAATTTAGATTAAAATTACGTAATATGCTATTTTAAAATCTTATGATATATATAGAGGCTACTAGTCGTTCATAAACTTTGCACTCTCGTTTACATTTTGTCGCCAATACGAGGAGGGAAAATCATAAGACCTCAAGATAATATAAGCAACGATGATTGAATCGATCGTTATTGCACTCTCAATATGGCGGGTACAATGTAAAATTACATTGATTGATTAAGTTTCGAGTACAAAATTGGTAACCTCTTCACACATTAAAAGCCAAATTGATTACCTATCTTAAATGAATTCGGTTTTATTGTCTTTACAGTCGAAACGCTTCCGAAGCATTCTTTGCTAAATTAGAGGAAAAAGCTTCATCTTTGGTTCTCCGCACCCAGTATTGTTTTAAATATTTTATTTATTCGAGTATTTGTGCCACGCAGCATTCTGTCCGAGTCATCAACACGTTCAATTAAACATATTTTAAGCTGAGAAATAACGTTAGCTTCTAAGAAGTGGTTTCATTTTGATATACATAACTGCACACATCTACTACTGTGTTCAGAAATTTGACTTCTATGACTTAGAGACCATATATATTTCACAAGATACGCGATGCATTCACAAAGTCCTTCCAATAAATTTAACAAAAAATTCGTAAATACTGATTTAAACACGATTTGTGAAAATAAAATCGGAACGTGGACACTTACCTTTGAGGTAACCGGAGGATTTGTCTGGAAGTCATGACCGAGAGTGAGGAAACACGTCCTGCTTCGACCAAGGTAGAGCTTAAACTTGAGAAAAACGCGCGAATTATCAGCCGACCTCAATGGCTATTCCTGGGATCGAGATTTTAAATAATTTAGATTAACTTTTCTCGGTAATATAAAAGAACATTTCTTAGTTGATTCATAAAAAAAGATTTCTTGAACAATTCTTGATACTTATAAAATTATTTTTTGAAAAAAAGTTTTAAATGATATCATTATGAAGCAGTGTAACCAACCGTAAGTGTATATTAGTATTTTACGGTGAATATATAACTTTATTTATCGATCAATACATCTACAAGAATTAAATGTTGAGGAATCAAATCTCAATGTGACATTTTCGTAAGAGATAAATTTATCATACTTTATCCGTCGTTCGAGGACAGACCAATACGTTATTATTCATTAATTGACGTCATGTAAGATTTATTCATTTAGCAGTGCATGTTCGATTTTAAAATAACTTCCTATAAGTACAGTGCATTTATCTCAGCATAAGTGCCATGACTAAAGGACGTGATTGAGGCAAACTTATAGAGCATGGTTCAGAGTATGTATATGATACAGGAACAAAAATGTCTCGTAATTCTCCTAGGTTGGTGCTGGCGATACGAGAGAATAGAGAACTCACCGTTTGTTGTATCATATACAGCATTCGGCGAAAACATCCGCACTCAACGTATTACAGGCGTGTCCGAAAGACGCAAGAGACCTACGTGAAGGCCTTGAAAAACCTTATTCCTTCGACCCATGCAGTCATATCAATGCCACTATGCATGTGCTTGCCATCTCTAGAAATTAGATATGACGTAATGGAGTAAGTAAACAAAATGTTATTTTGTATTCTGGCGTCCCGGGAAAGGATCCAGCGCCCATTCACGTCAGCTACATTAAAACCAGTGGCGGACCCAGGTTTTCTCGACTCCGCTCCGGGGCGAGGCGAGCTTTACTGTCCACCATTCCCGTACGACATTTTTATAGGAGGCTCACCACCGGTTAGAGCACTACACTGGCCTGTTTTTTTAGGCCCGGCTCAAACAAATTCGGACTCGACTTGTCGAAGTAATTGTAAGCCCGGCCCGTGAGATTACTGACTTTAGTAAGCTGATAAGCAGTTTGATTTTTCTCAACCTACCGCGCTATTTTCAAGAGCGTAATTAGTGACCTCTTGTGGCCGACGGAATGAACTAAGTGTACTTTTCGTCGGGAGACAACCGTGGTGACCGTGGAGCTTCGTAGGCATTTGTCTCCGCTGCGAATATTAACTTTACAGGTAATTCGAATACAGTATTGAAATATTCTTAGTTTGTATTTACTTGGGTTAATTTTTACTGAACCCTATGTGAATAACATTTGCCATTTGTTGATTTTTTTAAAAGTATCGGCGAGTATGAAAGTGATAATAATGTCCAATATTACTATTTGAATATTTGCAGCTCTGACAGCTTCAGCATGCGTTCTGCAGCGAAGTAAATGCTCTGATGCTCGTCTTAAGAGAAGAATTTGTTGCACCTGAGAAAGTGATATTCATATACAGTAAGTTTGTTTCTCAGAAGAGGTATAGTGACTGAACTTATCTCACTTTTCAAAGTTAACTGTGTAAACTGATTCATAGGCGACAGCATAAGATGGAAACATTTGCAATTTACTACTGAATATGGGAATAATATTGTACACAGGTATAGATTTATTTATAGTCGATACAAGATTCTGCAGGGTGCTTACACGCTGTACATTGTGTTAGGTAAAAAAATCTTTCTTATTGGCATTCCTCTTTTTTCTAACAGCAGAAGTTTTCTTGTTTGGAATGCCACTATTTTTCAGTTCCATTATTATAAATGGTTAAAAAGTCATTTAGTTATTAGGCAGCATGAATACCTTCATGGTTAGTATTAATTTAAGTTTTGCGGATTTAGATTAATCTGCATTCATATTGATCACTAAATCACGGAAATCACATATGCAGTTACAGCTGAATTTACATAGGTATATCCCAAAATTTTTTGCACTTGTAATTGGTTTCTGATCTCTTATGGCCTGTGATTTAGGCTTGAATTTTTCCTATTCCCTCATTGATGGAAGGAAGTTGACCTACTTAGTAGTACTATTATCTTAGAAATGGGCAATTAGAGATAGTGGAGAGTGATTTAGCAACAAAATATGGCTTTTATTAGTATTCCTCCTGTATCATTAAGGGGGAGTAACTTTATTCCCATATATATTCTTCCATCCAAAATGTCTTTGATGGATGAAATTCATGTGTTGCTTTCTGTGGTAATAAAGCTTTCTATTGGCTTCCTTATGCTATTCCTTCCCTATGCTTGTAGAATGGTGACTTAAGTATAAATTAATTTTCTCATTACTACTTTTGAGTGAAATGGTTCAGCAATTCATCCTGTAATTCATCTCTAGTAATGGAGGGTGATACATAATTATAAATATTTGATAAAATATTCTTCTTGTATTGAAATATCTATACATACAATAATAATTAATGTAACATTTATCCTATTTTGCTTGTAATGCAGTAATTATTCTTATAACTATCAAAGCCTATGGCGGTGTTCTTATGTCTTGGTCAGGACGTACAATTTCTGACAACAGTGGCAACAAAATTTCATATGATATGTGAGTTTTTGGGTTAATGCCTCCATAAATTTTTAGGGTCACACAAATTCATGTTCACGGTCTAGTTCTTAACTTTTTGAAAAAAGATTTGATTAACACAGATATGAAACCCAAGATGAATATTGATAACTTATTTTTAGTATTAATAAAGAGAGATTAACATTAGGGATGGATGCAACTTTGCATGCCTTTAAAGCGTCAGATTTTTCCAGAATTTTTAATTGTTCAGTTTTTCTTTCACTGAGATAGAGGAGTCATTTTCTTTGTCTTAAAGCAGTTCTGAAATTTAGCATATATGTACTTCTGTGGTAAAATTCCTAAATATCAATTATTTAGTTATGTTGACATCAAGGTTTGTAATCAATACATCTTTAGTGTTTTTTAACCAGAAGCTACAATTTAACTGAGAACTTTAGAAATGATGGTTAATTCATTCACAAAAAATAATATATTCATTTTCTTCTTTGAAAACCTTCAAATGAAAGGGTAACATGAGATTTTAAAGAAATTTAAGTTAAAAAAATTATAGAATGATTTAAGACGAGGGAAATAAGAGTATCACAAAGTGCTCTATCATAAGAAAGCCCTCTTATGGTACACAATTTCTGATTTGATTTTCTTTTTATTTCAGAAGCGTGACTCCAAGAGAAAGTTAACTGGCCATTCTGAACATGCAGTCTCAAGACACAGCTGACATACCAGATCTGCATGGACCTCTTCTATTTTGTGATATAAAGAAAAATAGTGGTAAGTGTAATGAATTTTTCTTACGAAGTAGAATGAATGAGCTTCCCATTTTGTGTTGTTTTGGCTAAGGTTCCGTATTGTACGACCAGAGATAGTAACTGCTTCCCTTGAGCAATGAAATTATGCACTGTGTGTACGTGGGATATCCGCTGGCATTGAGAGGGAGAAGGTATTCCGTCAGGGTGTCGAAGTCACCCAGCACGACTTGATATCTGTTGCCCTACTACCAACCCTTATTATATTTGCTCTGCTTCTGGCACTGTATCTCCGGGACGAGGAGGGACATATGGGTCCAGTCAGGGCATGAAAGGCACCCAACATGACTCGATCTCTATACCACATGACTGTTGACCTACTAACAACCATTAGTATGTTATCTCTGCTTCCGGCACCATTTCTCCAGGACGGGGAGGGATATATGGTTCCAGTCAGGGTGCCTGAGGCACCCACCATGACTCTTATCGCTATACCTCAGACTTCTGCCATACTAATAATCCCTATTACATTATCTCAGTTTCCGTCACCGTGTCTCTGGGACGGGGAGTGTGATATGGTTCTAGTCAGGGCATCGAAGGTGCTGACTCGATCTCTATACTCCCAGACTGCAGCCATATGAACACCTCTTATTACACTTGCTCTGCTTCTGACACCATATCTCTATAATCCCTGACTGTGGCGGCAACATACAATCTCCATTTTAGAAGTGTTATGCAAGCTTTCTCGTACTTATAACTCTTAATCGCAATGTCATCATACGACTTCTCGATAAATGTTATAAACACGCTCCTTCGGAATAGTTCCGTAGTTTTAGTTACTCGTATGTTTTATTGTCACTTTTTTGTATCATTTAGGTCAGTGTTTCTCAACTTTTAGTAGACCGGGAAGCACATAGATTTATCCATTAAACTTAGGAGGAGCACTAGAACAAACTTTTCAGGAAAACATTTGTTACGTGCCAGCTGGAATGTCTATCATAGTACACTTGTCAGTACAAAAAAGACTCGAGGAAAAAATGAATGACTGAACTAAAAAAATCGAAATGAAATTAAAGACGACCTCGCACACATTATATATTGGTTATTTAATTTAACAAAATAAACCCATACAAAATAAAGGATGAAAAACTTACGTAGCACCTACGTAATGGTTATGGAGCACCAGTTGCTCCGCAGAGCACCGGTTGAGAAACACTGATTTAGGTGACTATGGAGTATATTATATGGCCATTGGAGGTGTTATTATCTCTGGCCGTAATATTAGGAATATGTTCCGTTGTTTTTATCAGGTTGATAATTGTGGTGTTCTTGCTTAGATCTTGCAAGGTTTTAATTGACATTCCAGTATGTCCCATTAAACTTTTTATTTGTGCAGAAACAACATTTTTTGGAACGTAAAGCATTTTAGTAGATTTTTCAAAAATAGATTCTCATACGTACAGGCTGAAGTTGAAGATGTTTAGAATTAGGATTTTTACCTAATGGAAGTAATAGAGAGTTTTACAGTTTTGATCATCTGATACAAGAAATGGCATGGCATATTTTATGCTATATAAGATTAATACATGAGACAGAGACTGTGAAATTCCATCATAAAAGGAGGGGATGAATTATTAGTATGAATAATTCATATAACAAAATAACTTATATAAACTGTTACAGATTCCACACAAATTTTACTATAATAATATTATAATACTAATAAAACTAGTTTTTTACTGAAATGTTTAAGTGGCCTCTCCGCCAACCTCGAGCATTGCCTCAGAGATAATCCATTCCATATCATCATCTTCCCTACACCATCCAGAGCTTGCTTTAAATTCAGTTTCTGGTATATTTAAATCTTTCACAATTTCTCATCCTTTACACAGGATACTTTATATTGCTACCTGGAATACATTATCGTGCTTTACATTAATGTAATGCGACCAACGTGCAATTTATCTCCCGTTTTGAAAAAATGCTTTTAGCAATGGTAACTATGCTACCATTTATTTATTTAATTTTTATTACAAATAAATGTTTGGTTAACCCTAGAACTACCAAGGGGAGGGCCTCCGAAGCCCACAAATTTTGTTTTAGTATGTTTCACTATTAAAAATAAAGGTGTCTTGATATTTAATTACATTATGCAGAGACTTATAGATAACAATTACTTTAAGTTTCCCATCAATGTATGCATATCTCAATTTTCTGAAAATTATTTCGTCGTTGTCTGCATGCCTTGACAACCGGGTGGCCTAAATTATAGTGTGCCTTCTGATTTATCAATTTTATTCTTGCAACTTCCACCTCCCAGTATTGCTATTTATAGTCAAATTATGTTACCTTTCATTCTTTTCCACTCTCCTTATTAGTAGTTCATTTGTTTTCTCATAGAGCAATGTATCGGCATGAAAAACCTTACATGCAAGCAAGATGTGGGAGGGTTTTCGTTTTGTTTCTTTCAATATGAATGCGACATTAGTTTGGTCCGTACCAATAAGCAAGATGGCATCGTGGTCGTTTTATGACAGTATGACAGCAAAAAGAAGGGGCGGTCAAGCCCCCAGTCTTGTAAAAGCTTGGGTTCAGGGAGCCAGGCAAAGAATGACCCTTCCCAAATGAATAGTGGCCCAAACCAAGGCACAGACCTTGAGGGTGAAAATAGTGCATTTTAAGACATGATAACATACTGCATTGTAATTTTTCCATTTCAAAAGAATTCATCGTGAGCTAGAAGATGCCATATGATACCGAAAAATCCTAGATAAATATTTGTTATAATTCCACGAAAGGAGGGGTCAGTACTATAGATCAGATGGCAAGGAAGTACATATACTACAAAGAGAGGCACGAGGAGATGGCTGCTTTCAATATTCCATACTTTTATTGGAAAATCCACCATGACATGCTCACCGTGCAAAACCATGTGTGTGGAAAGCACAGTATGAAGCGTGTTATTTGTTTAAATTGTTGTCAGATGTAGTAGATTAAATTGTTTTTCTAATAAATTTGTTATTATTTCTGTAAATACAATCTTACTGCAAAATTAATGTGATCTTTAAAACATAACGAGGAAAAATGTAAAAAAAAATTGTTTTTATGCAAACATTTCTATCTTTATAGTAGATAATGTGCATATAATTTCAAATACTTTACTAAAATTACATAGCTTTATTCCTATGATGTTTCTAAATAGGTATATAAAAATTGATTCAAAACATTACTATGGCTTCTTATAGTATTTTAGATGGTGGGCCTCTGAGGCCCCCCTTGGTAGTCCATGGTAGTGAAAATCGCTTGGTAGTTCTAGGGTTAATAAAAAACTTAATTTCTTCATTTTGTTTCCATTGCTCAATTACAACTTCTTTAGGCTATAAACCCACACGGAAAGGAAAAGATAGTTTTTCAAGCATGATTATAAGAAATTATAATTTGGAACATTTCTAATCAGAATTTATTTAGGGTAATTTAAAAAATAAATGTTCATTTGTGGTGCCACTTTGAGGGGAGGATATATTGCACTTCCTCCATGTACTTAACAACAGGTCTCTCAAGTTCTTCATAACGCTCTTTTTTTAGGTTTGTGAAAAGCCTCTTTTGTGGAATGTGCATTAAGGAGTTTATTCTTTTGGTTCTGCCAGCGCATCAAATTATTTTCAGTTACACCAGTTTTTCTAGCGACTGCAAAGTTATTTGTTTTCTTCTGACTCATGAACCACTATAATTTTTACATTGGCATCATAACTCCTTCTCAGTCCTTTGTTAATCTGACCCTCACATGTTCTTTGTCTTTCTAAGTGGTCACTCATTTAAATCACCAGAAAATGTTCTAAAAAAAATTAACATGCCCACCTTCATAGCTACACTGCATCTGCAAAGGAAAAACTAGGAAGCAATTCAAATTTGAAAATATAATGTCATAGAAAGTGTTAGTTTTTGTATGCTTAACTCTCGTATTGTAAATACTAGTATTATTTGAAATTCTTATGATCATCTTACATGAAATATTGTTATTTTACTGTAGTTGCACAGTTGTAGAAACAATGGAGTGGTTATTTTATGCTAAAAATTCATGATTGTCTCCATGGCAAACTTTTTCACCATGGTTGTCAGTATATTGCAAGAATTCAGAGAGAGCAACATTTTAAAGTTTGTTATCAAACAATATTGACTAATGTAAAATACGCTTTAGGATTTACTTACTGTAAACATGGACAGTTGTGTGCTGCCAAATATTTAACAACCAAGACGCAGTGCAAAAAATAAAAGTTTTGTTCATGGTTTGGCTTTTAAATGAGATATTTAATATTCTGGGATTATATAATAAAATAATTTTTTCGGGGCCCCGTACTGGCATGCGATGTGCGCCCCCCCCCCCCCCCCCTCCCTTCCCTTAAATCTGCCACTGACTGCACGGGGAAGTCTCCTGTGCTGGACGTATGGCAGCATGGGGTATGGCCGCGAACTCGCCTTGTTGAATGGCCGTCATTTCCTTGCTGTACAGTATCTTCCATTCGATCTTGAGAACAACTTTGCCTCCGTGAATCTTCCGAAGGACGGCAGTTGGGGGCGGGGTTGCAAAAGCGAGCTCGTTGGATGCTGGACTATAGTTGCCAAAATAAATTTGAAAATGTCCTTAAATGCACCATAAAAAGTAACTAAAAAGTTGCTAAACTCAAAGAAAATGTCGCAAAAGTCGTTAGAAATGAAATAGTGAATAAATACTTCAAATAATTCTTATTAATCTAATTAGTAAACTTATTATCTATTTTATAAATATCAAATAAAATACTTAATTATTAGTATTAAATAAGTGAGAATTTTTGCAGGCCTTTTATTAATGAAAACAGAATAGATATTAACATTTATAGGTCAAGCTTAATTTATAAGAAGAAAAATAAAAACACCGTAAATTCCCGCGTATAAGACGTAGGGATGTTTTCCACCTCATAGGCAATGATTTTTTTATATACCTGCACATAGCAAACATTCGTTTCTAGTATTTGGTATCAGCCACGTAGTTATAATTTAACGGCGAATATATTGTGTTACGTTGTCAATATCATTGCGATATGATAAATCAATCTATAAAAATTTACATTAGTTCTCATTTTTTTAAGGGGAATAAAACTTTTGGATTTTTGGAATAACTTAAAAACAAATTATTGAGAGGTAGGTAATGGCTTAGTGTACAATCGCCAAATGCTACAGTAATCTTGCTAACCCTCTATTCTAAAATTCAAAATACAAAGTAAGCTTCATTTATGAGTTCAATAACCATCAAAATCCACATCGAATTAGTATTTAAGGTTCTAAAAAAAATCGATACCTAATTTCTAAATCGAGAAGAATATCTTATTTAATTTTAATAGAAATCATTTTTTCTGTAATTTAACTGTTTTATGATGTACTCTTCAACGCAAATGCAGTCTTTCAAAATTAGTATAAAATGTTTCTAAAATATCATAAGTGGAGAAGTAACTGTAGAAATATTTTAAGGTTTATTAAAACTTGTATTTAATAAAGCTATCATAAAATTCAGTGAGATTTCGGCCATACTCGGGACCACTCGTATGTGTCCACTGCTAAGAGGGGGGGGCAGGGCCTCCTAGCAGAAAGCTCAAGTGAGACGTTACCAACTCTACACTGGAACACACGTAACGTTTGGCGTGCATTTTAAAGGAAATCACGAATGGCAACACTGCACACACAGACTCTCGACCTCTTAGGCTCCTCCTCCATCTTTCCTATTGGTTTGCTCAGTGTCTCGCCCCCGTCCACTTTCTCTTCTACCTCCCCCTCACTCAGTAAGTTAGGCGGGAAAGGTGTGTGTGGAGTGGGGGCACTCAGTGGCACATACTGTTTTCAAGGCCAAGCGTCTGACACGACCATCCTAAGATTTTTATAATATAGAGCAGGGGTCTCCAATCTTTCAAACCTCAAAATCTACTATTCATTTTTAAATTTACCGAGGATCGACCTGGCTGAGTGAGCCTTGATACGAGAAATACTGTTATAATCCATCTTTATTAGGTCGATATTTAGACATTAATGTCCATTCTTACATATAAACTTGACGAACACAAACATACATGTCTTAGGTAGGATTGGAACCTGCGACCTTAGTAACCATCAGCAGATACTCTATCCATCCGGTTACCAAGAGAGGGGGGAGAAGATCCCCACAAATTTCTCTCAAACATTAAGAGACATCGAAACCACGTCATAAAATGAAATAAGTTATCCAATTTAATCGCAAACAACTTTTTATTCGAGTTAAACAAGCTCGAATAAAGTTTTACCAGATTTTTCATTCTATACAAGAGAATGTTTTAGTTAAAATAAAATTGATTAAAATTTTATCCACCAGGATAATTCAATGTACAGGCGACTCCCGAGCCTTGTTGGGGATGCATTTCTGAAAACGTGTTCCAATCTCGAATATTCGAGTGTTGAAAGCTGTTTTTCCATATACAGGCGACTCCCGAGTCTCGATTGTTCGAGTCTCGATTAATTCGAGATTTCGTTCCCGCCGATCTATTCGTTCTATAAAGATAAAATAACATTACTAATATGTTAATACAACAATATTAAATTATGAATAAATTATATGATAAATATTTTAAATGTATAACTTATTTTTTGCACTAAAAAGGAAAAAATAAATTTGTTTCGAACTACAAAGATAGATGTATGCAATATGCTTTACAGACAGCCCGGTCCGGATCGCACGTCATTTGTTACAAACGACTCGCGCGAGCTGGATAACATAACTGAGTACATCTATCTATACATACAACTATTTATCACAGCGAAATTAATATAAAAGTTATTAAAAATGTACAAAATAACTTAAGAATAAAGAAACAATAAAATTAAAAATATTTTCATAGCTTAAATCTTTTCCAACTGACCTTACTGGACTTGGTTTATTAATTGAGAAGTTGGAAGATTTTAGTTGGAAGAAGAGGAGCTCTTGGGTGGGGAACTGTTTATTGTTTTTATCAAATTACCTGAATTTATCACATTCTAGAATTTTTTCCTTCTGTTTCACATAAGTGCCAATAGTTGAAGGACACATTCCCAACGATCGTACGATTTCAGTATAGCTTTCAGTATGTGTTTCTGACACTGATCATCCCCAATGTTTTAAAAGTTTTTCCATTTTAGGAATCACAACACCGCGCCTAGGACTGTTTATTGTTGTTATCAAATTACGTGAATTCATCACATCTTCTAGAATTTTCTCCTTCTGTTTCACATAAGGGCCAATAGTTGAAGGACACATTCCCAACGATCGTGCGGTTTCAGCTTGGCATTCACCTTTCTCAACACACTTTAAAATTTCTAATTTCAATTCATAAGTATGAGTCTTATGCCCTCTTTTATTTGATTCCCTTATATTATCACTATTACATTTCCTATTAGATATCATGTCAAGTGATAAATTTATAAATAAATCAATAAAATAAATAAATTTAAATAAAAGATTAACAGAAAAAAGAGTGAAATCAGCACAAATTCAAACAATTAGAGCAGATATAACTACGTCTACACCAAAACTAAACCTCGCGTTTGGTCGGAACCAATAACTACGCAAAATTTATTTCGCATATATTATCGATCGGCGGGATCGAAATCTCGAATTAATCGAGACTCGAACAATCGAGACTCGGGAGTCGCCTGTATTACTAACAAGTAAGTCGTAAGCTATTATAAGTTGAAGAAAAAGACTATTAACCCGTATGCGCAGATCTCAGTATGCTGTACATCAGCAGAAGGGAGGCTATACTCATGGTTCTCAGTACACTGTATGTTCGGGCGCGCCACATCATAAATGAATTTTTTTGGCTATGCCAGCTGCTTTTTCCAAGAGATAAAGGACAGCATTGTCTTCTAGAAGGGTTCAGCTTCATAAACATCTCTTCTGGTACATGGTAAGTCACTCAGAAAGCTAAAAAAAATATGCACAAATATTTTTTCTTATCTCATCGGTAGGGTTCAAGAGGGCCTGCTTTGCCAGCACTTCGAGTGGCTCTTTCATTTTCTCTTTGTGTATATGTGGCTGGCGTCTGCTTTATGTAACTCCTTATTAAATTCTGACTTGGATAGAATGGATTGCATTTCATATTGCTTCCTAGTTCTCAGTCGAGGGATTTCTTTCGTGAGAGCAGGTTTGAGCCGTTTGAAAATGGAGTGGGAAAATAGGGGTTCCTTTTTGAGAGAAGATGAAATTCAACATTTACTTGAAGACAAAATAGAAGACAGTGAATTACACGTTGATTCTGGCAGTGGAAATTCTAGCAAAGTTGCAGTTGATTGCACTGCACTAAATCTACCCCAAGTGTCTGCGAGTGAAGACGAAAATGATGGTGGTTCATCAGGTAGGACTGATGATTTTCATTCCTCGTGGGATTGGGCTGATTTTGACGAAGGTAATGTTCCGAGAAAAAATCCTTTCATTGGTGAATGTGGTCCAACTATTTCTATTACTAATGTTCTTGAGTCTTTTAGGAATATTTTTGATGAAACCTTAATTGAGGCAATTGTTTTAGAGGCTAACAGGTATACTGAAAATGATTTTTAAAAAGTTGTGCTGTCTTCCCGATCTCGATTTAACAAATGGAAACCTGTTGATCTATCGGAAATATATGTGTATTTGGAAATCATTATGTTAATGGGTATTGTACAGAAGCCTACAATACAATCTTATTTTTCAAGAAATCCACTTTTGGAAACAGAAATTTTTCCCAAAAAAATGTCCCAAGATAGGTTTGAAAGCATCTCAAATTTTTTTTATTTTGTCTATAATTCAAAAATTACTAATTATACTGGAAACAAAAAGCTTTTTAAAATTCAACCTATCATTGATTATCTACAAAGTGAATTTCAAAATAATTATCTGCCAAAGGAAAATATTGCTGTAGATCAGGGGTCTCAAACTCACATTGGATGACGGCTCTCTGACGATCCGCAGGCCACATTCGTTACTTTCCCAGTCTTCACATATTTTTGTATTCGTAATATATTCACTCTCCCTTTCCACAGGAGAGGAATGGCTCTATTACGCGTCTTACACGCAGTCATTACAAAAATGCTAGATTTGGCATCGAGGGTTGTCCTTCTGATACGCAAGAAACTCGCTGGCAGTGGGATAAAGATTCTTCAGTAACTCAACCGTGCAGGCTGGTATAAATTGGAATGATTTAATACACTTTTTTGATTATTTAGAAATATTTTGTAAGAAATAGATTTGAGTTCGGGTCACGTAGTATAAAGTAAACTGCTTCGCGGGCCGCACAAATGCATCACGCGGGCCTCATGCGGCCTGTGGGCTGCGAGTTTGAGACACCTGCTGTAGATGAATCTCTTACGCTTTGGAAGGGGCATCTGTCATTCAAACAATATAATCCTTTGAAATCTTCTAAATTTGGTATAAAAACTTTTGAGCTTTGCGAATCTGACACCGGTTACTTATGGAATTTTATTGTTTACTCTGGTGCAGATTCGACAATTTCAGTTTTGGATACTCCAGATGGACTCAAAACATCAGCAATAATAATTAAATTATTAGAACCTTTATTAGGAAAAGGTTATACTCTTTGGATGGACAACTACTATAATTCACCTGATTTGGCAAAATTTTTAATGAATCGAGGTACCAACGTTGCGGGAACGTTGCGTTTAAATAGAAAAAATGTTCCAAAAGAGATAAAATCAGCCAAGTTGAAGAAAGGAGAGCATATTTCTAAGGTTAGCAATCGAGTTATGGTTATCAAGTGGAAAGACAAAACACCGGTAACGTTTATTTCGACATTTCACTGTAACAATTTTCGGGAAAAAGACAGAAAATCTAAACCTGTCTGCATTTTAGAATATAATACTGCAATGGGAGGAGTGGATCTAAAAGATCAAAAATTACCGCCCTACATACTTGAATGTAAAAAAATAACAAATGGTACATCAAATTATTTAGAAGATTGTTAAATATTTCAGTGCATAATGCATTGGTAACATTCAATACTTCTCAAAAAAAGATGAACCATCTCAGCTTTTGTCTTCTTCTCGTACAACAAGTATTGGAGAAATACGGGAACATTTGCGAGTCACCAAGTGCCAGACAACCTCCCATAAATCTCTCACCGCGCTGTTTAGTCGAGAGGCACTTCATTGAAAAATTGCCGCCAACAGGGGAAAAGGCTAGACCACAAAGAAGATGCCCAGTGTGTTCTGCTAAAGGGAAAAGAAAAGACACGATATATTGGTGCCCTGAGTGTGATGTCGGCTTGTGTTTAGATGGGTGTTTTAAAATCTACCACACTAAAGTACATTTTTAGAAATCCAGTGTACATAGAAGAGTGTATGTTGGATAAAAAACTGAATATATCGTAAGTAAAATCTTTTTTATAATCATTTAACATTATTCAGTAATCTGTCAAATTTTTATGGAATTTAATATGTAATCAACGAAGATATAAAATATCATTTAACAAGAAGCACGCTGAGCGATTTTTGCAAAATTTACTACCGCAAATAGGGCCTATGCACACAAAAATCTCGGCCGGCTTGTGGGTTTAAATATATATTATACAGATGGAAAAAATCAACCAAAACATAACTTGAATTAGTTAATCAAGTTACACAAAGTCGCATTTAGCCTCAAACTTTTGCTTTTGCAATGATTTCCGATTGGAACACCACGTATCGAGCTACACCTAAGCATACTCAGGGTCGATAAACAATGATACATTCGTGTCTCGCTGCGAGAACTGATATCTAGAGTTATTTGTTCTATTTGATTTATGCGCTTCCTCTTAATTATAAAGTAACCTGCATAGCTCGATAAAAAAGTCCCAACTGTAAGTTCAAAATCTATATCTGCCCAACATTTCTCACTTGATTCAATAAAAAGTAATAGCACTGGACTGGATTTATAGAAAAAAAAGGAAGGACATGAGGAATGAAATTCATAGACAACAGAGATTACAAGCCCAAAATTTAAGAAAACAGAATTCTCAAGCTAAAGAATCTGGGAAACAATATGCATTATTAATTATAGTTATAAGACGAAAAAGTGAAAAATAAAATGAAACAAAATATTTTTTATTGTATATCAATTATGCAATTTTACTTAAAATTGCATATACTTAAAAGGTAGAAAATAATTTTTTTCTGGAAAAATAATGTGCCTCCCATATCTTCGAATATCTTAGACATTTTTCTGGTTGAATTCCTTACCATTAATAAACAATGCCCCTTCAAAAAACACTACTGATATATTAAAAAGAAAAATTCCACTTGATTTGGGCCATGATGGGGCTTGCTAATCACAGCACATCTTCCACAAGCCACATTGTAGGGGTGGCAGAGGAACAACGGAATATCGAATTACATATTCTATATCTGAATTATCCGTCCATTCATAAAAGTTGTAGAACTGGTAAAGAAGAGTATTTCCTTTCCTATACATTTTATCGTTGGAGTAGCCATTATCAAGAAAATCAAACAAGAATGTCTTAATTCGAGTTGAACTTTGAAAATTTCTTGTATGGTTACTTCTTCATCGTTGCTAACATAAACACTCTCATAAATAAACATTTAATTTCCTTACGTGTGCATTATTAAATAGGAAGAAAATGGATTATTTATGATGAAGAGAAGAATTTTAAGATGCTATTTCCCTTACGTACAGGAATGTAATTTTTGTCTAATACTCCATTTGTGATACGTTTTACACTTTCCCAACTTGTTTCTCTTATAATTCTTATATTTTATCTTCCTGATAAATTATTTATTATTGTTGGCCACTAATTTAACATATACTCATATTATTGCCACCCACTTCTACGAAGCATATATATTTGTTAATAATATATTTTTGTCCAGAAAAAAATAATTTTCTTTGAGTGCAATTTTAATTAACTACACTAAAATTTTTTTGGTTAATTTTATTTATTCTACTCTTGAGCAAATACTATTATAATGACTGGAAGTTTTTAGTTAATTAGATAATTGATAACCTTCAATAGAAAAAAATTATTCGTCATAACTACATTGCAGTAATGTTTTAGATTAAATATAAGGGCAGAGTCCAGTGCCACCATATTCGCACATGTATTTTTACTTTCTCCATACGTAGTAATGGGAAAGTATTGTGTTCATGAAAAAAATCGACTGAGATTTCAACGGAAATACATGTTTTGAGGTCCCTAGAACACGTTTCGACTACTTTTGGAATGATGTCTGTGTGTGTGTCTGTGCGGATGTATGTGATTGTGGGTGTACTCAATAAGTACTTGCCATATAGATACCAAATTTTATATATACCACTTTTGGGTGAGCACAAAGAACTGATTAGTTTTTGGACAATAAAGTTACCCGGAAGTCGAGATTTATTCAAAACCCGATTCAGTTTTTGCGATATTTCTCCGATAATACGTCATTATTGTATACATTGAGCATTACAAAAAATGTAGAGAATATAATTTCCTACATTTTTTATTTCCATAGCAGTTATTCTTTAGGAATTATTTATAAATCGGTTTTTCGGTTTCCGTCAAATATCTCCTTAAAAACATCATAATTGGTAATCTTCGTGAGGACCAAAGTTGTAGAGAATAATATTTCTTCCAAGTTCTGTTTGAAACAAATTTTCGTAGAACCATCCATTTGGGAAAAATTTCCTTTTTACTTTCTCCATACGTAGTAATGGGAAAGTATGGTGAACACGAAAAAAATCAACTGAGATTTCAATGGAAATACACGTTTTGAGGTCCCTAGAACATGTTTAGACAATTTTCGGAATGATGACTGTGTTTGTGTCTGTGTGTGTGGATGTATGTGATTGTGGGCGCTCTTAACTCAAAAAATACTTGTCATATTAATACCAAATTTCATATATAACGCTTTAGCATGAGCACAAAGAACTGATTAGTTTTTGGACAATACCGGTTAACCAGAAGTCGAGGTTTATTCGAAACCCGATTTGGTTTTTGCGATATATCTCCGTTAAAACAACATTATTGTATATACAATTCTATACAAATGTTATAGTGTAATTTCCTACAACTTTCATTTGAAAGAATTTTCCATAGCAGTTATTGTTTAGGAATTATTTATAAATAATCGGTTTTTTCGGTTTCCGTCAATATCTCCTTAAAAACGTCATAATTGGTCATCTTCGCAAGGACCAAAGTTGTAAAGTATAATATTTCTTCCAAGTTTTGTTTGAAACAAATTTTCGTAGAACCGTCCATTTCGGAGATATTTTGCTTTTTCTTCATTTCTAGTATACAGCGCCACCACCATGTTGCAGTGAATTCTGTAAACATATCTAAATTATCCCTAATTTACGGAAATAAGGACGACTGTATTCTTTTACGATACCAAATAATAATTTTGCCCTATTTTGTTTTTTTGCCTCATCAGTTTAGTTTATTATATTCTATTACAATTACAAAATTACAAAATATTACAAAAATAATGAATTACTAAAATTGAATTACAAAAAATAAAATTGTACAATCACAAGGGTTATACAAGAAAAATAATTACAATTATAGTCACGATGCATTATATAATAATTACAGAATATTTTGCATTCATCTAGGTAAAACATAAGATCATAAGTTATAAAAATTTGATATGACCAACACATGACTTTATCCATATTTGTGGTATAGATATTTAACTTATTATGAATAGCATAATGAGGCAAAATTATTATTTTGTATCATAAAAGAATACAGTCGTCCTTATTGCCGTAAATTACATATATTTTGATTATGTTTCCAGAATTCAACGCTACGTGGTTTTGACGCTGTAAACTGGATATTACGAAAAAGGTTGAATATCTCCGAAATCGATGGTTCTTCGAAAATTTGTTTCAAACAAAACTTGGAAGAAATATTATTCTTTACAACTTTGGTCCTCACGAAGATGACCAATTACGATGTTTTTAAGGAGGTATTGACGGAAACCGAATAAACCGATTATTTATAAATAATTCCTAAACAATAACTGCTATGGAAAATTCTTCGTAATGAAAGTTATAGGAAATTACATTATAACATTTGTATAGAATTGTATATACAATAACGATGTATTAACGGAGATATATCGCAAAAACCAAATCGGTTTCGAATAAACCTCGACTTCTGGTTAACCGGTATTGTCAAAAAACTAATCAGTTCTTTGTGCTCATGCTGAAGTGTTATATATGAAGTTTGGTAAGGATATGGCAAGTACTTTTTGAGTTACAGCACCCACAATCACACACACAGACAACATTCCAAAAATAGTCTAAACGTGTCCTAGGGACCTCAAAACGTGTATTTCCATTGAATTCTCGAAGTTGATTTTTTTCGTGATCACAATACTTTCCCATTACTTCATATGGAGAAAGTAAAAACATTCATATAAGCATAATTTCATATTATAAAGTTATAAGTCAAAAGTCAGGTCTTGCAAAGTCCACATAGGACCTGTCTGCAAGTGCCAATATTGTAACATAGTCGTTGTTACTCATAGTAGTATTAAAAAATACAAAAGGAAATAAAGGAAAATAATTTTTCCTATAAAACCTTCTAACACACTATTAGTTATCAAAATATATAAGTTTTGACAAAACTGTACTGATAAATTGCACTTGTGTATATTTCACTTCTAACCTTACATTTATTACAAAGATAATTAGAACTACGGTTACCTTAATGATTACCTTAAATCAACTTTCAGTTCAATAGTTATAACCAAATTGCATAGTTTAAAAACATTTGTATAAAACCTACAGTCATGCCAACTCTGCATCCTTCAACGATTATCACAAAAACATATAATTAAGACATAGTCCTATCATTTCTATACTCTCTTATCAATCAATAATGCTATTCATAATAATTTAAATATCTATACCCCAAATATGGAGAAAAGCATGTGTTGGCCACATCAGACTTTTACTTTCTCCATACATAGTTCATGAAAAAAATCGACTTCGAGATTTCAGCGAAAATACACGTTTTGAGGTCCCTGGAACGTTTAGACTATTTTCGGAATGTCTGTGTGGATGTATGTGATTGTGGGCACTCTAACTCAAAAAGTACTTGCTATATCGTTACCAAATTTCATATATAACACCTAGGTATGGGCACAAAGAACTGATTAGTCTTAGGACAATAACGGTTAACCAGAAGTCGAGGTTGATTCAAACCCCAATTCGGTTTTAGCGATATTTCTCCGTTAAAACATGATTGTTGTATATACATTTCTATACAAAGGTTATAGAGAATGTAATTTCCTACTACTTTCATTTGAAACAATTTTCCATAGCAGTTTTTGTTTAGGAATCATTTATAAATAAATGGTTTTTTCGGTTTCCATCAAATATCCACTTAAAAACGTGGTTATTGGTAATCTTCGTGAGGACCAAAGTTGTAGAGAATAATATTTCTTCCAGTTTTGTTTTAAACTAATTTTCGTAGAACCATCCATTTCGGATATATTTCGCTTTATCTTACTACCAGTATACAGCGCCAACACCATGTAGCGGTGAATTCTGTAAACATTCAAAATATACGTAATTTACAGCAACAAGGACGTGTCTTCTTTTATGATACGAAATAATAATTTTGCCTCGTAATATTATTCATAATAATTTAAATATCTATACCCCAAATATGGAGAAAGTCATGTTTTGGCCACATCAGATGTTTTGTACTTAATTTTCCAATTTTTTCCTCAAAAAATAGGTGCAAAAATTATGAGGTTTTTTAAAAGGGTGTGAGCAAATACTATTATAATGACTGGTAGTTTTTAGTTAATTAGATAATTGATAACCTTCAATAGAAACAAATTATTCGTCATAACTATAGTGCAGTAATGTTTTAGATTAAATATAAGGGCAGAGTCCAGTGCTATCATATTCGCGCATGTATTTTTTTTGTACTTAATTTGCCAAAAGTGCAAAAATTATGCGAGGTTTTTTTAAAGGGTGTTGGATTTGAAGTTGAGCTTAAAGTCATGGTTGAAAGTATCGAGTAAAAAAATGGAAAAGACATTTAGAAAAACCAATATTAACAAACTATTTATTAAAAACCTGAAAGCAATGCAGAACAAGTTAGGAAAGTATACAGGGTATCAGAAATGGGTGTGTTTGGTGCAGCGGAGTATTAGAAAGAAATGATATAACTGTATGTAAGGGAAATAGCGTTTTAAAGTTGTTTTCTTCATCATAAATAATCCATTTCTTCCTATTTAATAATACTGCGTGCACATGTAAATAAATTAAATGTTTGTTTGTGAGATTGTTTATGTTAGCCACTGTAGTGTATACAGAATTTTCCCAAGCAGGGGGTCAAAATTCTCTTAAGGATCATAAATGAAACTCAATTTTTAAAAGATGGGTTCTTTTCAGTTATATCCCCCTCTGATTATTTAATAATTGTTATAGTTGCCAATAAGGTACTTAACCCTTTCAGAGCTGACTTTTTGTTTATTGATGAAAAAATTATTTTTTTATATATTGGGTGTATTCAGCTATATTTATCTTCATTTATATCAATTAATTAAAGAAGGTCGGAGACTATGGCGAGATGAATTAATTAAAACATAAATACTCCTTAACCGTACAAAGTGAGAATATTTAGAGACAAAATAAACAATGAAAAAGGGTAAACAAAAAACCAGGTAAGGAAGGAATCAAAGGAAAGAAAAACAAAAGTAACACTTACAGGTTTACGGGGAAGAAAACCTAGGTGGTGGCCTGGTGTCATATGTTCATGCACTCATATTCTTCCCCAAAGGAAAAAAAAATTTTTCCTTCAGGAGAAACATCACTCAAACAACAAAAGGAAATAATAAAAAAGAACAGGAAACCTAGTACACATTCACTCCTAAAGAAAGCAAGGTTTTAGAAAACTCATTTATACACAAACTCTCGCAAAACCGGGAATCTCTAAATATTCAAGGGACACTAATGCGTATTTGAAATCAGGTATTTACAGAATTTGTTGCGGGAGTTATGAGAAAATTTATATTGGGCAGACAAAACGAAAACTGGAAACTCGTTTTAAGGAACGTGGCACATTTTAAATTTGGGAGGTTTGTTAATTCCAGTGTAGCATCTCACATACAGGAATACAATCATCCCATTACCATTGATAATTTATCCCTCTTGAAATCCGTACATAACGATTTTAAACTGGACAGCTACGAAAGCATGCTCATCGCAAAATACAGAGGAATCATTATGAACAGCGATTCTGGCCCTCTCCCCCATTCCCCTCTTTATAGACTAACGGTCCATCCTTCCCCCTCCTTTCACATACATATAAACACTTCTCCATTAACACTTTCAAACCACACACCAGACCTTCATTGCACATTTCCCTCTGAGGATGGGCACATCGTGTCCGAAATACGAAACTTCTCGTAAAGTGAGAGAATTTGATATGTTTATCATCAATTAAACCGTAATGTGGACAATTTGAAAAACATAAATTATGTAGCGTGTGGGGAAGGGATGTATTTTCTTTGATTTTTGTGATTTCAGGGTTGTAAGACTGAAATTTTGGTCGAAAGCGTGCCGCAAAATTTAAATGGTTACACTGCAGCGTAGAGTACGTGGAAGAGATATTTAATTTTCTTTAATACACCCACAGACCTTGTATAAGTATGAGGTTTTTATTTCGATTTAACGTTTCGTTTGCGTGATTTTAAAATTAAAAGCATTTTTATTACGCCGATTTAAAAATTTATCTAATTTCCAACAGCGATATTATTCAAGGTATTTATAAGAGCAAGATATGTTTTTCGAAAGGCGAAGATATTTTTCCGCATTTTTCAGGTCCCTTGAGTCGAAATCAATCCGAATGATGATGGGTTTGAGGAAAATAAATTATTGTTTAGTATCTAATATTAATTAATAGTTTTCAAAAAATGTCACGAAGGAAAGAAAAATTCAGCAAAAAAAATCAGAAAAATGTAAAGAGGAATGAATGATTTGTGCCCGTCCACCCCCGGGGTCGACCAGCAGGATAGTGGGCTACGTAAGCCTAGCAATACACATAAGTGGACTCTCCTCCCTTCATCGACAGTTGTGCGAACCGAAGGAAACCCCTGTTATATGGGTGGCTATAGCCGTCAGTTTTCTCCAGCGAACGCTCCTGCCGATGTCGGGGTTTGAACCCGCTTACCTTGTATTGGTTGACATCCGCACTCCCACTAGCCTACTGTGTCGACTTCAGAAACCCGTGCAAAGCTTAAAGCCTGGACTACGTGGTGAGGAGAGGGGGGATGCGAGCCTCCCCTTCGTTACGGAGGAGTCTCGATGACGTCATCCCATGGGTTGCCCTATTTGTTCGGGTTCATGGGTTCAGCCCCAATTCGTGCCAGAAAATTATCCTCGTGCTTTGATTTTCAATTTGCTCATACACACGTAAGCATGGCCATGATCAACAATTATATTCAGCAGCATAGTTAGGGAACCTTTCTTCAATATTATGGTTTTTGAGAAATGGGATGACAAATTTACCTTATTAATTTTGAAAGTAAAGTCACGAATCATTTGTTTTCAAATAATTGTTTGATACAGGAACACAATGATAAGTACACACGTGAATTTCTTCATATTTAGTGCTTTTTTATAAAAGATGTTTGCCTGTCTGATGGACAACATTATATGATGTGAAAGCACACATTCAGATATGTTTTTCAAAGAAAGCGAATTTCATCTGGACTATTCGCTCATAGGTCATAATAATAAATGATAATATCGGAAATAACAGAAATATTCAGTGCATGCGGCAATAGGTTAATGAAATTAATATTCAATTAATTGAGAGCGAGGCTCTTCCTTTCATCCTCCCTCTCTCTTTCTTTTCCTTCTATTGTTACTTGTCTTCATTGGTCCCTCACTTCTCTGTTCCTATGATGCTTAGTTACCTTTTACACTCTCATTAAAGACATTGTTATTCTTATTTATTTCTGTCTGTTTCACTTGTTTACTTTTGTAGTGATTCCAACATAGGAAATTTTACACTTCTTAACGTTACTGTTGGGTTGGCTTCACTTAATATTTTTGATTTGGGTCTGGTTCTGTTTTATTTTGACTTGGGTTGGGATCATGGCAATGCCTTTAGTAATTGTTATTCTGATGTTGGTACATTGTTACATTTCCCTTCCTGAAGCAGTGATTCTGCCATTGTAGTCATAATGACAAACCTATTCTCTAATTTCTAATAACTATTAAATAACTACTGTAATGCCCATTGAAATATCAACAGGAGTAATGATTTGAACGTTCAAGCTATTTATGAAGATAAAATTGGCATCAGAAACATAAATTGTATTGAAAGTCATTTCCCTCTCCTTCATTCCCTCTCTTCACTGTCTTCTCCTCTCTCCTTTCCCTCTACCTCCCCCTCCTCCCTCTCACAATCCCTCCCTCCCCCTCCCTTTCCCTCGTATTAAACGCAATCAATGCACGTCTACACCCATAAGGACTGAAATAACAAGATGATATCGAGGTCTAACAATGGAATTGGTTTTCTTTATAATCTGGCATCTGGCGAGGGAAGCATAAAGAGAAAAATAAAACTTGTTATTATGTCTAAAGGAATTCTTAGTTTTGAACTTCAGTATGAGTCATTACGTAGTAAGGTTTGTTAAATTTGTGAAAATGAATTTATCAAATTGCAAATGTTAATTTTCACATTTATATTATTCATTCACAGGAGTTTCAAGGGAAGCAAGATCCTTGCAATACATTCGGAACATTTATGGTAAATTAAAATACACAATTACTAAGTAATTATTCGCTTTTAATAAGTTATATTAATTGTATTTTATACTCTCACAAAATGGTTTTAAGAGAAATAAGTGACATTAAAGAATATTGTTATATGTCTTTTTTAATCGATTAGAGACTGAATTAAATGCCGGAAAATGGCCAATATATCAACTTTTTCAGAAAAGTACGATTGGAAAGAACTTGAACTCTGATTTGCTCTAAATTTTGCCGTGATTACTATGAGGGATGACAGTAATATTCAAAACCTTTCCTAGGCTTTGCGTTTGTTTGTTACCGGAGATTCATGTGGTATTCTCTGAAGCAAGGGTCAAAGTACAGCCCTTTTTACTTTCTCCATACGTAGTGTAAGGAAAGTATTGTGATCACAAAAAATTGCGCAAACCGAAGGAAATTCCCGTTATATGGGCGGCTATAGCCGTCAGTTTTCTCCAGCGAATGCTCCTGCCGACGTCGGGGTTCGAACCCGCTTACCTTGTATTGGTAGACATCCGTACTCCCACTAGCCTACCGTGTCGACTTCAGAAATCCGTGCAAAGCTTAAGGCCACGCTGCCTGGACTACGTGGTGAGGGGAGGGGGGATGCATGCCTCCCCTTTCATTACGAAGGAGTCTCGACGCCATCCCATGGGTTGTCCTATTGGTTCGGGTTCATGGGTTCAGCCCCAATTCCTGACAGAAAATTATCCTCGTGCTTTGATTTTCGATTTGCCCGTATACACATAAGCATAGCCAAGATCAGCAATTATATTCAGCAGCTTGTTAGGGAACCTTTCTTCAATATAATGGTTTTTGAGAAATGGGATGACATAATTTACTCGTTTATTAATTTTTGAAAGTGAAGTCACGAATCATTTGTTTTCGAATAATTGTTTGATACAGGAACACATGAATTTCTTCATTTTAAGCGCTTTTTTATAAAAGAAGTTTGTCTGTCTGATCGACAACATTATATGACATGAAAGCATGCATTCAGAGTTGTTTTTCAATGAAAGCGAATTTCGTCCGGACTATTCGCTCATAGGTCATCATAATAAATGATGGTATCGGAAATGATAACAAAAATATTCATTATCCTAACTACTATTTTAGGAATATAAATTGACAGGACAAATTAGGTAATTCAAATGTTTAATTTTTCTTATAAATTATGGTGTTATATACAGTGGTGGTTCATCATGAAGTAATGTTAACGTTATATAGTGAACTTCAATGATACAAATTTAGTAGTTGCTACATAATTCATAAATGTTTATAAGGAACAGTTTCCCCTTCTCTTTAACCCAACCTTCCCTCTCCCTTCCTCTCCCACTCACTTCTCTTCCTTCTTCCCTACCCTCCTCACCTCCATCTCCCTTGTCCCCTCCTCCGTCACCCCTCCACCAAACTCCCTCCCGCCCCTCCCTCTACCTACCTCCTCCCATCTCTCTCCATTCTTCCCCGCTCCCTTATATAAAATATAATATTTTAATGATCTTATCGTATTTGCAATGTAAATACAATGATATTAATTTTTTTATTTAAAAAAATTAAAAGTTGTAATAATAACAAGATTCTACCCACATTATCAAAATATGTAGAAAATACTAATATTTTCCATTTGCTAAGGAAACAACTTAAATTCTTGTTTTTCATATGGTTTAGATATTTAATGGGATAAGATAATAATTTAAAGATTAAATTTTAATAAGAAATGTTTTTGGCAATTACTCTCATTTTAAGGACTAGAATTATGAAAAAACTGATAGTACCATTGAAGTAATTAACTAATTGGGGGATTGATGTAGTCGTAGTCGTCACTAGGTGTGAAAATATCGAAATGACTCTCTTTTTCTGTTTTTCATTACAATTTTCGAAATTTCGTTAACGTTTCTCGGTACGTTATTCAAAAATTGTTTCGTTATTTAGTTACGCATTCCATCAATGATTGTAACCTATTCTTGAATTTTTAATTTGAAGTTCGTTTGGTATATTGATGTTACGTATATTGTCAATTGTTTTTTTTTTTACCTTTTCCTGACATCATTAATGTAAATGTAATGTAAAAGCAAATGACAATATGAATGATAATAAACGGATTACGTAGGTTTTTATTTTTAAAATAAAGGCATAAAACTATACTTTAGAATTTTTTATTCTTCAAATAGTTTTATGGAATTACATAATTTTTTATCTTATATTCTTCATCCCAGTCTTCTCGTCGCCTTCCTCCTCACGCCGTTGATAGGTCCACTCCTCCTCCTCTCCCACCAGAGGAGTCCTCACTCAACGAGGGAGCAACCTATATTGCAGGGAGGAAAGAATCATTCCCTCATCGGCAGAGGAAGTCATCACTCACGAGGTAACACGCCAGACCTCCCTCCATTCCCGCTTCCCCTCCTCCTGGCATATTTTATGCTATATAAGATTAATACATGAGACAGAGACTGTGAAATTCCATCATAAAAGGAGGGGATGAATAATTCATATAACAAAATAACTTATATAAACTGTTACAGATTCCACACAAATTTTACTATAATAATATTATAATACTAATAAAACTAGTTTTTTACTGAAATGTTTAAGTGGCCTCTCCGCCAACCTCGAGCATTGCCTCAGAGATAATCCATTCCATATCATCATCTTCCCTACACCATCCATAGCTTGCTTTAAATTCAGTTTCTGGTATATTTAAATCTTTCACAATTTCTCATCCTTTACACACGATACTTTATATTGCTACCTGGAATACATTATCGTGCTTTACATTAATGTAATGCGACCAACGTGCAATTTATCTCCCGTTTTGAAAAAATGCTTTTAGCAATGGTAACTATGCTACCATTTATTTATTTAATTTTTATTACAAATAAATGTTTGGTTAACCCTAGAACTACCAAGGGGAGGGCCTCCGAAGCCCACAAATTTTGTTTTAGTATGTTTCACTATTAAAAATAAAGGTGTCTTGATATTTAATTACATTATGCAGAGACTTATAGATAACAATTACTTTAAGTTTCCCATCAATGTATGCATATCTCAATTTTCTGAAAATTATTTCGTCGTTGGCTGCATGCCTTGACAACCGGGTGGCCTAAATTATAGTGTGCCTTCTGATTTATCAATTTTATTCTTGCAACTTCCACCTCCCAGTATTGCTATTTATAGTCAAATTATGTTACCTTTCATTCTTTTCCACTCTCCTTATTAGTAGTTCATTTGTTTTCTCATAGAGCAATGTATCGGCATGAAAAACCTTACATGCAAGCAAGATGTGGGAGGGTTTTCGTTTTGTTTCTTTCAATATGAATGCGACATTAGTTTGGTCCGTACCAATAAGCAAGATGGCATCGTGGTCGTTTTATGACAGTATGACAGCAAAAAGAAGGGGCGGTCAAGCCCCCAGTCTTGTAAAAGCTTGGGTTCAGGGAGCCAGGCAAAGAATGACCCTTCCCAAATGAATAGTGGCCCAAACCAAGGCACAGACCTTGAGGGTGAAAATAGTGCATTTTAAGACATGATAACATACTGCATTGTAATTTTTCCATTTCAAAAGAATTCATCGTGAGCTAGAAGATGCCATATGATACCGAAAAATCCTAGATAAATATTTGTTATAATTCCACGAAAGGAGGGGTCAGTACTATAGATCAGATGGCAAGGAAGTACATATACTACAAAGAGAGGCACGAGGAGATGGCTGCTTTCAATATTCCATACTTTTATTGGAAAATCCACCATGACATGCTCACCGTGCAAAACCATGTGTGTGGAAAGCACAGTATGAAGCGTGTTATTTGTTTAAATTGTTGTCAGATGTAGTAGATTAAATTGTTTTTCTAATAAATTAATAAATAAAGAATCATTCCCTCATCGGCAGAGGAAGTCATCACTCACGAGGTAACACGCCAGACCTCCCTCCATTCCCGCTTCCCTCTCATCATCTTCCCCTCCTCCTGCCTACTCTCCCCTCCTCTCGCCTACTCTCCCCTTCTCTCACCCTCTTTCCCATTCTCCCCTCCTCACAAACCCATCCTCTCCCGCCTACCCTCCTCCAACCCTCCCTTCTCTCTCCAACACTCTCCCCACCTCCCCATTTCCTCCTCTCTGACACTTCCATCTCTCTCGTCCCCTCTCCCTCTCTCCCAACCTCCCCCCTCAAACCCAATCTCTCCCACCTACTTTAACATCCTTACACATCCTCCCTCTCCCCTTCTCACATTCTTTCCCACCAGCTCCTCCCTCCTTCCCTCCATCCTCGTCCGCTTCTCTTCCTTCCCCCTCCTGCTCTTTTCCACCCCCTCTCCCCCTCCCTTATTCCATTCCCCTCTTCTGACCCACCCTTCCTCACCCCTCCATCCTCTGGGGCTCCCTTCTCTCCCACCAACCTTTCCTCCCCCCACCCTCTAACCTCCATCATCCACTCCCTCTACCTTCTCTCCCCTCCTTCCTCTCACGCTCCCTTCTCCCATCCCTCTCCCCTCTCCATTCTCTCCCATCGTCCCCACCCTCTTCTGCTTCCTCCTCCCCTCCACTCTTCCGCTCCCTACTCCACTCCCTCGCCCCTCTTCTCCCATCCTCTCGTCACTCTCCCGCCCCCTCCCTCTCCCTCCTTCCCTCCCTCCTATTTCCTCGTTCCTCCCTTCTGCTCCCTCCTCTACCACCACCCCTCCCTTTACCGCTCTCCATCCTCCCCTCTCCCACACCTAACTCCACCCGTCCCTCTTGTTTCCTTGTCCCATCCTCGTCCGCTTGTCTTCCTTCCCCCTCCTGCTCTTTTCCACCCCCTCTCCCCCTCCCTTATTCCATTCCCCTCTTCTGACCCACCCTTCCTCACCCCTCCATCCTCTGGGGCTCCCTTCTCTCCCACCAACCTTTCCTCCCCCCACCCTCTAACCTCCATCATCCACTCCCTCTACCTTCTCTCCCCTCCTTCCTCTCACGCTCCCTTCTCCCATCCCTCTCCATTCTCTCCCATCGTCCCCACCCTCTTCTGCTTCCTCCTCCCCTCCACTCTTCCGCTCTCTACTCCACTCCCTCGCCCCTCTTCTCCCATCCTCTCGTCACTCTCCCGCCCCCTCCCTCTTTCCCTCCCTCCTATTTCCTCGTTCCTCCCTTCTGCTCCCTCCTCTACCACCACCCCTCCCTTTACCGCTCTCCATCCTCCCCTCTCCCACACCTAACTCCACCCGTCGCTCTTCCACCCATCTCCCATCTCTCCCTCCTCCCTACCACCTACCCAGCCTCTCCCACTCCTTCCCCTCTCCCATTTCTCTCCTGCTCTCTCTCCTGTTACCTCCTCCCTTACTCTCCCACTCCCTCCCCTCCCTATCTCCCTTCCTCTCCCGCTCCCTCCCTTCTCTATCTCCTCTCCTCCCTCTTACTCCTCCCATTCTCCTCCCCTCCTGTATTCTCCTCAATTCCTCCTCTCCCGCTACCTCCACCCCCTCTCCCGATATCTCCTTACTCTCCGCACCCCCCTCACCTTCCTCTCCCGCTCCTTTCTCCCATCCATCCTATATCCTCATCCCTTCCTTTTCCTATCCCCTTCTTCCACTCCCTCTCCCTTCCTCTCTTGCACCCTACGTTCACCCCTTCCTCTCCAGTTTCCTGGTCATCCCAATTTCCTCGCCTTCCTCCTCCCATTTCCCTCCTCCCCTCCCTTCCCCTCTCCTCCCTATCTCCATCCCTCTTCTCACTCTCTCTCCCCTCCCTTTCCCTCCCTCCTTCCTTTCCCTTCTTCCCTCCCCTACCTCCCCTCCTCTTTCCTCGTCCCTTCCTCCCACCCCTCATGCCACTCCCGATCCTCCCCTCTCCCACTCCTTATTCACCTCCCTCTCCCGGTCCCCACTCACCTTCCTCTTCTGCCTCACTTCCCTCCTGTCCTTCCTCTCCAGAATCCTCCTCCTGCTCCGTCCCCTTCTGCCTCTCCCACTCTCTCTTCTCTCTGTCCTTTCCTTTCCTTTCTCTCCCGATTACTCCTCCCACTCCCTCCTCTCCTACCTCTCCCACTCCCTCTTCTCTCTCTCCCGTTCCTCCCTCCCATCTAACCATCCCTCCACTCCTATCCCACTTCCCCTCCCTCCCTCCCTAGTAGGGGAAGGAGCATCCTTCCTCTCCTGCTCACTCCACTCCCTCTCACTACCTCCTCACTCTCTCTATCCCTCTCTCTCCCTCCTCTACCCTCCCGCTCCCTCCACTACCTATCCTGCTCCCTCCCATATCCCTCGCTCCCTTTCTTCCTCCTTCCGCTCCCTCTCCTGTTCCCTACCTCCCTCTACCGCTCCTCCCCTACCTCTCCCCTCCTCGATCTCCCTACATCCACTCCCTCTACCTACCTTCTCCACCCCCTCTACCTACCGCTCTCTCCCCTTCCCATCTCTCCCTCCCCTTCCCATCACTCCCTCCCCTTCCTCTTCCTACCTCCATTCTCTCCCCCTCCCTCATCCCCTCCCTCCTCACCTCCCTCCTCATCTCCCACTTCCCATCTCTCCCTCCCCTCCCTCTCTCTTCCAGTCTTCCCCTCCCCGCTCCCTCTACCTCCACCACATCCTCTCTCGCTCCCTCCTCCTGACTCACCTTCTCTCCTCTACCCCTCCGTCCACTACCTATCCCATTCCCTCATCCCCTCCCTCTCTCGCTGCCTCTTCCCTTCTCCCTCCCTACCTCCACCCCTCCCTCTCCCATCCCCTTCCCATCACTCCCTCCCCTTCCTATCACTCCCTCCCCTTCCTATCACTCCCTCCCCTTCCTCTTCCTACCTCCATTCTCTCCCCCTCCCTCATCCCCTCCCTCCTCATCTCCCACTTCCCATCTCTCCCTCCCCTCCCTCTCTCTTCCAGTCTTCCCCTACCCGCTCCCTCTCCCTCCACCACATCCTCTCTCGCTCCCTCCTCCTGACTCACCTTCTCTCCTCTACCCTCCATCCACTACCTATCCCGTTCCCTCATCCCCTCCCTCTCTCGCTGCCTCTTCCCTTCTCCCTCCCTACCTCCACCCCTCCCTCTCCCATTTCCACGTCCCTCTCCCTCCCATCTCTCCTTTCCTCCTCCCCTCCCTATCCCTACCTCCTCCACGCCCCTTCTCTCCCACTCCCTTTCCTCTCCTCCCTCTCCCTACCTCCTCCACTCCCCTTCCCTCTCTCACCTCTCTCTACCATCCCAGTTCCTTTCCCCTCCACCCTCTCTCTCCCTCTTTCCCCTCCCTCTCCATCTCCCTACCTCCTCCCATCACTCTTCCGCCTACCCTCTCTCCCTCCCCTACCTCTAACGCTCCCTCTTCATCTTATCCTCCTGTTCCTTCCCCTCTCTCCCCCACCCTCATAAATTTCATGGACTTATAGCCTTTGAAAAATTTAATGGACTATCCATTCAAAAATTTCATGGACTATAGACTTTGAAAAATATCATGGACTCCATCATTTGAAATATTTCATGGACTATAGTCTTTGAAAAATTTCATGGACTATGGTTTCTGAATAATTTCAAGGACTGTAGTCTTTGAAATTTTTCATGGACTATAGTTGAAAAATTTCAGACTAAAGTCTTTGAAAAATTTCAATGACTACAGTCTTTGAAAAATTTCAAGGGCTAAAATCTTTGAAAATTTCTATGACTATAGTCTTTGAAAATTTATATGACTATAGTCTTTCAGAAATTTCAAATGCTATAGTTCTTGAAAATTTTCAAAGACTATAGTCTGAAAAATATCAAAGGCTATAGTCTTTGAAAATTACATGGACTATAAGTCTGAAAATTTTCAAAGACTATAGTCTCTGAAAAATTTCATAGACTTTGAAAAATTTCATGGACTATGGTCTCTGATAAATTTCAGCGACTATAGTCTTTGAAAAATTTCAAAGACTATAGTCTGAAAAATTTCAAAGACTAGTCTTTGAAAAATTTCATGGACTATAGTCTTTCAAAAATTTCAATGACTACAGTCTTTGAAAAATTGCAAGAGATATAATCTTTGAAAATTCTATGACTATAGTCTTTGAAAATTTCTGAGAGTATAGTCTGAAAAATTTCAAATGCTATAGTCTTTCAAATTTTCAAAGGCTATATAGTATTTGAAAAATTTCATGGACTATAGCCCTGAAAGTTTTCATTTCCATGAAATTTATGAAATTTTCCGAAGGCTATATAGTCTATGAAATTTTTCAATGCTTATAGTCCATGAAATTATTCAGTCTATGTTCCATGAAATTTTTCAGTCTATAGTCCTTGAATTTTTTGTAACGCTATATAGTGCATGAAATTTTTCAAAGGCTATAAGTCCATGAAATTCTTCAAAGGCTATAGAACATGAAATTTTCAGACTACAGTCCATGAATTTTATGATGGTAGGGAAGAGAGGGTAAGGAGTGAGAGGATAGGATGAAGAGGGAGCGTTAGAGTTAGGGGAGGGAAAGACGGGAGGCGGAAGAGGGATGGGAGGAGGTAGGGAGATGGAGAGGGAGGGGAAGGAGTGGGAGAGGGATGATAGAGGGTTGAGGGGAAAGGGAGCGGGATGGTAGAGGGAGTGGGAGAGGAGAAGGGGAGTGGAGAAGGTGGGGGGAGGGGGTAGGGAGGAGGGGACGAGAGATATGAGGGATGTGGAAATGTGAGAGGGAAGGGTGGAGGTAGGGAGCATAGGGAGGGAAGAGGCAGCGGGAGAGGGAGGGGATGAGGGAACAGGATAGGTAGTGGACGGAGGGTAGAGGAGAGAAGGGGAGTCGGGAGGAAGGAGCAAGATAGGAAGTGGTGGTGGGAGAGGGAGCAGGGAGGGGGAGAGGAGGAAGTGATGGGAAGACGGAGATGAGGACGGAGGTGAGGAGGGAGGCGGGAGAGGGAGGGGATGAGGGAGCGGGAGAGAATAGAGGTAGGAAGAGGAAGGGGAGGGAGAGATGGGAAGGGGAGGGAGCGTTAGAGGGAGTGGAGAAGGTAGGGAGAGGGGAGGAGGAAGAAATGGGAGAGGAATGAGGAAATGGGAGAGAGGTAGGGGAGGGAGAGAGAGGAAGCAGGGGTGGGGAGAGCGGGGGGGTTGAGGGGAGGAGCGGTGAGGAGGTAGTAAGAGGAGGGTGTAAGAGAGGAAGGGGAAGAGGTAGGGAGTGGGAGAGGGAGGGGAAGGAGGGAGAAAGGATATGGGAGGGAGCAGGATAGGTAGTGGAGGGAGCGGGAGGGTAGAGGAGGGAGAGAGAGAGTGAGGAGGTAGGGTGAGGGAGTGGAGTGAGCGGGAGAGGAAGGATGTTCCTTCCCCGACTAGGGAGGGGGGGGAAGTGGGAGGGGGGGGAAGTGGGAGGGGGTGGAGGGTGGTAGAGGGATGAGGAAATGGGAGGGGAGGGAAGGGAGAGGGGAAGGGAGAAGGAAGAGATGGGAGGGAGGATAGCGGTGAGGCGGGAGAGGAAGGGAGGAAAGGGAGAGAAAGAAAATGGAGTAGGAGAGGAGGAAGCGGGAAGAGGAATCGGGAGAGGAAGGAGAGGAGGAACGGGAGAGACGGGGTGGGAGAGGTAGGAGAAGAGAGAGCGGGAGAGGAAGGACAGGAGGAGAGAGAAGAGGGAGTGGGAGGAGGAATCGGGAGAGGAGGGAAGTGAGGTGGAAGAGGAAGGTGAATAAGGAGTGGGAGAGGAAGAAGAGGAGGGAGAGGGAGGACGTCGGGAGTGTCAGGATGGAGAGCGGGAAAGCGTGGGAGGAAGGGACGAGGAAACAGGAGGGAGCGGGAGTGGTGGTAGGGAGGAGTGAACAGGCGTGAGGGGGGAGGTAGGGGAGGGGAGAAGGTAAAGGAAGGGGAGAGAGAGGGAGAAGAGGGGCGGAGGGAAATCGGAGGAGGAAGGCGAGGAGGGTGGGAGGACTAGGAAACCGGAGAGGGAAGGGTGAACGTAGGGTGCAGGAGAGGAAGGGAAAGGGAGTGGTAGGGAGGGAAAGGAAGGGATGAGGATATAGGAGGGATGGGAGAAGGGAGGTGAGGGGAGAGCGGAAGTGTAAGGAGGTATCAGGAGAGGGAAGAGGAGGAATTGAGGAGAATACAGGAGGGGAGGCGAATGGGAGGAGTAAGAGGGAGAGAAAGGAGGGAGCGGGAGAGGAAGGGAGTTAGGGAGCGAAAGAGAGGGGAGGGAGTGGGAGAGTAAGGGTGGAGGTAACAGGAGGGCAGGAGAGGGAGTGGGAGAGAAAGAGGAGAGGGAAAGGAGTGGGAGAGGATGGGTAGGTGGTAGGAAGGAGGGAGAGATGGGAGAAGAGTGGGAGAGGGATGAGGAAACGAGAGGAAGGGGTGGAGGTAGGGTGCGGGATAGGGGAGGATGGAGAGCGGTAAAGGGAGGGGTGGCGGTAGAGGAGGGAGCGGAAGGGAGGAACAAGGAAATAGGAGGGAGGGAGACAGGGATGGGAGGCAGGAGGAGGGAACAGGAGAGGGGGCTGGAGAGGGACTAGAGGATGGGAGAAGGTAGCAGATGAGGGGAGAGGGAGTGGAGTAGGGAGCGGAAGAGTGGAGGGGAGGAGGAAGCAGGAGAGGGTGGGGACGATGGGAGAGAATGGAGAGGGAGGGGAGTGGAGGATGGAGGTTAGAGGGTGGGGGAAGGAAAGGTTGGTGGGAGAGAAGAGAGCTCCAGAGCATGGAGGGGTGAGGAAGGGTGGGTGAGGAAGGGTGGGTGAGAAGAGGGGAATGGAATAAGGGAGTGGGATGGGGAGAAGGGGTGGAAAAGAGCAGGAGGGGGAGGAAGAGAAGCGTTAAAGGATGGAGGGGAGGTGGGAGGATAGGTGGGAGGATAGGTGGGAGGAGATGGTGGGAGAAGTGGGTGGGAAAAGAGGGGAAATGTAGGTGCGAGAGGATGGGTTTCAGAGGGCAGTTGGAAAGAAGGTGAGAAGGGAGGAGGGAGAGGGAGGGTGGGTAAGGATGTTAAAGTAGGCAGGAGAGATTGGGTTTGAGGGGGGAGGGTGGGAAAGAAGGTGAGAGGGAGAGGGGAGAGATGGAAGGGTCGGAGAGGATGGAAATGGGGAAGAGGAGGGGAGAGAGTGTTGGAGAGAGGAGAGAGTTGGAGGAGGGTAGGCGGGAGAGGATGGGTTTGTGAGGAGGGGAGAATGGGAAAGAGGGTGAGAGGAGTGGAGAGTAGGCAGGAGGAGGGGAAGATGATGAGAGGGAAGCGGGAATGGAGGGAGATCTGGCGTGTTACCTCGTGAGTGATGGATCTTCCTTTGCCGATGAGGGAATGATTCTTTCCTCCCTGCAAGGTAGGTTGCTCCCTCGTTGAGTGAGGACTCCTCTGGTGGGAGAGGGGGAGGGGTGGACCTATCAATGGCGTGACGAGGAAGGCGACGAGAAGACTGGGATGAAGAATATAAGATAAAATATTATGTAATTTCCATAAAACTATTTGAAGAATAAAAAATTCTAAAGTATAGTTTTATGCCTTTATTTTAAAAATAAAAACAACCTATGTAATCCGTTTATTATCATTTATATTGTCATTTGCTTTTACATTACATTAATGATGTCAGGAAGAGGTAAAATAAAAAATTTATTTGACAATATACGTAACATCAATTTACTAAACGAACTTCAAGTTAAAAATTCAAGAATAGATTACAATCATTGATGGAATGCGTAACTAAATAATGAAAATTTTTGAATAACGTACTGAGAAACGTTAACAAAATTTCGAAAATTGTAACGAAAAATGGAAAAACAAAAAGTCATTTCGATATTTTCTCACTAAGTGACAACTAAGACTACATCAATCCCCCAATTAGTTAATTACATCAATGCCACTATCAGTTTTTTCATAATTCTAGTCCTTAAAATGAGAGTAATTGCCATAAACATTTTTTATTAAAATTTAATCTTAAAGTTATTATCTTATCCCATTAAATATCTAAACCATATGAAAAAGAAGAATTTAAGTTGTTTCCTTAGCTTCATGATGAACCACCACTGTATATAACACCATAATTTATGAGAAAAATTAAACATTTGAATTAGCAAATTTGTCCTGCCAATTTATATTCCTAAAATAGTAGTTAGGATAATGAATATTTTTGTTATCATTTCCGATACCATCATTTATTATGATGACCTATGAGCGAATAGTCCGGACGAAATTCGCTTTCATTGAAAAACAACTCTGAATGCATGCTTTCATGTCATATAATGTTGTCGATCAGACAGACAAACTTCTTTTATAAAAAAGCGCTTAAAATGAAGAAATTCATGTGTTCCTGTATCAAACAATTATTCGAAAACAAATGATTCGTGACTTCACTTTCAAAAATTAATAAACCAGTAAATTATGTCATCCCATTTCTCAAAAACCATTATATTGAAGAAAGGTTCCCAAATCTTCGCCTTTCGAAAAACATCTCGCTTTTATACATACCTTGAAAAATATTGCTGCTGGAAAGTAGATAAATCTTTTAAACTGGTGTAATAAAAATGCTTTTAATTTTAAAATCAGGCAAACGAAACGCCAAATCGAAAAAAACCCTCATACAAGGTCTGTGTGTATTAAAGAAAATTAAATACCGCTTCCACGTTCTCTACGCTGGACCACAACCATTTAAATTTTACAGCATGCTTTGGAACCGCTGCTCCAGATCACCATATTTTTTACTTTAGGGATTCACCAAGGAAGAAATATTCAAAAGAAAAACCAACTCAGTTGCTGAACAAAAGGATTTCATCATCCACACTGTTACCATCATAGAAACAGAAACACAATCTTATTCCAAACATTGCCATACATAGAGAGCCCCATTCCCTCTAAACAAATGTAATTGTTTTTATTTGCAAAGACAAAGCTATGAATTTGTAAAATGTGCTTCTTTTTTGTGGCCCTCACTATATATCAAAAATGTTTCTAATTATATAAACTCATGAAAAAAACTGACATATCTATCAATAAGTTTCATGGAGTTTGAAAATTAATTCCCAAATGTGAAAGAACAACAATTGTGTTAATACAATTCTACAGCCATACTTAGCTTTGTGTGACATATAAATTCCGAAAAATATTGCACTACGCGAAATTCACACAATATGGGGTCATAAATACATTATATCAAAGAGGATGGGTTCCACAGATGTGAAAATTAATATGAAACATTAATATAAATACACCGTTAACCAGAAAAAATGTTAAATTAATACAAAACACTAAATATTGGTGATAATGTTTATTAATATTAATAATTTTAAGCATACAAATAGAGGGACTAATGAAATCTTTGGAAGGGAAGGGAGGATACGCTTTGCATTCAGTTCGAGGTCTAGAGTCACTTTGTTAGAATTCTGTCTACTCAAAGATGATTTTTCCAACCTTTTTTAAAATTTGTGATTAATTAATCGGTTTTTTTGGTTTCCGTCAAATAACTCCTTAAAAACGTCGTTATTGGTAATCTTCGTGAGGACCAAAGTTGTAGAGAATAATATTTCTTCCAGGTTTTGTTTGAAACAAATTTTCGTAGAACCATCCATTTTGGAGATATTTAACTTTTTCTTAATTACCAGTATACAGCGCCACAACCATGTAGAGGTGAATTCTGTAAACATATTCAAAATATACCTAATTTACGGCAATAAGGACGACTGTATTCTTTTACGATATGAAATAATAATTTTGCCTCATTATGCTATTCATAATAATTTAAATATCTATACCACAAATATGGAGAAAGTCGTGTTGGCCACATCAGATTTTTTCCTGTGCGTTTTCTGCATCTTTCCTGGAAGTTGGGAGGTGAGTTTCTTTTTATTTGTTGTAGTGTTTTTATGAATCATTTTGATTGTATTAGACTCTGTTTGATGGAAAATTTTTGTTCTAATAAATTGTTTTATTTTTATTTTATGTCTTTTATGTCTTTCTTATGTATTTTGGGAAGGCAATACATCCTTGGAATAGTGGGATTGAGCCAACAGAAGAGTTAGTCGCAGACATTGAGTCGGCTATTCAATCATTACCTGTAAACACAAAAAACATAATTAGAAACACTACCTTGGCACAAATTAAAGAGAATCTCTCTCAAAATTTTTAGAAAAACGGCACATTTTTCAGGACTATAAGACCGTTAAAACACTTAATAACAAATGTTGTTTTTATTTAAATTCAGACAAAGGCAACTCAGTAGTTATTTTGGAAAAACAACAGTATTATGATAAAGTTGAACAAATGCTAGAAGAGGGACCTTACACAAAAACCACTAAGTTTTCTTTAAACAAAATGATTATAGATACAAAAAACACCCTTAAAACTTGTACTTCTGTGATTACAAAAAACTTCGGTTTCATTTAAACATCTCCAATCCCACTATTCCAAGGATGTATTGCCTTCCCAAAATACATAAAGACATTCCTCTTACACCTATTGTTTCTTCTATAAATTCCCCAACATATAAAATATCCAATTGGCTAAATAAACAATACAAAATATGGCTCCTTATTCAGAACTCTAACATTAAGAACAGCATTCAATTTATTAATTTAATTAAAGATTTAAACCTTAATGACCACGAGATTTTAGTCTCTTTTGATGTTGTTTCCCTTTTTCCCAATGTTGCTTTAGAAGAAACTATGAAATTTTTAGAAACATGGCTCAAGGAGCAAGACCTTCCCCAAGCAACAGTCAGGGATTATATACATCTGACTCGCCTTTCCATGAAACAGAACTTTTTTAAAGTTAACAATCATATTTACCAACAAACCCATGGCACAACCATGGGTAACCCGCTTTCCCCATTTTTAGCAAATCTTTTTGACATATTTTGAACAACAATGTAAAGACACCTTCTCCTACTTTCCAAATACTTCGTTTAGATATGTTGATGATATTTTTACCGTTTTTGACACATCTAAAGACAACATTTCCAATTTTTTGGAAAATTTAAACAAACAATATGGATCCATTAAATTTACATATGAGAAAGAAAAAGACAACTGCCTGCCCTTTCTTGATTTACTAGTTACCAGACTAGATAATAAACTTAAATTTAACATATATAGAAAACCTACACACACAGACATTTACATACCTTTTAAGTCACACCACCACTTATCACATAAGTTAGCAGCTTTTCATTCCATGATACATAGACTTCTACATATACCACTTTCCAAAACAGATTTTCAAAAAGAACTGATTCACATTAAAAATGTGGCTACACTTAATGGCTATGACACAAACATAATTTATAATATATTACGAAAACATAATTATACACTTTTTCTTAAAACACACATGACTCTCACTAATATTTCTGCAACCAAATTAAAATACATGAAAATCCCGTTTTCTCCAGGGACAACAAGCAAACTATGCAAAAATTTTTCCAAACACGGTTTTGTAACTGTACAAGTTAACCGAAATAAACTTATCAACCTCCTCCACAATCCGAAAGACACCATTCCTTTTTTACAGAAATCAGGTATTTATAAAATTTCATGCGAGGGTTGTGACAAAATTTATATCGGGCAGACAAAACGAAAACTGGAAACTCGTTTTAAGGAACATTTGTCACATTTTAAATTCGGGAGGTTTGTTAATTCCAGTGTAGCATCTCACATACAGAAATACAATCATCCCATTACCATAGACAACTTATCACTTTTGAAATCTGTACACAACGATTTTAAACTGGACGCCTACGAAAGTATGCTCATCGCTAAATACAAAGGAACTGTTATGAACAGCGATTTTGGCCCTCTCCCCCACTCCCCTCTTTATAGTCTAATGGTCCATCCTTCCCCCCCCCTCTCCTTTTACTCTCACATAAACACTTCTCCATCAACAGTGCTGATGCAACTGCTGATATTGCAGGCATTGAGCAGCTCTTTTTATGTATTCGATATTTGATATTTGAAAATAACGAGCCAAATTGTGCGAGAAGTTTTTAAAATTCATACCAGCTCCACATGTTACTACAGAAGGGCTAGCAAATAATATGTTAAGAACTTTCTCGTCTCTTGGAATTAATCTGAAGAAGCTTCCTGGTCAAGGATATGATGGTGCACCAGTTATGAGCGGTATTGTCGATGGTGTTAAAGCAAAAATTAACGAAAAATTTCCTAATGCCCTTTATGTCCATTGTTCGAGCCATAGTCTCAACTTAGCTATTGGTAGTGTTTGTGATGTTCGCCCAAATAAGCAGTTTCTGCCCCTTTTAGAGGACCTTTATCTTTTTTTTATTGTACCAAAAAACCAGCAAGCATTGATTGCATTGATCAAAAAGGTTTGCCCAGAAACGAAAAAAGAAAAACTTATAAATATGTGCGCCACTAGATGGATTGAACGTCATAACTCAGTTTCGACGTTTTTAGAGCTGCAAGACACAGTGATTGATGTATTAAAAATAATAATAGATTGGACGAATAGTATTGCATCATCAAAAAACACAGCAATTTTGATATGCCATTAAACAATTTCAAACTACCCTCAGTATGCTTTGTTTGAATCATATTTTCACTTACAGCCTTGTTCTCTGTAAATATCTGCAATCGAGAAATATAGCCTTAAATGAAGCAATAAATGCTGCTGATTATCTTATTTCAATATTAAGGTAGAATAAAAAATGATCGAAAGGAATTTCCAAGTCTTTTCTCAGAAGCTGTTGGAATTGCATATAAATATTATTTTCCAGTTGAAAAAACAAAGCTTCGAGGATGGCCTGGTATCGATTCTCAAGATGTATCACCTAAAGAGTATTATAAAAATGATGTATTTTCACCATTGCAGTGAAATCTCGTTATAACGTACTTCACAATTACATTTGTTTCAAATTAACTTTTATTGAATCCCCATCAATTTCTCCGTATAAATACTGGATAAATATTTCAAAGTAATGTACTTCAACCTAACACACTTTTCAATGCTACGTATGATATTCAGTGGTCCCGATAAAAGATTTTTTGTGGTTTTAAAGTAGTCTTTCATCCGTAAATGGATCAATCATAACCATTTCTTTCTCATTCAAGTCATTTACACCAAATTTGTCTTTAGTACAAAAAGAGCTGCGGAACTCTGCCAAAATCCTAAAGAATTTTCCAAACTGAAAAATTTAGAACCCATTGATTAGTCATACCTCTCATATTTTCACGATAACATTGACATAAAATCTTAAGTTCTAGGAATCTAGAGGATGGGTTTCAGAGGGCAGTTGGAAAGAAGGTGAGAAGGGAGGAGGGAGAGGGAGGGTGGGTAAGGATGTTAAAGTAGGCAGGAGAGATTGGGTTTGAGGGGGGAGGGTGGGAAAGAAGGTGAGAGGGAGAGGGGAGAGATGGAAGGGTCGGAGAGGATGGAAATGGGGAAGAGGAGGGGAGAGAGTGTTGGAGAGAGGAGAGAGTTGGAGGAGGGTAGGCGGGAGAGGATGGGTTTGTGAGGAGGGGAGAATGGGAAAGAGGGTGAGAGGAGTGGAGAGTAGGCAGGAGGAGGGGAAGATGATGAGAGGGAAGCGGGAATGGAGGGAGATCTGGCGTGTTACCTCGTGAGTGATGGATCTTCCTTTGCCGATGAGGGAATGATTCTTTCCTCCCTGCAAGGTAGGTTGCTCCCTCGTTGAGTGAGGACTCCTCTGGTGGGAGAGGGGGAGGGGTGGACCTATCAATGGCGTGACGAGGAAGGCGACGAGAAGACTGGGATGAAGAATATAAGATAAAATATTATGTAATTTCCATAAAACTATTTGAAGAATAAAAAATTCTAAAGTATAGTTTTATGCCTTTATTTTAAAAATAAAAACAACCTATGTAATCCGTTTATTATCATTTATATTGTCATTTGCTTTTACATTACATTAATGATGTCAGGAAGAGGTAAAATAAAAAATTTATTTGACAATATACGTAACATCAATTTACTAAACGAACTTCAAGTTAAAAATTCAAGAATAGATTACAATCATTGATGGAATGCGTAACTAAATAATGAAAATTTTTGAATAACGTACTGAGAAACGTTAACAAAATTTCGAAAATTGTAACGAAAAATGGAAAAACAAAAAGTCATTTCGATATTTTCTCACTAAGTGACAACTAAGACTACATCAATCCCCCAATTAGTTAATTACATCAATGCCACTATCAGTTTTTTCATAATTCTAGTCCTTAAAATGAGAGTAATTGCCATAAACATTTTTTATTAAAATTTAATCTTAAAGTTATTATCTTATCCCATTAAATATCTAAACCATATGAAAAAGAAGAATTTAAGTTGTTTCCTTAGCTTCATGATGAACCACCACTGTATATAACACCATAATTTATGAGAAAAATTAAACATTTGAATTAGCAAATTTGTCCTGCCAATTTATATTCCTAAAATAGTAGTTAGGATAATGAATATTTTTGTTATCATTTCCGATACCATCATTTATTATGATGACCTATGAGCGAATAGTCCGGACGAAATTCGCTTTCATTGAAAAACAACTCTGAATGCATGCTTTCATGTCATATAATGTTGTCGATCAGACAGACAAACTTCTTTTATAAAAAAGCGCTTAAAATGAAGAAATTCATGTGTTCCTGTATCAAACAATTATTCGAAAACAAATGATTCGTGACTTCACTTTCAAAAATTAATAAACCAGTAAATTATGTCATCCCATTTCTCAAAAACCATTATATTGAAGAAAGGTTCCCAAATCTTCGCCTTTCGAAAAACATCTCGCTTTTATACATACCTTGAAAAATATTGCTGCTGGAAAGTAGATAAATCTTTTAAACTGGTGTAATAAAAATGCTTTTAATTTTAAAATCAGGCAAACGAAACGCCAAATCGAAAAAAACCCTCATACAAGGTCTGTGTGTATTAAAGAAAATTAAATACCGCTTCCACGTTCTCTACGCTGGACCACAACCATTTAAATTTTACAGCATGCTTTGGAACCGCTGCTCCAGATCACCATATTTTTTACTTTAGGGATTCACCAAGGAAGAAATATTCAAAAGAAAAACCAACTCAGTTGCTGAACAAAAGGATTTCATCATCCACACTGTTACCATCATAGAAACAGAAACACAATCTTATTCCAAACATTGCCATACATAGAGAGCCCCATTCCCTCTAAACAAATGTAATTGTTTTTATTTGCAAAGACAAAGCTATGAATTTGTAAAATGTGCTTCTTTTTTGTGGCCCTCACTATATATCAAAAATGTTTCTAATTATATAAACTCATGAAAAAAACTGACATATCTATCAATAAGTTTCATGGAGTTTGAAAATTAATTCCCAAATGTGAAAGAACAACAATTGTGTTAATACAATTCTACAGCCATACTTAGCTTTGTGTGACATATAAATTCCGAAAAATATTGCACTACGCGAAATTCACACAATATGGGGTCATAAATACATTATATCAAAGAGGATGGGTTCCACAGATGTGAAAATTAATATGAAACATTAATATAAATACACCGTTAACCAGAAAAAATGTTAAATTAATACAAAACACTAAATATTGGTGATAATGTTTATTAATATTAATAATTTTAAGCATACAAATAGAGGGACTAATGAAATCTTTGGAAGGGAAGGGAGGATACGCTTTGCATTCAGTTCGAGGTCTAGAGTCACTTTGTTAGAATTCTGTCTACTCAAAGATGATTTTTCCAACCTTTTTTAAAATTTGTGATTAATTAATCGGTTTTTTTGGTTTCCGTCAAATAACTCCTTAAAAACGTCGTTATTGGTAATCTTCGTGAGGACCAAAGTTGTAGAGAATAATATTTCTTCCAGGTTTTGTTTGAAACAAATTTTCGTAGAACCATCCATTTTGGAGATATTTAACTTTTTCTTAATTACCAGTATACAGCGCCACAACCATGTAGAGGTGAATTCTGTAAACATATTCAAAATATACCTAATTTACGGCAATAAGGACGACTGTATTCTTTTACGATATGAAATAATAATTTTGCCTCATTATGCTATTCATAATAATTTAAATATCTATACCACAAATATGGAGAAAGTCGTGTTGGCCACATCAGATTTTTTCCTGTGCGTTTTCTGCATCTTTCCTGGAAGTTGGGAGGTGAGTTTCTTTTTATTTGTTGTAGTGTTTTTATGAATCATTTTGATTGTATTAGACTCTGTTTGATGGAAAATTTTTGTTCTAATAAATTGTTTTATTTTTATTTTATGTCTTTTATGTCTTTCTTATGTATTTTGGGAAGGCAATACATCCTTGGAATAGTGGGATTGAGCCAACAGAAGAGTTAGTCGCAGACATTGAGTCGGCTATTCAATCATTACCTGTAAACACAAAAAACATAATTAGAAACACTACCTTGGCACAAATTAAAGAGAATCTCTCTCAAAATTTTTAGAAAAACGGCACATTTTTCAGGACTATAAGACCGTTAAAACACTTAATAACAAATGTTGTTTTTATTTAAATTCAGACAAAGGCAACTCAGTAGTTATTTTGGAAAAACAACAGTATTATGATAAAGTTGAACAAATGCTAGAAGAGGGACCTTACACAAAAACCACTAAGTTTTCTTTAAACAAAATGATTATAGATACAAAAAACACCCTTAAAACTTGTACTTCTGTGATTACAAAAAACTTCGGTTTCATTTAAACATCTCCAATCCCACTATTCCAAGGATGTATTGCCTTCCCAAAATACATAAAGACATTCCTCTTACACCTATTGTTTCTTCTATAAATTCCCCAACATATAAAATATCCAATTGGCTAAATAAACAATACAAAATATGGCTCCTTATTCAGAACTCTAACATTAAGAACAGCATTCAATTTATTAATTTAATTAAAGATTTAAACCTTAATGACCACGAGATTTTAGTCTCTTTTGATGTTGTTTCCCTTTTTCCCAATGTTGCTTTAGAAGAAACTATGAAATTTTTAGAAACATGGCTCAAGGAGCAAGACCTTCCCCAAGCAACAGTCAGGGATTATATACATCTGACTCGCCTTTGCATGAAACAGAACTTTTTTAAAGTTAACAATCATATTTACCAACAAACCCATGGCACAACCATGGGTAACCCGCTTTCCCCATTTTTAGCAAATCTTTTTGACATATTTTGAACAACAATGTAAAGACACCTTCTCCTACTTTCCAAATACTTGGTTTAGATATGTTGATGATATTTTTACCGTTTTTGACACATCTAAAGACAACATTTCCAATTTTTTGGAAAATTTAAACAAACAATATGGATCCATTAAATTTACATATGAGAAAGAAAAAGACAACTGCCTGCCCTTTCTTGATTTACTAGTTACCAGACTAGATAATAAACTTAAATTTAACATATATAGAAAACCTACACACACAGACATTTACATACCTTTTAAGTCACACCACCACTTATCACATAAGTTAGCAGCTTTTCATTCCATGATACATAGACTTCTACATATACCACTTTCCAAAACAGATTTTCAAAAAGAACTGATTCACATTAAAAATGTGGCTACACTTAATGGCTATGACACAAACATAATTTATAATATATTACGAAAACATAATTATACACTTTTTCTTAAAACACACATGACTCTCACTAATATTTCTGCAACCAAATTAAAATACATGAAAATCCCGTTTTCTCCAGGGACAACAAGCAAACTATGCAAAAATTTTTCCAAACACGGTTTTGTAACTGTACAAGTTAACCGAAATAAACTTATCAACCTCCTCCACAATCCGAAAGACACCATTCCTTTTTTACAGAAATCAGGTATTTATAAAATTTCATGCGAGGGTTGTGACAAAATTTATATCGGGCAGACAAAACGAAAACTGGAAACTCGTTTTAAGGAACATTTGTCACATTTTAAATTCGGGAGGTTTGTTAATTCCAGTGTAGCATCTCACATACAGAAATACAATCATCCCATTACCATAGACAACTTATCACTTTTGAAATCTGTACACAACGATTTTAAACTGGACGCCTACGAAAGTATGCTCATCGCTAAATACAAAGGAACTGTTATGAACAGCGATTTTGGCCCTCTCCCCCACTCCCCTCTTTATAGTCTAATGGTCCATCCTTCCCCCCCCCTCTCCTTTTACTCTCACATAAACACTTCTCCATCAACAGTGCTGATGCAACTGCTGATATTGCAGGCATTGAGCAGCTCTTTTTATGTATTCGATATTTGATATTTGAAAATAACGAGCCAAATTGTGCGAGAAGTTTTTAAAATTCATACCAGCTCCACATGTTACTACAGAAGGGCTAGCAAATAATATGTTAAGAACTTTCTCGTCTCTTGGAATTAATCTGAAGAAGCTTCCTGGTCAAGGATATGATGGTGCACCAGTTATGAGCGGTATTGTCGATGGTGTTAAAGCAAAAATTAACGAAAAATTTCCTAATGCCCTTTATGTCCATTGTTCGAGCCATAGTCTCAACTTAGCTATTGGTAGTGTTTGTGATGTTCGCCCAAATAAGCAGTTTCTGCCCCTTTTAGAGGACCTTTATCTTTTTTTTATTGTACCAAAAAACCAGCAAGCATTGATTGCATTGATCAAAAAGGTTTGCCCAGAAACGAAAAAAGAAAAACTTATAAATATGTGCGCCACTAGATGGATTGAACGTCATAACTCAGTTTCGACGTTTTTAGAGCTGCAAGACACAGTGATTGATGTATTAAAAATAATAATAGATTGGACGAATAGTATTGCATCATCAAAAAACACAGCAATTTTGATATGCCATTAAACAATTTCAAACTACCCTCAGTATGCTTTGTTTGAATCATATTTTCACTTACAGCCTTGTTCTCTGTAAATATCTGCAATCGAGAAATATAGCCTTAAATGAAGCAATAAATGCTGCTGATTATCTTATTTCAATATTAAGGTAGAATAAAAAATGATCGAAAGGAATTTCCAAGTCTTTTCTCAGAAGCTGTTGGAATTGCATATAAATATTATTTTCCAGTTGAAAAAACAAAGCTTCGAGGATGGCCTGGTATCGATTCTCAAGATGTATCACCTAAAGAGTATTATAAAAATGATGTATTTTCACCATTGCAGTGAAATCTCGTTATAACGTACTTCACAATTACATTTGTTTCAAATTAACTTTTATTGAATCCCCATCAATTTCTCCGTATAAATACTGGATAAATATTTCAAAGTAATGTACTTCAACCTAACACACTTTTCAATGCTACGTATGATATTCAGTGGTCCCGATAAAAGATTTTTTGTGGTTTTAAAGTAGTCTTTCATCCGTAAATGGATCAATCATAACCATTTCTTTCTCATTCAAGTCATTTACACCAAATTTGTCTTTAGTACAAAAAGAGCTGCGGAACTCTGCCAAAATCCTAAAGAATTTTCCAAACTGAAAAATTTAGAACCCATTGATTAGTCATACCTCTCATATTTTCACGATAACATTGACATAAAATCTTAAGTTCTAGGAATTATCTCTCTTGTTAGAGTCTCATTCTCGCCGGTTTCGGTTTGTGCTGGACCTGCGAGAATGCCAATCTCCCACTGAGATGCTTTCAGAGAAAATGCTGTACTCCATATGGGTATTTCAGTATAAAAATTCATGTTCCCTAGAAATATGTTGTCTCGAGATTTTACTGTATTAGACATTTTTATAACTAGCCTTAAGGAAAAATTTTCCAATCACAGAAATACAATTGAAAGCTTCCAATACATTTTACCTATACCGAATTGGAATGACAACAATACATCAAAAATTAACATTCATAATGTATGCAATTTCTATCCCGAAGATAAAACATGCAGCAGGAAAGAACTTCTGGCAGAAATAATACTTTGGCAGAAACACTTAAAACAATTGCCAGTGAATGCAAAAGGTATTTCGTTTATATATATAAATTTTGCAATAAACAAATTTTCCCGAACATTCATATTCTTCTGTGCATCCTTGTAACACTTCCAATTACTACTTGTGAAGCTGAAAGAAGTTTTATGATGTTAAAATGATTGAAAACTTATCTAAGATCAACAATGTCTGAAGACAGATTAAATGGATTAGCTTTGATGAATATTTACAGGGAAACTAAGCAGGATGTAGATTTAATAACTAAAGAATTGGCCAAGAAGCTTCGAAGAAATGACTTTATATTCTAAATAAAAACATTTGTATCAATTTCATCACTAATTATTAATAATAAAAAATATTTCGTCTTTGGTTCTTTGAGGTTATATCCTCCCTCTAATTATTTACTAATTATGTTGCCAACGAGATACTTAATAAACAATCAAATAATTATCATACTTTATTATATAAAGAACCTTGAAATAATATTGATATTTCTTTCTAAACCCATCGCAAATCATATTGAAAATGAATTTAATTCATTTAATAGAGAAATTACCTATTGAGGAAAGTGCTATACGATTCTTACAAGAAAAAGGAATCATACATAGAGATCAATTTTGTGAGAAACTATATCCAATGAAGTTAACTGTGACAGGAAGTATGAAGTGGAGATGCAAAAGGAAAGAATCCATGAATGATTCCTATCTTGCGGAGCTCTTGCGGCGACATAACATAAAAAATGGATGTCCTTTTGATTGTATTTTACGAGATATTGCCTTGTTCTCACCACCAAAACATTGTAAAAATGAATAAATAAATAATATAATTTATAATGTTATAATCAGTATTTGATTGTTTATTAAGTATCTCATTGGCAACTATAACATAATTATTAAATAATTAGAGGGGGGATATAACCAAAAAGAACCCATCTTTTTAAAATTGAGTTTCATTTATGGTCCTTAAGAGAATTTGGACCCCCCGCTTGGGAAAATTCTGCATATGCTGCAGTTGCTAACATAAACAATCTCACAAACAAACGTTTAATTTACTTACATGTGCATGCAGTATTATTAAATAGGAAGAAATGGATTATTTATGATGAAGAAAAAAACTTTAAAACGCTACTTCCCCTACGTACATGTATATCATTTCTTTCTAATACTCCGCTGCACCAAACACACCCATTTCTGATACGCTGTATACTTTCCTAACTTGTTCTGCATTGCTTTCAGTTTTTTAATAAATAGTTTGCTAATATTGGTTTATCTAAATGTCTTTTCCACTTTTTTACTTGATACTTTCAACCATGACTTTAAGCTCAACTTCAAATCCAACACCCTTTAAAAAAACCTCGCATAATTTTTGCACTTTTGGCAAATTAAGTACAAAAAAAATACATGCGCGAATATGATAGCACTGGACTCTGCCCTTATATTTAATCTAAAACATTACTGCACTATAGTTATGACGAATAATTTGTTTCTATTGAAGGTTATCAATTATCTAATTAACTAAAAACTACCAGTCGTTATAATAGTATTTGCTCAAGAGTAGAATAAATAAAATTAACCAAAAAAATTTAGTGTAGTTAATTAAAATGCACTCAAAGGAAGAAAATTATTTTTTCTGGACAAAAAAATTTGTATACTTCATAAAAGCAATAATATGAGTATATGTTAAGTTAGTGGGCAACAATAAGAAATAATTTATCAGGAAGTGCGGAGGTGCGGGGAAAATCGCTGCATAATGTTTGAGAGAAATTTGCGGGGATCTCCCCCCTCTTTCCCCCCACTCTTGGTAACCGGACGGATAGAGTATCTGCCGATGGTTACTAAGGACATATATGTTTGTGTTCATCAAGTTTATATGTAAGAATGGACATTGTCTAAATATCAACCTAATAAAGACTGACTATATCAGTATTTCTCGTATGAAGGCTATTTCTCCGCCTGGTCGATCCTCGGTAAATTTAAAAATGAATAGTAGATTTTGGGATCTGAAAGGTTGGAAACCCCTGCTCTATATTATAAAACTCTTAGGATGGTCGTGTCAGATGCCTGGTATTGAAAACAGTACATGCCATTGAGTGCCCCCACTCCACGCATACCTTTCCCGCCTAACTTGCTGACTGAGGGGGAGGTAGAAGAGAAAGTGGACGGGGGCGAGACACTGAGCAAACCAACAGAAAAGAAGGAGGAGTCTAAGTGTTCAAAATTCTGAGTGTGCAGTGTTGCCATTCATGATTTTCCTTAAAATGCCCGCCAAACATTACGTGTATTCTAGTGTAGAGTTGGTAACGTCTCACTTGAGCTTTCTGCTAGGAGGCCCTACCCCCCCCCTCTTAGTAGCGGACACATACGAGTGGTCCCGAGTATGACCGAAATCTCACTGAATTTTATGATAGCTTTATTAAATACAAGTTTTAATAAACCGTAAAATATTTCTAGTTACTTCTCCACTTATGATATTTTAAAAACATTTTATACTAATTTTGAAAGATCGCATTTACGTTGAAGAGTACAACATAAAACGTAGTTAAATTACAGAAAAAATTATTTCTATTAAAATTAAATAAGATATTCTTCTCGATTTAGAAATTAGGTATGGTTTTTTTTTAGCACCTTAAATACTAATTCGATGTGGATTTTGATGGTTATCGAACTCATAAATGAAGCTTACTTTGTATTTCGAATGTTAGAATAGAGGGTTAGCAAGATTACTGTAGCATTTGGCGATTTTACCATTACCATTAGCTACCTCTCAATAATTTAGGTTTTTAAGTTATTCCAAAAATCCAAAAGTTTTATTCTCCTTAAAAAATGAGAACTAATGTTAAGTTTTTATAGACTGAGTTATCATATCGCAATGATATTGACAACGTAACACAATATATTTGCCATTAAATTATAACTACGTGACTGATACCAAATACTAGAAACGAATGTATGCTATGCACAGGTATATAAAAAAAGCATTGAATATGAGGTGGAAAACCTCCCTACGTCTTATACACGGGAATTTACAATGTTTTTATTTTTCTTCTTCTAAATTAAACTTGACATATAAATGTTAATATCTATTCTGTTTTCATTAATAAAAGGCCTGCAAAAATTCTCACTTATTTAATACTAATAATTAAGTATCTTATTTGATATTAATTTATAAAATACATAATAAGTTTACTAATTAGATTAATAAGAATTATTTGAAGTATTTATTCACTATTTCATTTCTAACGACTTTTAGCGACATTTTCTTTGAGTTTAGAGACTTTTTAGCTACTTTTTATGGTGCATTTAGAGACATTTTCAAATTTATTTTGGAACTATTGTCCGGCATCCAACGAGCTCGCTTTCGAAACCCCGCCCCCAACTGCAGTCCTTTGGAAGATTCACGTAGGCAAAGCCATTCTCAAGATCGAACGGAAAATACTGTTCAGCGAGGAAATGACGGCCATTCAACAAGGCGAGTTCGCAGTCATACCCCTTACCACCATACGTCCAGCACAGGAGACAGTTCCCGTGCGGTCAGTGGCGGCTTTAAGGGAACGGAGGGGGAGGGCGGGGTGGGGCAGGGGGGTCACACATCGCATGCCAGTAAGAGGGCCCGAAAAAATTATGTTATTGTATAATCTCAGAATATTAAATATCTCATTTTAAAAGCCAAGCCATGAACGAAACTTTTATTTTTTGCACTGCTTCCCGGTTGTTAAATATTTGGCAGCACACAACTGTCCATGTTTACAGTAAGTAAATCCTTAAGCGTATTTTACATTAGTCAATACTGTTTGATAACATAAACTTTAAAATGTTGCTCTCTCTGAATTCTTGCAATATACTGACAACCATGGTGAAAGAGTTTGCCATGGAGACAATCATGAATTTTTAGCATAAATTAACCACTCCATTGTTTCTACAACTGTGCAAATACAGTAAAATAACAATATTACATGTAAGATGATCATAAGAATTTCAAATAATATTAGTATTTACAATACGAGAGTTAAGCATACAAAAACTAACACTTTTTATGACGTTATATTTTCAAATTTGAATTGCTTCCTAGTTTTTCCTTTGCAGATGAAGTTTAGCTATTAAGTTGGGCATGTTAATTTTTTTTAGAACATATTCTGGTGATTTAAATGAGTGACCACTTAGAAAGACAAAGAACATGTGAGGGCCAGATTAACAAAGGACTGAGAAGGAGTTATGATGCCAATGTAAAAATTATAGTGGTTCATAAGGCAGAAGAAAACAAATAACTTTGCAGTCGCTAGAAAAGCCGATGTAACTGAAAATAATTTGATGTGCTGGCAAAACCAAAAGAATAAACTCCTTAATGCACATTCTACAAGTGGGGGCATTCCACAGACCTAAAAAAGGAGGGTTATGAAGAACTTGAGAGACCTGTTGTTAAGTACATGAAGTGCAATATATCCTCCCCTCAAAGTGGCACCACAAATGTTAAGTAAAGGGAGGAATCCTGACGGAATACCTTCACCCCCTCAATGCCAGCAGAGATCCCACATACGCAGAGTTCATAATTTCACTGCTCAAGGGGAGCAGTTACTATCTCTGGCCATACAATATGGAACCTTAGCCAAAACAACACAAAATGGAAAGCTCATTCAGTCTACTTTGTAACAAAAATTCATTACACTTACCACTATTTTTCTTTATATCACAAAATAGAAGAGGTCCATTCAGATCTGGTATGTCAGCTGTGTCTTGAGACTGCATGTTCAGAATGGCCAGTTAACTTTCTCTTGGAGTCACGCTTCTGAAATAAAAAGAAAATCAAATCAGAAATTGTGTTCCATAAGAGGGCTTTCTTATGATAGAGCACTTTGTGATAGTCTTATTTCCCTCATCTTAAATCATTCTATAATTTTTTAAACTTAAATTTCTTTAAAATCTCATGTTACACTTTAATTTGAAGGTTTTCAAAGAAGAAAATGAATATATTATTTTTTGTAAATGAATTAACCATCATTTCTAAAGTTCTCAGTTAAATTGTAGCTTCTGGTTAAAAAACACTAAAGATGTATTGATTACAAACCTTGATGTCAACATAACTAAATAAATGATATTTATGAATTTTACCACAGAATTGCACATATGCTATAATTTAATAACTGCTTTAAGACAAAGAAAATGACTCTATCTTGGTGGAACAAAATCTGTACAACTAAAAATTCTGGAAAAATCTGACACTGTAAAGGCATGCAAAGTTGCATCCATCCCCAATTGTTAATCTGTCTTTATTAGTAAGTTATCAATATTCATTGTGGGTTTCATATCTGTGTTAATCAAATCTTTTTTTCCAAAAGTTAAGAACAAGACCGTGAACATGAATTTGTGTGACCCTAAAAATTTATGGAGGCATTAACCCAAAAACTCACATATCATATGAAATTTTGTTGCCACTGTTGTCAGAAATTGTACATCCTGACCAAGACATAAGAACACCGCCATAGGCTTTGATAGTTATAAGAATAATTACTGCATTACAAGCAAAATAGGATAAATGTTACATTAATTATTATTGTATGTATAGATATTTCAATACAAGAAGAATATTTTATCAAATATTTATAATTATGTATCACCCTCCATTACTAGAGATGAATTACAGGATGAATTGCTGAACCATTTCACTCAAAAGTAGTAATGAGAAAATTAATTTATACTTAAGTCACCATTCTACAAGCATAGGGAAGGAATAGCATAAGGAAGCCAATAGAAAGCTTTATTACCACAGAAAGCAACCACATGAATTTCATCCATCAAAGACATTTTGGATGGAAGAATATATATGGGAATAAAGTTACTCCCCCTTAATGATACAGGAGGAATACTAATAAAAGCCATATTTTGTTGTTAAATCACTCTCCACTATCTCTAATTGCCCATTTCTAAGATAATAGTACTACTAAGTAGGTCAACTTCCTTCCATCAATGAGGGAATAGGAAAAATTCAAGCCTAAATCACAGGCCATAAGAGATCAGAAACCAATTACAAGTGCAAAAAATTTTGGGATATACCTATGTAAATTCAGCTGTAACTGCATATGTGATTTCCGTGATTTAGTGATCAATATGAATGCAGATTAATCTAAATCCGCAAAACTTAAATTAATACTAACCATGAAGGTATTCATGCTGCCTAATAACTAAATGACTTTTTAACCATTTATAATAATGGAACTGACAAATGGTGGCATTCCAAACAAGAAAACTTCTGCCGTTAGAAAAAGGAGGAATGCCAATAAGAAAGATTTTTTTACCTAACACAATGTACAGCGAGTAAGCACTCTGCAAGAATCTTGTATCGACTATAAATAAATCTATACCTGTGTACAATATTATTGCCATATTCAGTAGTAAATTGCAAATGTTTCCATCTTATGCTGTCGTCTATGAATGAGTTTAGACAGTTAACTTTGAAAAGTGAGATAAGTTCAGTCACCATACCTCTTTTGAGAGAAAATCTTACTGTAACTCACAGGAGCAACAAATTCTTCTCAGGCGAGCAACAGAGCATTTACTTCGCTGCAGAAGGCATGCTGAAGCTTCCAGAGCTGCAAATATTCAAATAGTAATATTGGACATTATTACCACTTTCATACTCGCCAATATTTTAAAAAATCAACAAATGGCAAATGTTATTCACATAGGGTTCAGTAAAAATTAATCCAAGTAAATACAAACTAAGAATATTTTAATACTGTATTCGAATTACCCGTAAAATTAATATTCGCAGCTGAGACAAATGCCTACGAACGCCCAAGGCCGCCACGGTTGACCACAGACGAAAAGTACGATTAGTTCATTCCGTCGGCCACAAGAGGTCACTAGTTACGCTCTTGAAAATAGCGCGGTGGGTTGAAAAAAATCAAACTGCTTATCAGCTGCAGTCGGTTTCTTGGTTTTCGACGCTCCCTACGATCAGTTTGGACTGTGTCCAAATCTTGATAAATGAGTCTTCTCTAAAGGAACCCCTTGAGGCATAACGCGATTTTATGGATCTGTAAATGTCAAAAAGAAAAAATGAATGGCAATAAAAATATGTAGGTATTGGCCACGCTTCCTGTTTCAAGAACGTTGAAGCATTTTTTCAAGTCCGAAGGAGAATTACTAGGGGAAAGGGAAAGGGAGTGGGAGAGGAGAAGGGGAGTGGAGAAGGTGGGGGGAGGGGGTAGGGAGGAGGGTACGAGAGATAGGAGGGAGAGGGATGTGGAAATGTGAGAGGGAGGGGTGGAGGTAGGGAGCATAGGGAGGGAAGAGGCATCGGGAGAGGGAGGGGATGAGGGAACAGGATAGGTAGTGGACGGAGGGTAGAGGAGAGAAGGGGAGTCGGGAGGAGGGAGCAAGATAGGAAGTGGTGGTGGGAGAGGGAGCAGGGAGGGGGAGACTGGAAGAGAGAGGGAGAGGAGGAAGTGATGGGAAGACGGAGATGAGGAGGGAGGCGGGAGAGGGAGGGGATGAGGGAGCGGGAGAGAATAGAGGTAGGAAGAGGAAGGGGAGGGAGAGATGGGAAGGGGAGGGAGCGTTAGAGGGAGTGGAGAAGGTAGGGAGAGAGAGGGGAGGAGGAAGAAATGGGAGAGGAATGAGGAAACGGGAGAGAGGTAGGGGAGGGAGAGAGAGGAAGCAGGGGTGGGGAGAGCGGGGGGGTTGAGGGGAGGAGGGAGTAAGAGAGGAAGGGGAAGAGGTAGGGAGTGGGAGAGGGAGGGGAAGGAGGGAGAAAGGATATGGGAGGGAGCAGGATAGGTAGTGGAGGGAGCGGGAGGGTAGAGGAGGGAGAGAGAGAGTGAGGAGGTAGGGTGAGGGAGTGGAGTGAGCGGGAGAGGAAGGATGTTCCTTCCCCGACTAGGGAGGGGAAGTGGGAGGGGGTGGAGGGTGGTAGAGGGATGAGGAAATGGGAGAGGAAGGGGAGGGAAGAAGGGAGAAGGAAGAGATGGGAGGGAGGATAGCGGTGAGGCGGGAGAGGAAGGGAGGAAAGGAGAGGGATGAGGAAATGGGAGAGGGAGGGGAGGGAAGAAGGGAGAGGGGAAGGGAGAAGGAAGAGATGGGAGGGAGGATAGCGGTGAGGCGGGAGAGGAAGGGAGAAGGAAGAGATGGGAGGGAGGATAGCGGTGAGGCGGGAGAGGAAGGGAGGAAAGGAGAGGGATGAGGAAATGGGAGAGGGAGGGGAGGGAAGAAGGGAGAGGGGAAGGGAGAAGGAAGAGATGGGAGGGAGGATAGCGGTGAGGCGGGAGAGGAAGGGAGGAAAGGGAGAGAAAGAAAATGGAGTAGGAGAGGAGGAAGCGGGAAGAGGAATCGGGAGAGGAAGGAGAGGAGGAACGGGAGAGACAGGGGGTGGGAGAGGTAGGAGAAGAGGGAGCGGGAGGAGGAATCGGGAGAGGAAGGACAGGAGGAGAGAGAAGAGGGAGTGGGAGGAGGAATCGGGAGAGGAGGGAAGTGAGGTGGAAGAGGAAGGTGAATAAGGAGTGGGAGAGGAAGAAGAGGAGGGAGAGGGAGGACGTCGGGAGTGTCAGGATGGAGAGCGGGAAAGCGTGGGAGGAAGGGACGAGGAAACAGGAGGGAGCGGGAGTGGTGGTAGGGAGGAGTGAACAGGCGTGAGGGGGGAGGTAGGGGAGGGGAGAAGGTAAAGGAAGGGGAGAGAGAGGGAGAAGAGGGGCGGAGGTAGGGAGGAGAGAGAGGGGGAGGAGGGAGAGATGGGAGGGGAGGAGGGAAATGGGAGGAGGAAGGCGAGGAGGGTGGGAGGACTAGGAAACCGGAGAGGGAAGGGTGAACGTAGGGTGCAGGAGAGGAAGGGAAAGGGAGTGGAAGATGGGGGTAGGGAAAGGAAGGGATGAGGATATAGGAGGGATGGGAGAAGGGAGGTGAGGGGAGAGCGGAAGTGTAAGGAGGTATCGGGAGAGGGAAGAGGAGGGAGCAGGAGAGGAGGAATTGAGGAGAATACAGGAGGGGAGGCGAATGGGAGGAGTAAGAGGGAGAGGAAGGGAGTTAGGGAGCGAAAGACAGGAGGGCAGGAGAGGGAGTGGGAGAGAATGAGGAGAGGGAAAGGAGTGGGAGAGGATGGGTAGGTGGTAGGAAGGAGGGAGAGATGGGAGAAGGGTGGGAGAGGGATGAGGAAACGAGAGGAAGGGGTGGAGGTAGGGTGCGGGATAGGGGAGGATGGAGAGCGGTAAAGGGAGGGGTGGCGGTAGAGGAGGGAGCGGAAGGGAGGAACAAGGAAATAGGAGGGAGGGAGAGAGGGAGGGGAGGGAGAGAGGGAGGGGAGGGAGAGAGGGAGGGGAGGCAGGAGGAGGGAACAGGAGAGGGGGCTGGAGAGGGACGAGAGGATGGGAGAAGGTAGCAGAAGAGGGGAGAGGGAGTGGAGTAGGGAGCGGAAGAGTTGAGGGGAGGAGGAAGCAGGAGAGGGTGGGGACGATGGGAGAGAATGGAGAGGGAGGGGAGGAGGGAGCGTGAGAGGGAGGAGGGGAGAGAAGGGAGTGGAGGATGGAGGTTAGAGGGTGGGGGAAGGAAAGGTTGGTGGGAGAGAAGAGAGCTCCAGAGCATGGAGGGGTGAGGAAGGGTGGGTGAGAAGAGGGGAATGGAATAAGGGAGTGGGAGGGGGAGAAGGGGTGGAAAAGAGCAGGAGGGGGAGGAAGAGAAGCGTTAAAGGATGGAGGGGAGGTGGGAGGATAGGTGGGAGGAGATGGTGGGAGAAGTGGGTGGGAAAAAAGGGGAAATGTAGGTGCGAGAGGATGGGTTTCAGAGGGCAGTTGGAAAGAAAGGGAGGAGGGAGAGGGAGGGTGGGTAAGGATGTTAAAGTAGGCAGGAGAGATTGGGTTTGAGGGGGGAGGGTGGGAAAGAAGGTGAGAGGGAGAGGGGAGAGATGGAAGGGTCGGAGAGGATGGAAATGGGGAAGAGGAGGGGAGAGAGTGTTGGAGAGAGGAGAGAGTTGGAGGAGGGTATGAGGGAGAGGATGGGTTTGTGAGGAGGGGAGAATGGGAAAGAGGGTGAGAGGAGTGGAGAGTAGGCAGGAGGAGGGGAAGATGATGAGAGGGAAGCGGGAATGGAGGGAGGTCTGGCGTGTTACCTCGTGAGTGATGGATCTTCCTTTGCCGATGAGGGAATGATTCTTTCCTCCCTGCAAGGTAGGTTGCTCCCTCGTTGAGTGAGGACTCCTCTGGTGGGAGAGGGGGAGGGGTGGACCTATCAATGGCGTGACGAGGAAGGCGACGAGAAGACTGGGATGAAGAATATAAGATAAAATATTATGTAATTTCCATAAAACTATTTGAAGAATAAAAAATTCTAAAGTATAGTTTTATGCCTTTATTTTAAAAATAAAAACAACCTATGTAATCCGTTTATTATCATTTATATTGTCATTTGCTTTTACATTACATTAATGATGTCAGGAAGAGGTAAAATAAAAAATTTATTTGACAATATACGTAACATCAATTTACTAAACGAACTTCAAGTTAAAAATTCAAGAATAGATTACAATCATTGATGGAATGCGTAACTAAATAATGAAAATTTTTGAATAACGTACTGAGAAACGTTAACAAAATTTCGAAAATTGTAACGAAAAATGGAAAAACAAAAAATCATTTCGATATTTTCTCACTAAGTGACAACTAAGACTACATCAATCCCCCAATTAGTTAATTACATCAATGCCACTATCAGTTTTTTCATAATTCTAGTCCTTAAAATGAGAGTAATTGCCATAAACATTTTTTATTAAAATTTAATCTTAAAGTTATTATCTTATCCCATTAAATATCTAAACCATATGAAAAAGAAGAATTTAAGTTGTTTCCTTAGCTTCATGATGAACCACCACTGTATATAACACCATAATTTATGAGAAAAATTAAACATTTGAATTAGCAAATTTGTCCTGCCAATTTATATTCCTAAAATAGTAGTTAGGATAATGAATATTTTTGTTATCATTTCCGATACCATCATTTATTATGATGACCTATGAGCGAATAGTCCGGACGAAATTCGCTTTCATTGAAAAACAACTCTGAATGCATGCTTTCATGTCATATAATGTTGTCGATCAGACAGACAAACTTCTTTTATAAAAAAGCGCTTAAAATGAAGAAATTCATGTGTTCCTGTATCAAACAATTATTCGAAAACAAATGATTCGTGACTTCACTTTCAAAAATTAATAAACCAGTAAATTATGTCATCCCATTTCTCAAAAACCATTATATTGAAGAAAGGTTCCCAAATCTTCGCCTTTCGAAAAACATCTCGCTTTTATACATACCTTGAAAAATATTGCTGCTGGAAAGTAGATAAATCTTTTAAACTGGTGTAATAAAAATGCTTTTAATTTTAAAATCAGGCAAACGAAACGCCAAATCGAAAAAAACCCTCATACAAGGTCTGTGTGTATTAAAGAAAATTAAATACCGCTTCCACGTTCTCTACGCTGGACCACAACCATTTAAATTTTACAGCATGCTTTGGAACCGCTGCTCCAGATCACCATATTTTTTACTTTAGGGATTCACCAAGGAAGAAATATTCAAAAGAAAAACCAACCCAGTTGCTGAACAAAAGGATTTCATCATCCACACTGTTACCATCATAGAAACAGAAACACAATCTTATTCCAAACATTGCCATACATAGAGAGCCCCATTCCCTCTAAACAAATGTAATTGTTTTTATTTGCAAAGACAAAGCTATGAATTTGTAAAATGTGCTTCTTTTTTGTGGCCCTCACTATATATCAAAAATGTTTCTAATTATATAAACTCATGAAAAAAACTGACATATCTATCAATAAGTTTCATGGAGTTTGAAAATTAATTCCCAAATGTGAAAGAACAACAATTGTGTTAATACAATTCTACAGCCATACTTAGCTTTGTGTGACATATAAATTCCGAAAAATATTGCACTACGCGAAATTCACACAATATGGGGTCATAAATACATTATATCAAAGAGGATGGGTTCCACAGATGTGAAAATTAAAATGAAACATTAATATAAATACACCGTTAACCAGAAAAAATGTTAAATTAATACAAAACACTAAATATTGGTGATAATGTTTATTAATATTAATAATTTTAAGCATACAAATAGAGGGACTAATGAAATCTTTGGAAGGGAAGGGAGGATACGCTTTGCATTCAGTTCGAGGTCTAGAGTCACTTTGTTAGAATTCTGTCTACTCAAAGATGATTTTTCCAACCTTTTTTAAAATTTGTGATTAATTAATCGGTTTTTTTGGTTTCCGTCAAATAACTCCTTAAAAACGTCGTTATTGGTAATCTTCGTGAGGACCAAAGTTGTAGAGAATAATATTTCTTCCAGGTTTTGTTTGAAACAAATTTTCGTAGAACCATCCATTTTGGAGATATTTAACTTTTTCTTAATTACCAGTATACAGCGCCACAACCATGTAGAGGTGAATTCTGTAAACATATTCAAAATATACCTAATTTACGGCAATAAGGACGACTGTATTCTTTTACGATATGAAATAATAATTTTGCCTCATTATGCTATTCATAATAATTTAAATATCTATACCACAAATATGGAGAAAGTCGTGTTGGCCACATCAGATTTTTTCCTGTGCGTTTTCTGCATCTTTCCTGGAAGTTGGGAGGTGAGTTTCTTTTTATTTGTTGTAGTGTTTTTATGAATCATTTTGATTGTATTAGACTCTGTTTGATGGAAAATTTTTGTTCTAATAAATTGTTTTATTTTTATTTTATGTCTTTTATGTCTTTCTTATGTATTTTGGGAAGGCAATACATCCTTGGAATAGTGGGATTGAGCCAACAGAAGAGTTAGTCGCAGACATTGAGTCGGCTATTCAATCATTACCTGTAAACACAAAAAACATAATTAGAAACACTACCTTGGCACAAATTAAAGAGAATCTCTCTCAAAATTTTTAGAAAAACGGCACATTTTTCAGGACTATAAGACCGTTAAAACACTTAATAACAAATGTTGTTTTTATTTAAATTCAGACAAAGGCAACTCAGTAGTTATTTTGGAAAAACAACAGTATTATGATAAAGTTGAACAAATGCTAGAAGAGGGACCTTACACAAAAACCACTAAGTTTTCTTTAAACAAAATGATTATAGATACAAAAAACACCCTTAAAACTTGTACTTCTGTGATTACAAAAAACTTCGGTTTCATTTAAACATCTCCAATCCCACTATTCCAAGGATGTATTGCCTTCCCAAAATACATAAAGACATTCCTCTTACACCTATTGTTTCTTCTATAAATTCCCCAACATATAAAATATCCAATTGGCTAAATAAACAATACAAAATATGGCTCCTTATTCAGAACTCTAACATTAAGAACAGCATTCAATTTATTAATTTAATTAAAGATTTAAACCTTAATGACCACGAGATTTTAGTCTCTTTTGATGTTGTTTCCCTTTTTCCCAATGTTGCTTTAGAAGAAACTATGAAATTTTTAGAAACATGGCTCAAGGAGCAAGACCTTCCCCAAGCAACAGTCAGGGATTATATACATCTGACTCGCCTTTGCATGAAACAGAACTTTTTTAAAGTTAACAATCATATTTACCAACAAACCCATGGCACAACCATGGGTAACCCGCTTTCCCCATTTTTAGCAAATCTTTTTGACATATTTTGAACAACAATGTAAAGACACCTTCTCCTACTTTCCAAATACTTGGTTTAGATATGTTGATGATATTTTTACCGTTTTTGACACATCTAAAGACAACATTTCCAATTTTTTGGAAAATTTAAACAAACAATATGGATCCATTAAATTTACATATGAGAAAGAAAAAGACAACTGCCTGCCCTTTCTTGATTTACTAGTTACCAGACTAGATAATAAACTTAAATTTAACATATATAGAAAACCTACACACACAGACATTTACATACCTTTTAAGTCACACCACCACTTATCACATAAGTTAGCAGCTTTTCATTCCATGATACATAGACTTCTACATATACCACTTTCCAAAACAGATTTTCAAAAAGAACTGATTCACATTAAAAATGTGGCTACACTTAATGGCTATGACACAAACATAATTTATAATATATTACGAAAACATAATTATACACTTTTTCTTAAAACACACATGACTCTCACTAATATTTCTGCAACCAAATTAAAATACATGAAAATCCCGTTTTCTCCAGGGACAACAAGCAAACTATGCAAAAATTTTTCCAAACACGGTTTTGTAACTGTACAAGTTAACCGAAATAAACTTATCAACCTCCTCCACAATCCGAAAGACACCATTCCTTTTTTACAGAAATCAGGTATTTATAAAATTTCATGCGAGGGTTGTGACAAAATTTATATCGGGCAGACAAAACGAAAACTGGAAACTCGTTTTAAGGAACATTTGTCACATTTTAAATTCGGGAGGTTTGTTAATTCCAGTGTAGCATCTCACATACAGAAATACAATCATCCCATTACCATAGACAACTTATCACTTTTGAAATCTGTACACAACGATTTTAAACTGGACGCCTACGAAAGTATGCTCATCGCTAAATACAAAGGAACTGTTATGAACAGCGATTTTGGCCCTCTCCCCCACTCCCCTCTTTATAGTCTAATGGTCCATCCTTCCCCCCCCCCTCTCCTTTTACTCTCACATAAACACTTCTCCATCAACAGTGCTGATGCAACTGCTGATATTGCAGGCATTGAGCAGCTCTTTTTATGTATTCGATATTTGATATTTGAAAATAACGAGCCAAATTGTGCGAGAAGTTTTTAAAATTCATACCAGCTCCACATGTTACTACAGAAGGGCTAGCAAATAATATGTTAAGAACTTTCTCGTCTCTTGGAATTAATCTGAAGAAGCTTCCTGGTCAAGGATATGATGGTGCACCAGTTATGAGCGGTATTGTCGATGGTGTTAAAGCAAAAATTAACGAAAAATTTCCTAATGCCCTTTATGTCCATTGTTCGAGCCATAGTCTCAACTTAGCTATTGGTAGTGTTTGTGATGTTCGCCCAAATAAGCAGTTTCTGCCCCTTTTAGAGGACCTTTATCTTTTTTTTATTGTACCAAAAAACCAGCAAGCATTGATTGCATTGATCAAAAAGGTTTGCCCAGAAACGAAAAAAGAAAAACTTATAAATATGTGCGCCACTAGATCGATTGAACGTCATAACTCAGTTTCGACGTTTTTAGAGCTGCAAGACACAGTGATTGATGTATTAAAAATAATAATAGATTGGACGAATAGTATTGCATCATCAAAAAACACAGCAATTTTGATATGCCATTAAACAATTTCAAACTACCCTCAGTATGCTTTGTTTGAATCATATTTTCACTTACAGCCTTGTTCTCTGTAAATATCTGCAATCGAGAAATATAGCCTTAAATGAAGCAATAAATGCTGCTGATTATCTTATTTCAATATTAAGGTAGAATAAAAAATGATCGAAAGGAATTTCCAAGTCTTTTCTCAGAAGCTGTTGGAATTGCATATAAATATTATTTTCCAGTTGAAAAAACAAAGCTTCGAGGATGGCCTGGTATCGATTCTCAAGATGTATCACCTAAAGAGTATTATAAAAATGATGTATTTTCACCATTGCAGTGAAATCTCGTTATAACGTACTTCACAATTACATTTGTTTCAAATTAACTTTTATTGAATCCCCATCAATTTCTCCGTATAAATACTGGATAAATATTTCAAAGTAATGTACTTCAACCTAACACACTTTTCAATGCTACGTATGATATTCAGTGGTCCCGATAAAAGATTTTTTGTGGTTTTAAAGTAGTCTTTCATCCGTAAATGGATCAATCATAACCATTTCTTTCTCATTCAAGTCATTTACACCAAATTTGTCTTTAGTACAAAAAGAGCTGCGGAACTCTGCCAAAATCCTAAAGAATTTTCCAAACTGAAAAATTTAGAACCCATTGATTAGTCATACCCCTCATATTTTCACGATAACATTGACATAAAATCTTAAGTTCTAGGAATTATCTCTCTTGTTAGTCTCTCATTCTCGCCGGTTTCGGTTTGTGCTGGACCTGCGAGAATGCCAATCTCCCACTGAGATGCTTTCAGAGAAAATGCTGTATTCCATATGGGTATTTCAGTATAAAAATTCATGTTCCCTAGAAATATGTTGTCTCGAGATTTTACTGTATTAGACATTTTTATAACTAGCCTTAAGGAAAAATTTTCCAATCACAGAAATACAATTGAAAGCTTCCAATACATTTTACCTATACCGAATTGGAATGACAACAATACATCAAAAATTAACATTCATAATGTATGCAATTTCTATCCCGAAGATAAAACATGCAGCAGGAAAGAACTTCTGGCAGAAATAATACTTTGGCAGAAACACTTAAAACAATTGCCAGTGAATGCAAAAGGTATTTCGTTTATATATATAAATTTTGCAATAAACAAATTTTCCCGAACATTCATATTCTTCTGTGCATCCTTGTAACACTTCCAATTACTACTTGTGAAGCTGAAAGAAGTTTTATGATGTTAAAATGATTGAAAACTTATCTAAGATCAACAATGTCTGAAGACAGATTAAATGGATTAGCTTTGATGAATATTTACAGGGAAACTAAGCAGGATGTAGATTTAATAACTAAAGAATTGGCCAAGAAGCTTCGAAGAAATGACTTTATATTCTAAATAAAAACATTTGTATCAATTTCATCACTAATTATTAATAATAAAAAATATTTCGTCTTTGGTTCTTTGAGGTTATATCCTCCCTCTAATTATTTACTAATTATGTTGCCAACGAGATACTTAATAAACAATCAAATAATTATCATACTTTATTATATAAAGAACCTTGAAATAATATTGATATTTCTTTCTAAACCCATCGCAAATCATATTGAAAATGAATTTAATTCATTTAATAGAGAAATTACCTATTGAGGAAAGTGCTATACGATTCTTACAAGAAAAAGGAATCATACATAGAGATCAATTTTGTGAGAAACTATATCCAATGAAGTTAACTGTGACAGGAAGTATGAAGTGGAGATGCAAAAGGAAAGAATCCATGAATGATTCCTATCTTGCGGAGCTCTTGCGGCGACATAACATAAAAAATGGATGTCCTTTTGATTGTATTTTACGAGATATTGCCTTGTTCTCACCACCAAAACATTGTAAAAATGAATAAATAAATAATATAATTTATAATGTTATAATCAGTATTTGATTGTTTATTAAGTATCTCATTGGCAACTATAACATAATTATTAAATAATTAGAGGGGGGATATAACCAAAAAGAACCCATCTTTTTAAAATTGAGTTTCATTTATGGTCCTTAAGAGAATTTGGACCCCCCGCTTGGGAAAATTCTGCATATGCTGCAGTTGCTAACATAAACAATCTCACAAACAAACGTTTAATTTACTTACATGTGCATGCAGGATTATTAAATAGGAAGAAATGGATTATTTATGATGAAGAAAAAACTTTAAAACGCTACTTCCCCTACGTACATGTATATCATTTCTTTCTAATACTCCGCTGCACCAAACACACCCATTTCTGATACGCTGTATACTTTCCTAACTTGTTCTGCATTGCTTTCAGTTTTTTAATAAATAGTTTGCTAATATTGGTTTATCTAAATGTCTTTTCCACTTTTTTACTTGATACTTTCAACCATGACTTTAAGCTCAACTTCAAATCCAACACCCTTTAAAAAAACCTCGCATAATTTTTGCACTTTTGGCAAATTAAGTACAAAAAAAATACATGCGCGAATATGATAGCACTGGACTCTGCCCTTATATTTAATCTAAAACATTACTGCACTATAGTTATGACGAATAATTTGTTTCTATTGAAGGTTATCAATTATCTAATTAACTAAAAACTACCAGTCGTTATAATAGTATTTGCTCAAGAGTAGAATAAATAAAATTAACCAAAAAAATTTAGTGTAGTTAATTAAAATGCACTCAAAGGAAGAAAATTATTTTTTCTGGACAAAAAAATTTGTATACTTCATAAAAGCAATAATATGAGTATATGTTAAGTTAGTGGGCAACAATAAGAAATAATTTATCAGGAAGTGCGGAGGTGCGGGGAAAATCGCTGCATAATGTTTGAGAGAAATTTGCGGGGATCTCCCCCCTCTTTCCCCCCACTCTTGGTAACCGGACGGATAGAGTATCTGCCGATGGTTACTAAGGACATATATGTTTGTGTTCATCAAGTTTATATGTAAGAATGGACATTGTCTAAATATCAACCTAATAAAGACTGACTATATCAGTATTTCTCATATGAAGGCTATTTCTCCGCCTGGTCGATCCTCGGTAAATTTAAAAATGAATAGTAGATTTTGGGATCTGAAAGGTTGGAAACCCCTGCTCTATATTATAAAACTCTTAGGATGGTCCTGTCAGATGCCTGGCATTGAAAACAGTACATGCCATTGAGTGCCCCCACTCCACGCACACCTTTCCCGCCTAACTTGCTGACTGAGGGGGAGGTAGAAGAGAAAGTGGACGGGGGCAAGACACTGAGCAAACCAACAGAAAAGAAGGAGGAGTCTAAGTGTTCAAAATTCTGAGTGTGCAGTGTTGCCATTCATGATTTTCCTTAAAATGCCCGCCAAACATTACGTGTATTCTAGTGTAGAGTTGGTAACGTCTCACTTGAGCTTTCTGCTAGGAGGCCCTACCCCCCCCCTCTTAGTAGCGGACACATACGAGTGGTCCCGAGTATGACCGAAATCTCACTGAATTTTATGATAGCTTTATTAAATACAAGTTTTAATAAACCGTAAAATATTTCTAGTTACTTCTCCACTTATGATATTTTAAAAACATTTTATACTAATTTTGAAAGATCGCATTTACGTTGAAGAGTACAACATAAAACGTAGTTAAATTACAGAAAAAATTATTTCTATTAAAATTAAATAAGATATTCTTCTCGATTTAGAAATTAGGTATGGTTTTTTTTTAGCACCTTAAATACTAATTCGATGTGGATTTTGATGGTTATCGAACTCATAAATGAAGCTTACTTTGTATTTCGAATGTTAGAATAGAGGGTTAGCAAGATTACTGTAGCATTTGGCGATTTTACCATTACCATTAGCTACCTCTCAATAATTTAGGTTTTTAAGTTATTCCAAAAATCCAAAAGTTTTATTCTCCTTAAAAAATGAGAACTAATGTTAAGTTTTTATAGACTGAGTTATCATATCGCAATGATATTGACAACGTAACACAATATATTTGCCATTAAATTATAACTACGTGACTGATACCAAATACTAGAAACGAATGTATGCTATGCACAGGTATATAAAAAAAGCATTGAATATGAGGTGGAAAACCTCCCTACGTCTTATACACGGGAATTTACGGTTTTTATTTTTCTTCTTCTAAATTAAACTTGACATATAAATGTTAATATCTATTCTGTTTTCATTAATAAAAGGCCTGCAAAAATTCTCACTTATTTAATACTAATAATTAAGTATCTTATTTGATATTAATTTATAAAATACATAATAAGTTTACTAATTAGATTAATAAGAATTATTTGAAGTATTTATTCACTATTTCATTTCTAACGACTTTTGCGACATTTTCTTTGAGTTTAGAGACTTTTTAGCTACTTTTTATGGTGCATTTAGAGACATTTTCAAATTTATTTTGGAACTATTGTCCGGCTTCCAACGAGCTCGCTTTTGAAACCCCGCCCCCAACTGCAGTCCTTTGGAAGATTCACATAGGCAAAGCCATTCTCAAGATCGAACGGAAAATACTGTTCAGCGAGGAAATGACGGCCATTCAACAAGGCGAGTTCGCAGTCATACCCCTTACCACCATACGTCCAGCACAGGAGACAGTTCCCGTGTGGTCAGTGGCGGCTTTAAGGGAACGGAGGGGGAGGGCGGGGTGGGGCAGGGGGGTCGCACATCGCATGCCAGTAAGCGGGCCCGAAAAAATTATGTTATTGTATAATCTCAGAATATTAAATATCTCATTTTAAAAGCCAAGCCATGAACGAAACTTTTATTTTTTGCACTGCTTCCCGGTTGTTAAATATTTGGCAGCACACAACTGTCCATGTTTACAGTAAGTAAATCCTTAAGCATATTTTACATTAGTCAATACTGTTTGATAACATAAACTTTAAAATGTTGCTCTCTCTGAATTCTTGCAATATACTGACAACCATGGTGAAAGAGTTTGCCATGGAGACAATCATGAATTTTTAGCATAAATTAACCACTCCATTGTTTCTACAACTGTGCAAATACAGTAAAATAACAATATTACATGTAAGATGATCATAAGAATTTCAAATAATATTAGTATTTACAATACGAGAGTTAAGCATACAAAAACTAACACTTTTTATGACGTTATATTTTCAAATTTGAATTGCTTCCTAGTTTTTCCTTTGCAGATGAAGTTTAGCTATTAAGTTGGGCATGTTAATTTTTTTTAGAACATATTCTGGTGATTTAAATGAGTGACCACTTAGAAAGACAAAGAACATGTGAGGGCCAGATTAACAAAGGACTGAGAAGGAGTTATGATGCCAATGTAAAAATTATAGTGGTTCATAAGGCAGAAGAAAACAAATAACTTTGCAGTCGCTAGAAAAGCCGATGTAACTGAAAATAATTTGATGTGCTGGCAAAACCAAAAGAATAAACTCCTTAATGCACATTCTACAAGTGGGGGCATTCCACAGACCTAAAAAAGGAGGGTTATGAAGAACTTGAGAGACCTGTTGTTAAGTACATGAAGTGCAATATATCCTCCCCTCAAAGTGGCACCACAAATGTTAAGTAAAGGGAGGAATCCTGACGGAATACCTTCACCCCCTCAATGCCAGCAGAGATCCCACATACGCAGAGTTCATAATTTCACTGCTCAAGGGGAGCAGTTACTATCTCTGGCCATACAATATGGAACCTTAGCCAAAACAACACAAAATGGAAAGCTCATTCAGTCTACTTTGTAACAAAAATTCATTACACTTACCACTATTTTTCTTTATATCACAAAATAGAAGAGGTCCATTCAGATCTGGTATGTCAGCTGTGTCTTGAGACTGCATGTTCAGAATGGCCAGTTAACTTTCTCTTGGAGTCACGCTTCTGAAATAAAAAGAAAATCAAATCAGAAATTGTGTTCCATAAGAGGGCTTTCTTATGATAGAGCACTTTGTGATAGTCTTATTTCCCTCATCTTAAATCATTCTATAATTTTTTAAACTTAAATTTCTTTAAAATCTCATGTTACACTTTAATTTGAAGGTTTTCAAAGAAGAAAATGAATATATTATTTTTTGTAAATGAATTAACCATCATTTCTAAAGTTCTCAGTTAAATTGTAGCTTCTGGTTAAAAAACACTAAAGATGTATTGATTACAAACCTTGATGTCAACATAACTAAATAAATGATATTTATGAATTTTACCACAGAATTGCACATATGCTATAATTTAATAACTGCTTTAAGACAAAGAAAATGACTCTATCTTGGTGGAACAAAATCTGTACAACTAAAAATTCTGGAAAAATCTGACACTGTAAAGGCATGCAAAGTTGCATCCATCCCCAATTGTTAATCTGTCTTTATTAGTAAGTTATCAATATTCATTGTGGGTTTCATATCTGTGTTAATCAAATCTTTTTTTCCAAAAGTTAAGAACAAGACCGTGAACATGAATTTGTGTGACCCTAAAAATTTATGGAGGCATTAACCCAAAAACTCACATATCATATGAAATTTTGTTGCCACTGTTGTCAGAAATTGTACATCCTGACCAAGACATAAGAACACCGCCATAGGCTTTGATAGTTATAAGAATAATTACTGCATTACAAGCAAAATAGGATAAATGTTACATTAATTATTATTGTATGTATAGATATTTCAATACAAGAAGAATATTTTATCAAATATTTATAATTATGTATCACCCTCCATTACTAGAGATGAATTACAGGATGAATTGCTGAACCATTTCACTCAAAAGTAGTAATGAGAAAATTAATTTATACTTAAGTCACCATTCTACAAGCATAGGGAAGGAATAGCATAAGGAAGCCAATAGAAAGCTTTATTACCACAGAAAGCAACCACATGAATTTCATCCATCAAAGACATTTTGGATGGAAGAATATATATGGGAATAAAGTTACTCCCCCTTAATGATACAGGAGGAATACTAATAAAAGCCATATTTTGTTGTTAAATCACTCTCCACTATCTCTAATTGCCCATTTCTAAGATAATAGTACTACTAAGTAGGTCAACTTCCTTCCATCAATGAGGGAATAGGAAAAATTCAAGCCTAAATCACAGGCCATAAGAGATCAGAAACCAATTACAAGTGCAAAAAATTTTGGGATATACCTATGTAAATTCAGCTGTAACTGCATATGTGATTTCCGTGATTTAGTGATCAATATGAATGCAGATTAATCTAAATCCGCAAAACTTAAATTAATACTAACCATGAAGGTATTCATGCTGCCTAATAACTAAATGACTTTTTAACCATTTATAATAATGGAACTGACAAATGGTGGCATTCCAAACAAGAAAACTTCTGCCGTTAGAAAAAGGAGGAATGCCAATAAGAAAGATTTTTTTACTTAACACAATGTACAGCGAGTAAGCACTCTGCAAGAATCTTGTATCGACTATAAATAAATCTATACCTGTGTACAATATTATTGCCATATTCAGTAGTAAATTGCAAATGTTTCCATCTTATGCTGTCGTCTATGAATGAGTTTAGACAGTTAACTTTGAAAAGTGAGATAAGTTCAGTCACCATACCTCTTTTGAGAGAAAATCTTACTGTAACTCACAGGAGCAACAAATTCTTCTCAGGCGAGCAACAGAGCATTTACTTCGCTGCAGAAGGCATGCTGAAGCTTCCAGAGCTGCAAATATTCAAATAGTAATATTGGACATTATTACCACTTTCATACTCGCCAATATTTTAAAAAATCAACAAATGGCAAATGTTATTCACATAGGGTTCAGTAAAAATTAATCCAAGTAAATACAAACTAAGAATATTTTAATACTGTATTCGAATTACCCGTAAAATTAATATTCGCAGCTGAGACAAATGCCTACGAACGCCCAAGGCCGCCACGGTTGACCACAGACGAAAAGTACGATTAGTTCATTCCGTCGGCCACAAGAGGTCACTAGTTACGCTCTTGAAAATAGCGCGGTGGGTTGAAAAAAATCAAACTGCTTATCAGCTGCAGTCGGTTTCTTGGTTTTCGACACTCCCTACGATCAGTTTGGACTGTGTCCAAATCTTGATAAATGAGTCTTCTCTAAAGGAACCCCTTGAGGCATAACGCGATTTTATGGATCTGTAAATGTCAAAAAGAAAAAATGAATGGCAATAAAAATATGTAGGTATTGGCCACGCTTCCTGTTTCAAGAACGTTGAAGCATTTTTTCAAGTCCGAAGGAGAATTACTAGGGGAAAGGGAAAGGGAGTGGGAGAGGAGAAGGGGAGTGGAGAAGGTGGGGGGAGGGGGTAGGGAGGAGGGTACGAGAGATAGGAGGGAGAGGGATGTGGAAATGTGAGAGGGAGGGGTGGAGGTAGGGAGCATAGGGAGGGAAGAGGCATCGGGAGAGGGAGGGGATGAGGGAACAGGATAGGTAGTGGACGGAGGGTAGAGGAGAGAAGGGGAGTCGGGAGGAGGGAGCAAGATAGGAAGTGGTGGTGGGAGAGGGAGCAGGGAGGGGGAGACTGGAAGAGAGAGGGAGAGGAGGAAGTGATGGGAAGATGGAGATGAGGAGGGAGGCGGGAGAGGGAGGGGATGAGGGAGCGGGAGAGAATAGAGGTAGGAAGAGGAAGGGGAGGGAGAGATGGGAAGGGGAGGGAGCGTTAGAGGGAGTGGAGAAGGTAGGGAGAGAGAGGGGAGGAGGAAGAAATGGGAGAGGAATGAGGAAACGGGAGAGAGGTAGGGGAGGGAGAGAGAGGAAGCAGGGGTGGGGAGAGCGGGGGGGTTGAGGGGAGGAGGGAGTAAGAGAGGAAGGGGAAGAGGTAGGGAGTGGGAGAGGGAGGGGAAGGAGGGAGAAAGGATATGGGAGGGAGCAGGATAGGTAGTGGAGGGAGCGGGAGGGTAGAGGAGGGAGAGAGAGAGTGAGGAGGTAGGGTGAGGGAGTGGAGTGAGCGGGAGAGGAAGGATGTTCTTCCCCGACTAGGGAGGGGAAGTGGGAGGGGGTGGAGGGTGGTAGAGGGATGAGGAAATGGGAGAGGAAGGGGAGGGAAGAAGGGAGAAGGAAGAGATGGGAGGGAGGATAGCGGTGAGGCGGGAGAGGAAGGGAGGAAAGGAGAGGGATGAGGAAATGGGAGAGGGAGGGGAGGGAAGAAGGGAGAGGGGAAGGGAGAAGGAAGAGATGGGAGGGAGGATAGCGGTGAGACGGGAGAGGAAGGGAGAAGGAAGAGATGGGAGGGAGGATAGCGGTGAGGCGGGAGAGGAAGGGAGGAAAGGAGAGGGATGAGGAAATGGGAGAGGGAGGGGAGGGAAGAAGGGAGAGGGGAAGGGAGAAGGAAGAGATGGGAGGGAGGATAGCGGTGAGGCGGGAGAGGAAGGGAGGAAAGGGAGAGAAAGAAAATGGAGTAGGAGAGGAGGAAGCGGGAAGAGGAATCGGGAGAGGAAGGAGAGGAGGAACGGGAGAGACAGGGGGTGGGAGAGGTAGGAGAAGAGGGAGCGGGAGGAGGAATCGGGAGAGGAAGGACAGGAGGAGAGAGAAGAGGGAGTGGGAGGAGGAATCGGGAGAGGAGGGAAGTGAGGTGGAAGAGGAAGGTGAATAAGGAGTGGGAGAGGAAGAAGAGGAGGGAGAGGGAGGACGTCGGGAGTGTCAGGATGGAGAGCGGTAAAGCGTGGGAGGAAGGGACGAGGAAACAGGAGGGAGCGGGAGTGGTGGTAGGGAGGAGTGAACAGGCGTGAGGGGGGAGGTAGGGGAGGGGAGAAGGTAAAGGAAGGGGAGAGAGAGGGAGAAGAGGGGCGGAGGTAGGGAGGAGAGAGAGGGGGAGGAGGGAGAGATGGGAGGGGAGGAGGGAAATGGGAGGAGGAAGGCGAGGAGGGTGGGAGGACTAGGAAACCGGAGAGGGAAGGGTGAACGTAGGGTGCAGGAGAGGAAGGGAAAGGGAGTGGAAGACGGGGGTAGGGAAAGGAAGGGATGAGGATATAGGAGGGATGGGAGAAGGGAGGTGAGGGGAGAGCGGAAGTGTAAGGAGGTATCGGGAGAGGGAAGAGGAGGGAGCAGGAGAGGAGGAATTGAGGAGAATACAGGAGGGGAGGCGAATGGGAGGAGTAAGAGGGAGAGGAAGGGAGTTAGGGAGCGAAAGACAGGAGGGCAGGAGAGGGAGTGGGAGAGAATGAGGAGAGGGAAAGGAGTGGGAGAGGATGGGTAGGTGGTAGGAAGGAGGGAGAGATGGGAGAAGGGTGGGAGAGGGATGAGGAAACGAGAGGAAGGGGTGGAGGTAGGGTGCGGGATAGGGGAGGATGGAGAGCGGTAAAGGGAGGGGTGGCGGTAGAGGAGGGAGCGGAAGGGAGGAACAAGGAAATAGGAGGGAGGGAGAGAGGGAGGGGAGGGAGAGAGGGAGGGGAGGGAGAGAGGGAGGGGAGGCAGGAGGAGGGAACAGGAGAGGGGGCTGGAGAGGGACGAGAGGATGGGAGAAGGTAGCAGAAGAGGGGAGAGGGAGTGGAGTAGGGAGCGGAAGAGTTGAGGGGAGGAGGAAGCAGGAGAGGGTGGGGACGATGGGAGAGAATGGAGAGGGAGGGGAGGAGGGAGCGTGAGAGGGAGGAGGGGAGAGAAGGGAGTGGAGGATGGAGGTTAGAGGGTGGGGGAAGGAAAGGTTGGTGGGAGAGAAGAGAGCTCCAGAGCATGGAGGGGTGAGGAAGGGTGGGTGAGAAGAGGGGAATGGAATAAGGGAGTGGGAGGGGGAGAAGGGGTGGAAAAGAGCAGGAGGGGGAGGAAGAGAAGCGTTAAAGGATGGAGGGGAGGTGGGAGGAGATGGTGGGAGAAGTGGGTGGGAAAAATGGGGAAATGTAGGTGCGAGAGGATGGGTTTCAGAGGGCAGTTGGAAAGAAGGTGAGAAGGGAGGAGGGAGAGGGAGGGTGGGTAAGGATGTTAAAGTAGGCAGGAGAGATTGGGTTTGAGGGGGGAGGGTGGGAAAGAAGGTGAGAGGGAGAGGGGAGAGATGGAAGGGTCGGAGAGGATGGAAATGGGGAAGAGGAGGGGAGAGAGTGTTGGAGAGAGGAGAGAGTTGGAGGAGGGTAGGCGGGAGAGGATGGGTTTGTGAGGAGGGGAGAATGGGAAAGAGGGTGAGAGGAGTGGAGAGTAGGCAGGAGGAGGGGAAGATGATGAGAGGGAAGCGGGAATGGAGGGAGGTCTGGCGTGTTACCTCGTGAGTGATGGATCTTCCTTTGCCGATGAGGGAATGATTCTTTCCTCCCTGCAAGGTAGGTTGCTCCCTCGTTGAGTGAGGACTCCTCTGGTGGGAGAGGGGGAGGAGTGGACCTATCAATGGCGTGACGAGGAAGGCGACGAGAAGACTGGGATGAAGAATATAAGATAAAATATTATGTAATTTCCATAAAACTATTTGAAGAATAAAAAATTCTAAAGTATAGTTTTATGCCTTTATTTTAAAAATAAAAACAACCTATGTAATCCGTTTATTATCATTTATATTGTCATTTGCTTTTACATTACATTAATGATGTCAGGAAGAGGTAAAATAAAAAATTTATTTGACAATATACGTAACATCAATTTACTAAACGAACTTCAAGTTAAAAATTCAAGAATAGATTACAATCATTGATGGAATGCGTAACTAAATAATGAAAATTTTTGAATAACGTACTGAGAAACGTTAACAAAATTTCGAAAATTGTAACGAAAAATGGAAAAACAAAAAGTCATTTCGATATTTTCTCACTAAGTGACAACTAAGACTACATCAATCCCCCAATTAGTTAATTACATCAATGCCACTATCAGTTTTTTCATAATTCTAGTCCTTAAAATGAGAGTAATTGCCATAAACATTTTTTATTAAAATTTAATCTTAAAGTTATTATCTTATCCCATTAAATATCTAAACCATATGAAAAAGAAGAATTTAAGTTGTTTCCTTAGCTTCATGATGAACCACCACTGTATATAACACCATAATTTATGAGAAAAATTAAACATTTGAATTAGCAAATTTGTCCTGCCAATTTATATTCCTAAAATAGTAGTTAGGATAATGAATATTTTTGTTATCATTTCCGATACCATCATTTATTATGATGACCTATGAGCGAATAGTCCGGACGAAATTCGCTTTCATTGAAAAACAACTCTGAATGCATGCTTTCATGTCATATAATGTTGTCGATCAGACAGACAAACTTCTTTTATAAAAAAGCGCTTAAAATGAAGAAATTCATGTGTTCCTGTATCAAACAATTATTCGAAAACAAATGATTCGTGACTTCACTTTCAAAAATTAATAAACCAGTAAATTATGTCATCCCATTTCTCAAAAACCATTATATTGAAGAAAGGTTCCCAAATCTTCGCCTTTCGAAAAACATCTCGCTTTTATACATACCTTGAAAAATATTGCTGCTGGAAAGTAGATAAATCTTTTAAACTGGTGTAATAAAAATGCTTTTAATTTTAAAATCAGGCAAACGAAACGCCAAATCGAAAAAAACCCTCATACAAGGTCTGTGTGTATTAAAGAAAATTAAATACCGCTTCCACGTTCTCTACGCTGGACCACAACCATTTAAATTTTACAGCATGCTTTGGAACCGCTGCTCCAGATCACCATATTTTTTACTTTAGGGATTCACCAAGGAAGAAATATTCAAAAGAAAAACCAACTCAGTTGCTGAACAAAAGGATTTCATCATCCACACTGTTACCATCATAGAAACAGAAACACAATCTTATTCCAAACATTGCCATACATAGAGAGCCCCATTCCCTCTAAACAAATGTAATTGTTTTTATTTGCAAAGACAAAGCTATGAATTTGTAAAATGTGCTTCTTTTTTGTGGCCCTCACTATATATCAAAAATGTTTCTAATTATATAAACTCATGAAAAAAACTGACATATCTATCAATAAGTTTCATGGAGTTTGAAAATTAATTCCCAAATGTGAAAGAACAACAATTGTGTTAATTAATGCTGTCGTCTATGAATGAGTTTAGACAGTTAACTTTGAAAAGTGAGATAAGTTCAGTCACCATACCTCTTTTGAGGGGAGGGAGAGAGGGAGGGGAGGCAGGAGGAGGGAACAGGAGAGGGGGCTGGAGAGGGACGAGAGGATGGGAGAAGGTAGCAGAAGAGGGGAGAGGGAGTGGAGTAGGGAGCGGAAGAGTTGAGGGGAGGAGGAAGCAGGAGAGGGTGGGGACGATGGGAGAGAATGGAGAGGGAGGGGAGGAGGGAGCGTGAGAGGGAGGAGGGGAGAGAAGGGAGTGGAGGATGGAGGTTAGAGGGTGGGGGAAGGAAAGGTTGGTGGGAGAGAAGAGAGCTCCAGAGCATGGAGGGGTGAGGAAGGGTGGGTGAGAAGAGGGGAATGGAATAAGGGAGTGGGAGGGGGAGAAGGGGTGGAAAAGAGCAGGAGGGGGAGGAAGAGAAGCGTTAAAGGATGGAGGGGAGGTGGGAGGATAGGTGGGAGGAGATGGTGGGAGAAGTGGGTGGGAAAAAAGGGGAAATGTAGGTGCGAGAGGATGGGTTTCAGAGGGCAGTTGGAAAGAAAGGGAGGAGGGAGAGGGAGGGTGGATAAGGATGTTAAAGTAGGCAGGAGAGATTGGGTTTGAGGGGGGAGGGTGGGAAAGAAGGTGAGAGGGAGAGGGGAGAGATGGAAGGGTCGGAGAGGATGGAAATGGGGAAGAGGAGGGGAGAGAGTGTTGGAGAGAGGAGAGAGTTGGAGGAGGGTAGGAGGGAGAGGATGGGTTTGTGAGGAGGGGAGAATGGGAAAGAGGGTGAGAGGAGTGGAGAGTAGGCAGGAGGAGGGGAAGATGATGAGAGGGAAGCGGGAATGGAGGGAGGTCTGGCGTGTTACCTCGTGAGTGATGGATCTTCCTTTGCCGATGAGGGAATGATTCTTTCCTCCCTGCAAGGTAGGTTGCTCCCTCGTTGAGTGAGGACTCCTCTGGTGGGAGAGGGGGAGGGGTGGACCTATCAATGGCGTGAGGAGGAAGGCCACGAGAAGACTGGGATGAAGAATATAAGATAAAATATTATGTAATTTCCATAAAACTATTTGAAGAATAAAAAATTCTAAAGTATAGTTTTATGCCTTTATTTTAAAAATAAAAACAACCTATGTAATCCGTTTATTATCATTTATATTGTCATTTGCTTTTACATTACATTAATGATGTCAGGAAGTGGTAAAATAAAAAATTTATTTGACAATATACGTAACATCAATTTACTAAACGAACTTCAAGTTAAAAATTCAAGAATAGATTACAATCATTGATGGAATGCGTAACTAAATAATGAAAATTTTTGAATAACGTACTGAGAAACGTTAACAAAATTTCGAAAATTGTAACGAAAAATGGAAAAACAAAAAGTCATTTCGATATTTTCTCACTAAGTGACAACTAAGACTACATCAATCCCCCAATTAGTTAATTACATCAATGCCACTATCAGTTTTTTCATAATTCTAGTCCTTAAAATGAGAGTAATTGCCATAAACATTTTTTATTAAAATTTAATCTTAAAGTTATTATCTTATCCCATTAAATATCTAAACCATATGAAAAAGAAGAATTTAAGTTGTTTCCTTAGCTTCATGATGAACCACCACTGTATATAACACCATAATTTATGAGAAAAATTAAACATTTGAATTAGCAAATTTGTCCTGCCAATTTATATTCCTAAAATAGTAGTTAGGATAATGAATATTTTTGTTATCATTTCCGATACCATCATTTATTATGATGACCTATGAGCGAATAGTCCGGACGAAATTCGCTTTCATTGAAAAACAACTCTGAATGCATGCTTTCATGTCATATAATGTTGTCGATCAGACAGACAAACTTCTTTTATAAAAAAGCGCTTAAAATGAAGAAATTCATGTGTTCCTGTATCAAACAATTATTCGAAAACAAATGATTCGTGACTTCACTTTCAAAAATTAATAAACCAGTAAATTATGTCATCCCATTTCTCAAAAACCATTATATTGAAGAAAGGTTCCCAAATCTTCGCCTTTCGAAAAACATCTCGCTTTTATACATACCTTGAAAAATATTGCTGCTGGAAAGTAGATAAATCTTTTAAACTGGTGTAATAAAAATGCTTTTAATTTTAAAATCAGGCAAACGAAACGCCAAATCGAAAAAAACCCTCATACAAGGTCTGTGTGTATTAAAGAAAATTAAATACCGCTTCCACGTTCTCTACGCTGGACCACAACCATTTAAATTTTACAGCATGCTTTGGAACCGCTGCTCCAGATCACCATATTTTTTACTTTAGGGATTCACCAAGGAAGAAATATTCAAAAGAAAAACCAACCCAGTTGCTGAACAAAAGGATTTCATCATCCACACTGTTACCATCATAGAAACAGAAACACAATCTTATTCCAAACATTGCCATACATAGAGAGCCCCATTCCCTCTAAACAAATGTAATTGTTTTTATTTGCAAAGACAAAGCTATGAATTTGTAAAATGTGCTTCTTTTTTGTGGCCCTCACTATATATCAAAAATGTTTCTAATTATATAAACTCATGAAAAAAACTGACATATCTATCAATAAGTTTCATGGAGTTTGAAAATTAATTCCCAAATGTGAAAGAACAACAATTGTGTTAATACAATTCTACAGCCATACTTAGCTTTGTGTGACATATAAATTCCGAAAAATATTGCACTACGCGAAATTCACACAATATGGGGTCATAAATACATTATATCAAAGAGGATGGGTTCCACAGATGTGAAAATTAAAATGAAACATTAATATAAATACACCGTTAACCAGAAAAAATGTTAAATTAATACAAAACACTAAATATTGGTGATAATGTTTATTAATATTAATAATTTTAAGCATACAAATAGAGGGACTAATGAAATCTTTGGAAGGGAAGGGAGGATACGCTTTGCATTCAGTTCGAGGTCTAGAGTCACTTTGTTAGAATTCTGTCTACTCAAAGATGATTTTTCCAACCTTTTTTAAAATTTGTGATTAATTAATCGGTTTTTTTGGTTTCCGTCAAATAACTCCTTAAAAACGTCGTTATTGGTAATCTTCGTGAGGACCAAAGTTGTAGAGAATAATATTTCTTCCAGGTTTTGTTTGAAACAAATTTTCGTAGAACCATCCATTTTGGAGATATTTAACTTTTTCTTAATTACCAGTATACAGCGCCACAACCATGTAGAGGTGAATTCTGTAAACATATTCAAAATATACCTAATTTACGGCAATAAGGACGACTGTATTCTTTTACGATATGAAATAATAATTTTGCCTCATTATGCTATTCATAATAATTTAAATATCTATACCACAAATATGGAGAAAGTCGTGTTGGCCACATCAGATTTTTTCCTGTGCGTTTTCTGCATCTTTCCTGGAAGTTGGGAGGTGAGTTTCTTTTTATTTGTTGTAGTGTTTTTATGAATCATTTTGATTGTATTAGACTCTGTTTGATGGAAAATTTTTGTTCTAATAAATTGTTTTATTTTTATTTTATGTCTTTTATGTCTTTCTTATGTATTTTGGGAAGGCAATACATCCTTGGAATAGTGGGATTGAGCCAACAGAAGAGTTAGTCGCAGACATTGAGTCGGCTATTCAATCATTACCTGTAAACACAAAAAACATAATTAGAAACACTACCTTGGCACAAATTAAAGAGAATCTCTCTCAAAATTTTTAGAAAAACGGCACATTTTTCAGGACTATAAGACCGTTAAAACACTTAATAACAAATGTTGTTTTTATTTAAATTCAGACAAAGGCAACTCAGTAGTTATTTTGGAAAAACAACAGTATTATGATAAAGTTGAACAAATGCTAGAAGAGGGACCTTACACAAAAACCACTAAGTTTTCTTTAAACAAAATGATTATAGATACAAAAAACACCCTTAAAACTTGTACTTCTGTGATTACAAAAAACTTCGGTTTCATTTAAACATCTCCAATCCCACTATTCCAAGGATGTATTGCCTTCCCAAAATACATAAAGACATTCCTCTTACACCTATTGTTTCTTCTATAAATTCCCCAACATATAAAATATCCAATTGGCTAAATAAACAATACAAAATATGGCTCCTTATTCAGAACTCTAACATTAAGAACAGCATTCAATTTATTAATTTAATTAAAGATTTAAACCTTAATGACCACGAGATTTTAGTCTCTTTTGATGTTGTTTCCCTTTTTCCCAATGTTGCTTTAGAAGAAACTATGAAATTTTTAGAAACATGGCTCAAGGAGCAAGACCTTCCCCAAGCAACAGTCAGGGATTATATACATCTGACTCGCCTTTGCATGAAACAGAACTTTTTTAAAGTTAACAATCATATTTACCAACAAACCCATGGCACAACCATGGGTAACCCGCTTTCCCCATTTTTAGCAAATCTTTTTGACATATTTTGAACAACAATGTAAAGACACCTTCTCCTACTTTCCAAATACTTGGTTTAGATATGTTGATGATATTTTTACCGTTTTTGACACATCTAAAGACAACATTTCCAATTTTTTGGAAAATTTAAACAAACAATATGGATCCATTAAATTTACATATGAGAAAGAAAAAGACAACTGCCTGCCCTTTCTTGATTTACTAGTTACCAGACTAGATAATAAACTTAAATTTAACATATATAGAAAACCTACACACACAGACATTTACATACCTTTTAAGTCACACCACCACTTATCACATAAGTTAGCAGCTTTTCATTCCATGATACATAGACTTCTACATATACCACTTTCCAAAACAGATTTTCAAAAAGAACTGATTCACATTAAAAATGTGGCTACACTTAATGGCTATGACACAAACATAATTTATAATATATTACGAAAACATAATTATACACTTTTTCTTAAAACACACATGACTCTCACTAATATTTCTGCAACCAAATTAAAATACATGAAAATCCCGTTTTCTCCAGGGACAACAAGCAAACTATGCAAAAATTTTTCCAAACACGGTTTTGTAACTGTACAAGTTAACCGAAATAAACTTATCAACCTCCTCCACAATCCGAAAGACACCATTCCTTTTTTACAGAAATCAGGTATTTATAAAATTTCATGCGAGGGTTGTGACAAAATTTATATCGGGCAGACAAAACGAAAACTGGAAACTCGTTTTAAGGAACATTTGTCACATTTTAAATTCGGGAGGTTTGTTAATTCCAGTGTAGCATCTCACATACAGAAATACAATCATCCCATTACCATAGACAACTTATCACTTTTGAAATCTGTACACAACGATTTTAAACTGGACGCCTACGAAAGTATGCTCATCGCTAAATACAAAGGAACTGTTATGAACAGCGATTTTGGCCCTCTCCCCCACTCCCCTCTTTATAGTCTAATGGTCCATCCTTCCCCCCCCCCTCTCCTTTTACTCTCACATAAACACTTCTCCATCAACAGTGCTGATGCAACTGCTGATATTGCAGGCATTGAGCAGCTCTTTTTATGTATTCGATATTTGATATTTGAAAATAACGAGCCAAATTGTGCGAGAAGTTTTTAAAATTCATACCAGCTCCACATGTTACTACAGAAGGGCTAGCAAATAATATGTTAAGAACTTTCTCGTCTCTTGGAATTAATCTGAAGAAGCTTCCTGGTCAAGGATATGATGGTGCACCAGTTATGAGCGGTATTGTCGATGGTGTTAAAGCAAAAATTAACGAAAAATTTCCTAATGCCCTTTATGTCCATTGTTCGAGCCATAGTCTCAACTTAGCTATTGGTAGTGTTTGTGATGTTCGCCCAAATAAGCAGTTTCTGCCCCTTTTAGAGGACCTTTATCTTTTTTTTATTGTACCAAAAAACCAGCAAGCATTGATTGCATTGATCAAAAAGGTTTGCCCAGAAACGAAAAAAGAAAAACTTATAAATATGTGCGCCACTAGATCGATTGAACGTCATAACTCAGTTTCGACGTTTTTAGAGCTGCAAGACACAGTGATTGATGTATTAAAAATAATAATAGATTGGACGAATAGTATTGCATCATCAAAAAACACAGCAATTTTGATATGCCATTAAACAATTTCAAACTACCCTCAGTATGCTTTGTTTGAATCATATTTTCACTTACAGCCTTGTTCTCTGTAAATATCTGCAATCGAGAAATATAGCCTTAAATGAAGCAATAAATGCTGCTGATTATCTTATTTCAATATTAAGGTAGAATAAAAAATGATCGAAAGGAATTTCCAAGTCTTTTCTCAGAAGCTGTTGGAATTGCATATAAATATTATTTTCCAGTTGAAAAAACAAAGCTTCGAGGATGGCCTGGTATCGATTCTCAAGATGTATCACCTAAAGAGTATTATAAAAATGATGTATTTTCACCATTGCAGTGAAATCTCGTTATAACGTACTTCACAATTACATTTGTTTCAAATTAACTTTTATTGAATCCCCATCAATTTCTCCGTATAAATACTGGATAAATATTTCAAAGTAATGTACTTCAACCTAACACACTTTTCAATGCTACGTATGATATTCAGTGGTCCCGATAAAAGATTTTTTGTGGTTTTAAAGTAGTCTTTCATCCGTAAATGGATCAATCATAACCATTTCTTTCTCATTCAAGTCATTTACACCAAATTTGTCTTTAGTACAAAAAGAGCTGCGGAACTCTGCCAAAATCCTAAAGAATTTTCCAAACTGAAAAATTTAGAACCCATTGATTAGTCATACCTCTCATATTTTCACGATAACATTGACATAAAATCTTAAGTTCTAGGAATTATCTCTCTTGTTAGAGTCTCATTCTCGCCGGTTTCGGTTTGTGCTGGACCTGCGAGAATGCCAATCTCCCACTGAGATGCTTTCAGAGAAAATGCTGTACTCCATATGGGTATTTCAGTATAAAAATTCATGTTCCCTAGAAATATGTTGTCTCGAGATTTTACTGTATTAGACATTTTTATAACTAGCCTTAAGGAAAAATTTTCCAATCACAGAAATACAATTGAAAGCTTCCAATACATTTTACCTATACCGAATTGGAATGACAACAATACATCAAAAATTAACATTCATAATGTATGCAATTTCTATCCCGAAGATAAAACATGCAGCAGGAAAGAACTTCTGGCAGAAATAATACTTTGGCAGAAACACTTAAAACAATTGCCAGTGAATGCAAAAGGTATTTCGTTTATATATATAAATTTTGCAATAAACAAATTTTCCCGAACATTCATATTCTTCTGTGCATCCTTGTAACACTTCCAATTACTACTTGTGAAGCTGAAAGAAGTTTTATGATGTTAAAATGATTGAAAACTTATCTAAGATCAACAATGTCTGAAGACAGATTAAATGGATTAGCTTTGATGAATATTTACAGGGAAACTAAGCAGGATGTAGATTTAATAACTAAAGAATTGGCCAAGAAGCTTCGAAGAAATGACTTTATATTCTAAATAAAAACATTTGTATCAATTTCATCACTAATTATTAATAATAAAAAATATTTCGTCTTTGGTTCTTTGAGGTTATATCCTCCCTCTAATTATTTACTAATTATGTTGCCAACGAGATACTTAATAAACAATCAAATAATTATCATACTTTATTATATAAAGAACCTTGAAATAATATTGATATTTCTTTCTAAACCCATCGCAAATCATATTGAAAATGAATTTAATTCATTTAATAGAGAAATTACCTATTGAGGAAAGTGCTATACGATTCTTACAAGAAAAAGGAATCATACATAGAGATCAATTTTGTGAGAAACTATATCCAATGAAGTTAACTGTGACAGGAAGTATGAAGTGGAGATGCAAAAGGAAAGAATCCATGAATGATTCCTATCTTGCGGAGCTCTTGCGGCGACATAACATAAAAAATGGATGTCCTTTTGATTGTATTTTACGAGATATTGCCTTGTTCTCACCACCAAAACATTGTAAAAATGAATAAATAAATAATATAATTTATAATGTTATAATCAGTATTTGATTGTTTATTAAGTATCTCATTGGCAACTATAACATAATTATTAAATAATTAGAGGGGGGATATAACCAAAAAGAACCCATCTTTTTAAAATTGAGTTTCATTTATGGTCCTTAAGAGAATTTGGACCCCCCGCTTGGGAAAATTCTGCATATGCTGCAGTTGCTAACATAAACAATCTCACAAACAAACGTTTAATTTACTTACATGTGCATGCAGGATTATTAAATAGGAAGAAATGGATTATTTATGATGAAGAAAAAAACTTTAAAACGCTACTTCCCCTACGTACATGTATATCATTTCTTTCTAATACTCCGCTGCACCAAACACACCCATTTCTGATACGCTGTATACTTTCCTAACTTGTTCTGCATTGCTTTCAGTTTTTTAATAAATAGTTTGCTAATATTGGTTTATCTAAATGTCTTTTCCACTTTTTTACTTGATACTTTCAACCATGACTTTAAGCTCAACTTCAAATCCAACACCCTTTAAAAAAACCTCGCATAATTTTTGCACTTTTGGCAAATTAAGTACAAAAAAAATACATGCGCGAATATGATAGCACTGGACTCTGCCCTTATATTTAATCTAAAACATTACTGCACTATAGTTATGACGAATAATTTGTTTCTATTGAAGGTTATCAATTATCTAATTAACTAAAAACTACCAGTCGTTATAATAGTATTTGCTCAAGATTAGAATAAATAAAATTAACCAAAAAAATTTAGTGTAGTTAATTAAAATGCACTCAAAGGAAGAAAATTATTTTTTCTGGACAAAAAAATTTGTATACTTCATAAAAGCAATAATATGAGTATATGTTAAGTTAGTGGGCAACAATAAGAAATAATTTATCAGGAAGTGCGGAGGTGCGGGGAAAATCGCTGCATAATGTTTGAGAGAAATTTGCGGGGATCTCCCCCCTCTTTCCCCCCACTCTTGGTAACCGGACGGATAGAGTATCTGCCGATGGTTACTAAGGACATATATGTTTGTGTTCATCAAGTTTATATGTAAGAATGGACATTGTCTAAATATCAACCTAATAAAGACTGACTATATCAGTATTTCTCATATGAAGGCTATTTCTCCGCCTGGTCGATCCTCGGTAAATTTAAAAATGAATAGTAGATTTTGGGATCTGAAAGGTTGGAAACCCCTGCTCTATATTATAAAACTCTTAGGATGGTCCTGTCAGATGCCTGGCATTGAAAACAGTACATGCCATTGAGTGCCCCCACTCCACGCACACCTTTCCCGCCTAACTTGCTGACTGAGGGGGAGGTAGAAGAGAAAGTGGACGGGGGCGAGACACTGAGCAAACCAACAGAAAAGAAGGAGGAGTCTAAGTGTTCAAAATTCTGAGTGTGCAGTGTTGCCATTCATGATTTTCCTTAAAATGCCCGCCAAACATTACGTGTATTCTAGTGTAGAGTTGGTAACGTCTCACTTGAGCTTTCTGCTAGGAGGCCCTACCCCCCCCCTCTTAGTAGCGGACACATACGAGTGGTCCCGAGTATGACCGAAATCTCACTGAATTTTATGATAGCTTTATTAAATACAAGTTTTAATAAACCGTAAAATATTTCTAGTTACTTCTCCACTTATGATATTTTAAAAACATTTTATACTAATTTTGAAAGATCGCATTTACGTTGAAGAGTACAACATAAAACGTAGTTAAATTACAGAAAAAATTATTTCTATTAAAATTAAATAAGATATTCTTCTCGATTTAGAAATTAGGTATGGTTTTTTTTTAGCACCTTAAATACTAATTCGATGTGGATTTTGATGGTTATCGAACTCATAAATGAAGCTTACTTTGTATTTCGAATGTTAGAATAGAGGGTTAGCAAGATTACTGTAGCATTTGGCGATTTTACCATTACCATTAGCTACCTCTCAATAATTTAGGTTTTTAAGTTATTCCAAAAATCCAAAAGTTTTATTCTCCTTAAAAAATGAGAACTAATGTTAAGTTTTTATAGACTGAGTTATCATATCGCAATGATATTGACAACGTAACACAATATATTTGCCATTAAATTATAACTACGTGACTGATACCAAATACTAGAAACGAATGTATGCTATGCACAGGTGGTTCATAAGGCAGAAGAAAACAAATAACTTTGCAGTCGCTAGAAAAGCCGATGTAACTGAAAATAATTTGATGTGCTGGCAAAACCAAAAGAATAAACTCCTTAATGCACATTCTACAAGTGGGGGCATTTCACAGACCTAAAAAAGGAGGGTTATGAAGAACTTGAGAGACCTGTTGTTAAGTACATGAAGTGCAATATATCCTCCCCTCAAAGTGGCACCACAAATGTTAAGTAAAGGGAGGAATCCTGACGGAATACCTTCACCCCCTCAATGCCAGCAGAGATCCCACATACGCAGAGTTCATAATTTCACTGCTCAAGGGGAGCAGTTACTATCTCTGGCCATACAATATGGAACCTTAGCCAAAACAACACAAAATGGAAAGCTCATTCAGTCTACTTTGTAACAAAAATTCATTACACTTACCACTATTTTTCTTTATATCACAAAATAGAAGAGGTCCATTCAGATCTGGTATGTCAGCTGTGTCTTGAGACTGCATGTTCAGAATGGCCAGTTAACTTTCTCTTGGAGTCACGCTTCTGAAATAAAAAGAAAATCAAATCAGAAATTGTGTTCCATAAGAGGGCTTTCTTATGATAGAGCACTTTGTGATAGTCTTATTTCCCTCATCTTAAATCATTCTATAATTTTTTAAACTTAAATTTCTTTAAAATCTCATGTTACACTTTAATTTGAAGGTTTTCAAAGAAGAAAATGAATATATTATTTTTTGTAAATGAATTAACCATCATTTCTAAAGTTCTCAGTTAAATTGTAGCTTCTGGTTAAAAAACACTAAAGATGTATTGATTACAAACCTTGATGTCAACATAACTAAATAAATGATATTTATGAATTTTACCACAGAATTGCACATATGCTATAATTTAATAACTGCTTTAAGACAAAGAAAATGACTATCTTGGTGGAACAAAATCTGTACAACTAAAAATTCTGGAAAAATCTGACACTGTAAAGGCATGCAAAGTTGCATCCATCCCCAATTGTTAATCTGTCTTTATTAGTAAGTTATCAATATTCATTGTGGGTTTCATATCTGTGTTAATCAAATCTTTTTTTCCAAAAGTTAAGAACAAGACCGTGAACATGAATTTGTGTGACCCTAAAAATTTATGGAGGCATTAACCCAAAAACTCACATATCATATGAAATTTTGTTGCCACTGTTGTCAGAAATTGTACATCCTGACCAAGACATAAGAACACCGCCATAGGCTTTGATAGTTATAAGAATAATTACTGCATTACAAGCAAAATAGGATAAATGTTACATTAATTATTATTGTATGTATAGATATTTCAATACAAGAAGAATATTTTATCAAATATTTATAATTATGTATCACCCTCCATTACTAGAGATGAATTACAGGATGAATTGCTGAACCATTTCACTCAAAAGTAGTAATGAGAAAATTAATTTATACTTAAGTCACCATTCTACAAGCATAGGGAAGGAATAGCATAAGGAAGCCAATAGAAAGCTTTATTACCACAGAAAGCAACCACATGAATTTCATCCATCAAAGACATTTTGGATGGAAGAATATATATGGGAATAAAGTTACTCCCCCTTAATGATACAGGAGGAATACTAATAAAAGCCATATTTTGTTGTTAAATCACTCTCCACTATCTCTAATTGCCCATTTCTAAGATAATAGTACTACTAAGTAGGTCAACTTCCTTCCATCAATGAGGGAATAGGAAAAATTCAAGCCTAAATCACAGGCCATAAGAGATCAGAAACCAATTACAAGTGCAAAAAATTTTGGGATATACCTATGTAAATTCAGCTGTAACTGCATATGTGATTTCCGTGATTTAGTGATCAATATGAATGCAGATTAATCTAAATCCGCAAAACTTAAATTAATACTAACCATGAAGGTATTCATGCTGCCTAATAACTAAATGACTTTTTAACCATTTATAATAATGGAACTGACAAATGGTGGCATTCCAAACAAGAAAACTTCTGCCGTTAGAAAAAGGAGGAATGCCAATAAGAAAGATTTTTTTACCTAACACAATGTACAGCGAGTAAGCACTCTGCAAGAATCTTGTATCGACTATAAATAAATCTATACCTGTGTACAATATTATTGCCATATTCAGTAGTAAATTGCAAATGTTTCCATCTTATGCTGTCGTCTATGAATGAGTTTAGACAGTTAACTTTGAAAAGTGAGATAAGTTCAGTCACCATACCTCTTTTGAGAAAAAATCTTACTGTAAATGAATATCTCTCACAGGAGCAACAAATTCTTCTCAGGCGAGCAACAGAGCATTTACTTCGCTGCAGAAGGCATGCTGAAGCTTCCAGAGCTGCAAATATTCAAATAGTAATATTGGACATTATTACCACTTTCATACTCGCCAATATTTTAAAAAATCAACAAATGGCAAATGTTATTCACATAGGGTTCAGTAAAAATTAATCCAAGTAAATACAAACTAAGAATATTTTAATACTGTATTCGAATTACCCGTAAAATTAATATTCGCAGCTGAGACAAATGCCTACGAACGCCCAAGGCCGCCACGGTTGACCACAGACGAAAAGTACGATTAGTTCATTCCGTCGGCCACAAGAGGTCACTAGTTACGCTCTTGAAAATAGCGCGGTGGGTTGAAAAAAATCAAACTGCTTATCAGCTGCAGTCGGTTTCTTGGTTTTCGACGCTCCCTACGATCAGTTTGGACTGTGTCCAAATCTTGATAAATGAGTCTTCTCTAAAGGAACCCCTTGAGGCATAACGCGATTTTATGGATCTGTAAATGTCAAAAAGAAAAAATGAATGGCAATAAAAATATGTAGGTATTGGCCACGCTTCCTGTTTCAAGAACGTTGAAGCATTTTTTCAAGTCCGAAGGAGAATTACTAGGGGAAAGGGAAAGGGAGTGGGAGAGGAGAAGGGGAGTGGAGAAGGTGGGGGGAGGGGGTAGGGAGGAGGGTACGAGAGATAGGAGGGAGAGGGATGTGGAAATGTGAGAGGGAGGGGTGGAGGTAGGGAGCATAGGGAGGGAAGAGGCATCGGGAGAGGGAGGGGATGAGGGAACAGGATAGGTAGTGGACGGAGGGTAGAGGAGAGAAGGGGAGTCGGGAGGAGGGAGCAAGATAGGAAGTGGTGGTGGGAGAGGGAGCAGGGAGGGGGAGACTGGAAGAGAGAGGGAGAGGAGGAAGTGATGGGAAGATGGAGATGAGGAGGGAGGCGGGAGAGGGAGGGGATGAGGGAGCGGGAGAGAATAGAGGTAGGAAGAGGAAGGGGAGGGAGAGATGGGAAGGGGAGGGAGCGTTAGAGGGAGTGGAGAAGGTAGGGAGAGAGAGGGGAGGAGGAAGAAATGGGAGAGGAATGAGGAAACGGGAGAGAGGTAGGGGAGGGAGAGAGAGGAAGCAGGGGTGGGGAGAGCGGGGTGGTTGAGGGGAGGAGGGAGTAAGAGAGGAAGGGGAAGAGGTAGGGAGTGGGAGAGGGAGGGGGAGGAGGGAGAAAGGATATGGGAGGGAGCAGGATAGGTAGTGGAGGGAGCGGGAGGGTAGAGGAGGGAGCGGGAGGGTAGAGGAGGGAGAGAGAGAGTGAGGAGGTAGGGTGAGGGAGTGGAGTGAGCGGGAGAGGAAGGATGTTCCTTCCCCGACTAGGGAGGGGAAGTGGGAGGGGGTGGAGGGTGGTAGAGGGATGAGGAAATGGGAGAGGGAGGGGAGGGAAGAAGGGAGAAGGAAGAGATGGGAGGGAGGATAGCGGTGAGGCGGGAGAGGAAGGGAGGAAAGGAGAGGGATGAGGAAATGGGAGAGGGAGGGGAGGGAAGAAGGGAGAGGGGAAGGGAGAAGGAAGAGATGGGAGGGAGGATAGCGGTGAGGCGGGAGAGGAAGGGAGAAGGAAGAGATGGGAGGGAGGATAGCGGTGAGGCGGGAGAGGAAGGGAGGAAAGGAGAGGGATGAGGAAATGGGAGAGGGAGGGGAGGGAAGAAGGGAGAGGGGAAGGGAGAAGGAAGAGATGGGAGGGAGGATAGCGGTGAGGCGGGAGAGGAAGGGAGGAAAGGGAGAGAAAGGAAATGGAGTAGGAGAGGAGGAAGCGGGAAGAGGAATCGGGAGAGGAAGGAGAGGAGGAACGGGAGAGACAGGGGTGGGAGAGGTAGGAGAAGAGGGAGCGGGAGGAGGAATCGGGAGAGGAAGGACAGGAGGAGAGAGAAGAGGGAGTGGGAGGAGGAATCGGGAGAGGAGGGAAGTGAGGTGGAAGAGGAAGGTGAATAAGGAGTGGGAGAGGAAGAAGAGGAGGGAGAGGGAGGACGTCGGGAGTGTCAGGATGGAGAGCGGGAAAGCGTGGGAGGAAGGGACGAGGAAACAGGAGGGAGCGGGAGTGGTGGTAGGGAGGAGTGAACAGGCGTGAGGGGGGAGGTAGGGGAGGGGAGAAGGTAAAGGAAGGGGAGAGAGAGGGAGAAGAGGGGCGGAGGTAGGGAGGAGAGAGAGGGGGAGGAGGGAGAGATGGGAGGGGAGGAGGGAAATGGGAGGAGGAAGGCGAGGAGGGTGGGAGGACTAGGAAACCGGAGAGGGAAGGGTGAACGTAGGGTGCAGGAGAGGAAGGGAAAGGGAGTGGAAGAGGGGGGTAGGGAAAGGAAGGGATGAGGATATAGGAGGGATGGGAGAAGGGAGGTGAGGGGAGAGCGGAAGTGTAAGGAGGTATCGGGAGAGGGAAGAGGAGGGAGCAGGAGAGGAGGAATTGAGGAGAATACAGGAGGGGAGGCGAATGGGAGGAGTAAGAGGGAGAGAAAGGAGGGAGCGGGAGAGGAAGGGTGTTAGGGAGCGAAAGAGAGGGGAGGGAGTGGGAGAGTAAGGGTGGAGGTAACAGGAGGGCAGGAGAGGGAGTGGGAGAGAATGAGGAGAGGGAAAGGAGTGGGAGAGGATGGGTAGGTGGTAGGAAGGAGGGAGAGATGGGAGAAGGGTGGGAGAGGGATGAGGAAACGAGAGGAAGGGGTGGAGGTAGGGTGCGGGATAGGGGAGGATGGAGAGCGGTAAAGGGAGGGGTGGCGGTAGAGGAGGGAGTGGAATGGAGGAACGAGGAAATAGGAGGGAGGGAGAGAGGGAGGGGAGGGAGAGAGGGAGGGGAGGGAGAGAGGGAGGGGAGGGAGAGAGGGAGGGGAGGCAGGAGGAGGGAACAGGAGAGGGGGCTGGAGAGGGACGAGAGGATGGGAGAAGGTAGCAGAAGAGGGGAGAGGGAGTGGAGTAGGGAGCGGAAGAGTTGAGGGGAGGAGGAAGCGGAAGAGTTGAGGGGAGGAGGAAGCAGGAGAGGGTGGGGACGATGGGAGAGAATGGAGAGGGAGGGGAGGAGGGAGCGTGAGAGGGAGGAGGGGAGAGAAGGGAGTGGAGGATGGAGGTTAGAGGGTGGGGGAAGGAAAGGTTGGTGGGAGAGAAGAGAGCTCCAGAGCATGGAGGGGTGAGGAAGGGTGGGTGAGAAGAGGGGAATGGAATAAGGGAGTGGGAGGGGGAGAAGGGGTGGAAAAGAGCAGGAGGGGGAGGAAGAGAAGCGTTAAAGGATGGAGGGGAGGTGGGAGGAGATGGTGGGAGGAGATGGTGGGAGAAGTGGGTGGGAAAAAAGGGGAAATGTAGGTGCGAGAGGATGGGTTTCAGAGGGCAGTTGGAAAGAAGGTGAGAAGGGAGGAGGGAGAGGGAGGGTGGATAAGGATGTTAAAGTAGGCAGGAGAGATTGGGTTTGAGGGGGGAGGGTGGGAAAGAAGGTGAGAGGGAGAGGGGAGAGATGGAAGGGTCGGAGAGGATGGAAATGGGGAAGAGGAGGGGAGAGAGTGTTGGAGAGAGGAGAGAGTTGGAGGAGGGTAGGCAGGAGAGGATGGGTTTGTGAGGAAGGGAGAATGGGAAAGAGGGTGAGAGGAGTGGAGAGTAGGCAGGAGGAGGGGAAGATGATGAGAGGGAAGCGGGAATGGAGGGAGGTCTGGCGTGTTACCTCGTGAGTGATGGATCTTCCTTTGCCGATGAGGGAATGATTCTTTCCTCCCTGCAAGGTAGGTTGCTCCCTCGTTGAGTGAGGACTCCTCTGGTGGGAGAGGGGGAGGAGTGGACCTATCAATGGCGTGACGAGGAAGGCGACGAGAAGACTGGGATGAAGAATATAAGATAAAATATTATGTAATTTCCATAAAACTATTTGAAGAATAAAAAATTCTAAAGTATAGTTTTATGCCTTTATTTTAAAAATAAAAACAACCTATGTAATCCGTTTATTATCATTTATATTGTCATTTGCTTTTACATTACATTAATGATGTCAGGAAGAGGTAAAATAAAAAATTTATTTGACAATATACGTAACATCAATTTACTAAACGAACTTCAAGTTAAAAATTCAAGAATAGATTACAATCATTGATGGAATGCGTAACTAAATAATGAAAATTTTTGAATAACGTACTGAGAAACGTTAACAAAATTTCGAAAATTGTAACGAAAAATGGAAAAACAAAAAGTCATTTCGATATTTTCTCACTAAGTGACAACTAAGACTACATCAATCCCCCAATTAGTTAATTACATCAATGCCACTATCAGTTTTTTCATAATTCTAGTCCTTAAAATGAGAGTAATTGCCATAAACATTTTTTATTAAAATTTAATCTTAAAGTTATTATCTTATCCCATTAAATATCTAAACCATATGAAAAAGAAGAATTTAAGTTGTTTCCTTAGCTTCATGATGAACCACCACTGTATATAACACCATAATTTATGAGAAAAATTAAACATTTGAATTAGCAAATTTGTCCTGCCAATTTATATTCCTAAAATAGTAGTTAGGATAATGAATATTTTTGTTATCATTTCCGATACCATCATTTATTATGATGACCTATGAGCGAATAGTCCGGACGAAATTCGCTTTCATTGAAAAACAACTCTGAATGCATGCTTTCATGTCATATAATGTTGTCGATCAGACAGACAAACTTCTTTTATAAAAAAGCGCTTAAAATGAAGAAATTCATGTGTTCCTGTATCAAACAATTATTCGAAAACAAATGATTCGTGACTTCACTTTCAAAAATTAATAAACCAGTAAATTATGTCATCCCATTTCTCAAAAACCATTATATTGAAGAAAGGTTCCCAAATCTTCGCCTTTCGAAAAACATCTCGCTTTTATACATACCTTGAAAAATATTGCTGCTGGAAAGTAGATAAATCTTTTAAACTGGTGTAATAAAAATGCTTTTAATTTTAAAATCAGGCAAACGAAACGCCAAATCGAAAAAAACCCTCATACAAGGTCTGTGTGTATTAAAGAAAATTAAATACCGCTTCCACGTTCTCTACGCTGGACCACAACCATTTAAATTTTACAGCATGCTTTGGAACCGCTGCTCCAGATCACCATATTTTTTACTTTAGGGATTCACCAAGGAAGAAATATTCAAAAGAAAAACCAACCCAGTTGCTGAACAAAAGGATTTCATCATCCACACTGTTACCATCATAGAAACAGAAACACAATCTTATTCCAAACATTGCCATACATAGAGAGCCCCATTCCCTCTAAACAAATGTAATTGTTTTTAGTTGCAAAGACAAAGCTATGAATTTGTAAAATGTGCTTCTTTTTTGTGGCCCTCACTATATATCAAAAATGTTTCTAATTATATAAACTCATGAAAAAAACTGACATATCTATCAATAAGTTTCATGGAGTTTGAAAATTAATTCCCAAATGTGAAAGAACAACAATTGTGTTAATACAATTCTACAGCCATACTTAGCTTTGTGTGACATATAAATTCCGAAAAATATTGCACTACGCGAAATTCACACAATATGGGGTCATAAATACATTATATCAAAGAGGATGGGTTCCACAGATGTGAAAATTAAAATGAAACATTAATATAAATACACCGTTAACCAGAAAAAATGTTAAATTAATACAAAACACTAAATATTGGTGATAATGTTTATTAATATTAATAATTTTAAGCATACAAATAGAGGGACTAATGAAATCTTTGGAAGGGAAGGGAGGATACGCTTTGCATTCAGTTCGAGGTCTAGAGTCACTTTGTTAGAATTCTGTCTACTCAAAGATGATTTTTCCAACCTTTTTTAAAATTTGTGATTAATTAATCGGTTTTTTTGGTTTCCGTCAAATAACTCCTTAAAAACGTCGTTATTGGTAATCTTCGTGAGGACCAAAGTTGTAGAGAATAATATTTCTTCCAGGTTTTGTTTGAAACAAATTTTCGTAGAACCATCCATTTTGGAGATATTTAACTTTTTCTTAATTACCAGTATACAGCGCCACAACCATGTAGAGGTGAATTCTGTAAACATATTCAAAATATACCTAATTTACGGCAATAAGGACGACTGTATTCTTTTACGATATGAAATAATAATTTTGCCTCATTATGCTATTCATAATAATTTAAATATCTATACCACAAATATGGAGAAAGTCGTGTTGGCCACATCAGATTTTTTCCTGTGCATTTTCTGCATCTTTCCTGGAAGTTGGGAGGTGAGTTTCTTTTTATTTGTTGTAGTGTTTTTATGAATCATTTTGATTGTATTAGACTCTGTTTGATGGAAAATTTTTGTTCTAATAAATTGTTTTATTTTTATTTTATGTCTTTTATGTCTTTCTTATGTATTTTGGGAAGGCAATACATCCTTGGAATAGTGGGATTGAGCCAACAGAAGAGTTAGTCGCAGACATTGAGTCGGCTATTCAATCATTACCTGTAAACACAAAAAACATAATTAGAAACACTACCTTGGCACAAATTAAAGAGAATCTCTCTCAAAATTTTTAGAAAAACGGCACATTTTTCAGGACTATAAGACCGTTAAAACACTTAATAACAAATGTTGTTTTTATTTAAATTCAGACAAAGGCAACTCAGTAGTTATTTTGGAAAAACAACAGTATTATGATAAAGTTGAACAAATGCTAGAAGAGGGACCTTACACAAAAACCACTAAGTTTTCTTTAAACAAAATGATTATAGATACAAAAAACACCCTTAAAACTTGTACTTCTGTGATTACAAAAAACTTCGGTTTCATTTAAACATCTCCAATCCCACTATTCCAAGGATGTATTGCCTTCCCAAAATACATAAAGACATTCCTCTTACACCTATTGTTTCTTCTATAAATTCCCCAACATATAAAATATCCAATTGGCTAAATAAACAATACAAAATATGGCTCCTTATTCAGAACTCTAACATTAAGAACAGCATTCAATTTATTAATTTAATTAAAGATTTAAACCTTAATGACCACGAGATTTTAGTCTCTTTTGATGTTGTTTCCCTTTTTCCCAATGTTGCTTTAGAAGAAACTATGAAATTTTTAGAAACATGGCTCAAGGAGCAAGACCTTCCCCAAGCAACAGTCAGGGATTATATACATCTGACTCGCCTTTGCATGAAACAGAACTTTTTTAAAGTTAACAATCATATTTACCAACAAACCCATGGCACAACCATGGGTAACCCGCTTTCCCCATTTTTAGCAAATCTTTTTGACATATTTTGAACAACAATGTAAAGACACCTTCTCCTACTTTCCAAATACTTGGTTTAGATATGTTGATGATATTTTTACCGTTTTTGACACATCTAAAGACAACATTTCCAATTTTTTGGAAAATTTAAACAAACAATATGGATCCATTAAATTTACATATGAGAAAGAAAAAGACAACTGCCTGCCCTTTCTTGATTTACTAGTTACCAGACTAGATAATAAACTTAAATTTAACATATATAGAAAACCTACACACACAGACATTTACATACCTTTTAAGTCACACCACCACTTATCACATAAGTTAGCAGCTTTTCATTCCATGATACATAGACTTCTACATATACCACTTTCCAAAACAGATTTTCAAAAAGAACTGATTCACATTAAAAATGTGGCTACACTTAATGGCTATGACACAAACATAATTTATAATATATTACGAAAACATAATTATACACTTTTTCTTAAAACACACATGACTCTCACTAATATTTCTGCAACCAAATTAAAATACATGAAAATCCCGTTTTCTCCAGGGACAACAAGCAAACTATGCAAAAATTTTTCCAAACACGGTTTTGTAACTGTACAAGTTAACCGAAATAAACTTATCAACCTCCTCCACAATCCGAAAGACACCATTCCTTTTTTACAGAAATCAGGTATTTATAAAATTTCATGCGAGGGTTGTGACAAAATTTATATCGGGCAGACAAAACGAAAACTGGAAACTCGTTTTAAGGAACATTTGTCACATTTTAAATTCGGGAGGTTTGTTAATTCCAGTGTAGCATCTCACATACAGAAATACAATCATCCCATTACCATAGACAACTTATCACTTTTGAAATCTGTACACAACGATTTTAAACTGGACGCCTACGAAAGTATGCTCATCGCTAAATACAAAGGAACTGTTATGAACAGCGATTTTGGCCCTCTCCCCCACTCCCCTCTTTATAGTCTAATGGTCCATCCTTCCCCCCCCCCTCTCCTTTTACTCTCACATAAACACTTCTCCATCAACAGTGCTGATGCAACTGCTGATATTGCAGGCATTGAGCAGCTCTTTTTATGTATTCGATATTTGATATTTGAAAATAACGAGCCAAATTGTGCGAGAAGTTTTTAAAATTCATACCAGCTCCACATGTTACTACGGAAGGGCTAGCAAATAATATGTTAAGAACTTTCTCGTCTCTTGGAATTAATCTGAAGAAGCTTCCTGGTCAAGGATATGATGGTGCACCAGTTATGAGCGGTATTGTCGATGGTGTTAAAGCAAAAATTAACGAAAAATTTCCTAATGCCCTTTATGTCCATTGTTCGAGCCATAGTCTCAACTTAGCTATTGGTAGTGTTTGTGATGTTCGCCCAAATAAGCAGTTTCTGCCCCTTTTAGAGGACCTTTATCTTTTTTTTATTGTACCAAAAAACCAGCAAGCATTGATTGCATTGATCAAAAAGGTTTGCCCAGAAACGAAAAAAGAAAAACTTATAAATATGTGCGCCACTAGATGGATTGAACGTCATAACTCAGTTTCGACGTTTTTAGAGCTGCAAGACACAGTGATTGATGTATTAAAAATAATAATAGATTGGACGAATAGTATTGCATCATCAAAAAACACAGCAATTTTGATATGCCATTAAACAATTTCAAACTACCCTCAGTATGCTTTGTTTGAATCATATTTTCACTTACAGCCTTGTTCTCTGTAAATATCTGCAATCGAGAAATATAGCCTTAAATGAAGCAATAAATGCTGCTGATTATCTTATTTCAATATTAAGGTAGAATAAAAAATGATCGAAAGGAATTTCCAAGTCTTTTCTCAGAAGCTGTTGGAATTGCATATAAATATTATTTTCCAGTTGAAAAAACAAAGCTTCGAGGATGGCCTGGTATCGATTCTCAAGATGTATCACCTAAAGAGTATTATAAAAATGATGTATTTTCACCATTGCAGTGAAATCTCGTTATAACGTACTTCACAATTACATTTGTTTCAAATTAACTTTTATTGAATCCCCATCAATTTCTCCGTATAAATACTGGATAAATATTTCAAAGTAATGTACTTCAACCTAACACACTTTTCAATGCTACGTATGATATTCAGTGGTCCCGATAAAAGATTTTTTGTGGTTTTAAAGTAGTCTTTCATCCGTAAATGGATCAATCATAACCATTTCTTTCTCATTCAAGTCATTTACACCAAATTTGTCTTTAGTACAAAAAGAGCTGCGGAACTCTGCCAAAATCCTAAAGAATTTTCCAAACTGAAAAATTTAGAACCCATTGATTAGTCATACCTCTCATATTTTCACGATAACATTGACATAAAATCTTAAGTTCTAGGAATTATCTCTCTTGTTAGAGTCTCATTCTCGCCGGTTTCGGTTTGTGCTGGACCTGCGAGAATGCCAATCTCCCACTGAGATGCTTTCAGAGAAAATGCTGTACTCCATATGGGTATTTCAGTATAAAAATTCATGTTCCCTAGAAATATGTTGTCTCGAGATTTTACTGTATTAGACATTTTTATAACTAGCCTTAAGGAAAAATTTTCCAATCACAGAAATACAATTGAAAGCTTCCAATACATTTTACCTATACCGAATTGGAATGACAACAATACATCAAAAATTAACATTCATAATGTATGCAATTTCTATCCCGAAGATAAAACATGCAGCAGGAAAGAACTTCTGGCAGAAATAATACTTTGGCAGAAACACTTAAAACAATTGCCAGTGAATGCAAAAGGTATTTCGTTTATATATATAAATTTTGCAATAAACAAATTTTCCCGAACATTCATATTCTTCTGTGCATCCTTGTAACACTTCCAATTACTACTTGTGAAGCTGAAAGAAGTTTTATGATGTTAAAATGATTGAAAACTTATCTAAGATCAACAATGTCTGAAGACAGATTAAATGGATTAGCTTTGATGAATATTTACAGGGAAACTAAGCAGGATGTAGATTTAATAACTAAAGAATTGGCCAAGAAGCTTCGAAGAAATGACTTTATATTCTAAATAAAAACATTTGTATCAATTTCATCACTAATTATTAATAATAAAAAATATTTCGTCTTTGGTTCTTTGAGGTTATATCCTCCCTCTAATTATTTACTAATTATGTTGCCAACGAGATACTTAATAAACAATCAAATAATTATCATACTTTATTATATAAAGAACCTTGAAATAATATTGATATTTCTTTCTAAACCCATCGCAAATCATATTGAAAATGAATTTAATTCATTTAATAGAGAAATTACCTATTGAGGAAAGTGCTATACGATTCTTACAAGAAAAAGGAATCATACATAGAGATCAATTTTGTGAGAAACTATATCCAATGAAGTTAACTGTGACAGGAAGTATGAAGTGGAGATGCAAAAGGAAAGAATCCATGAATGATTCCTATCTTGCGGAGCTCTTGCGGCGACATAACATAAAAAATGGATGTCCTTTTGATTGTATTTTACGAGATATTGCCTTGTTCTCACCACCAAAACATTGTAAAAATGAATAAATAAATAATATAATTTATAATGTTATAATCAGTATTTGATTGTTTATTAAGTATCTCATTGGCAACTATAACATAATTATTAAATAATTAGAGGGGGGATATAACCAAAAAGAACCCATCTTTTTAAAATTGAGTTTCATTTATGGTCCTTAAGAGAATTTGGACCCCCCGCTTGGGAAAATTCTGCATATGCTGCAGTTGCTAACATAAACAATCTCACAAACAAACGTTTAATTTACTTACATGTGCATGCAGTATTATTAAATAGGAAGAAATGGATTATTTATGATGAAGAAAAAAACTTTAAAACGCTACTTCCCCTACGTACATGTATATCATTTCTTTCTAATACTCCGCTGCACCAAACACACCCATTTCTGATACGCTGTATACTTTCCTAACTTGTTCTGCATTGCTTTCAGTTTTTTAATAAATAGTTTGCTAATATTGGTTTATCTAAATGTCTTTTCCACTTTTTTACTTGATACTTTCAACCATGACTTTAAGCTCAACTTCAAATCCAACACCCTTTAAAAAAACCTCGCATAATTTTTGCACTTTTGGCAAATTAAGTACAAAAAAAATACATGCGCGAATATGATAGCACTGGACTCTGCCCTTATATTTAATCTAAAACATTACTGCACTATAGTTATGACGAATAATTTGTTTCTATTGAAGGTTATCAATTATCTAATTAACTAAAAACTACCAGTCGTTATAATAGTATTTGCTCAAGATTAGAATAAATAAAATTAACCAAAAAAATTTAGTGTAGTTAATTAAAATGCACTCAAAGGAAGAAAATTATTTTTTCTGGACAAAAAAATTTGTATACTTCATAAAAGCAATAATATGAGTATATGTTAAGTTAGTGGGCAACAATAAGAAATAATTTATCAGGAAGTGCGGAGGTGCGGGGAAAATCGCTGCATAATGTTTGAGAGAAATTTGCGGGGATCTCCCCCCTCTTTCCCCCCACTCTTGGTAACCGGACGGATAGAGTATCTGCCGATGGTTACTAAGGACATATATGTTTGTGTTCATCAAGTTTATATGTAAGAATGGACATTGTCTAAATATCAACCTAATAAAGACTGACTATATCAGTATTTCTCATATGAAGGCTATTTCTCCGCCTGGTCGATCCTCGGTAAATTTAAAAATGAATAGTAGATTTTGGGATCTGAAAGGTTGGAAACCCCTGCTCTATATTATAAAACTCTTAGGATGGTCGTGTCAGATGCCTGGCATTGAAAACAGTACATGCCATTGAGTGCCCCCACTCCACGCACACCTTTCCCGCCTAACTTGCTGACTGAGGGGGAGGTAGAAGAGAAAGTGGACGGGGGCAAGACACTGAGCAAACCAACAGAAAAGAAGGAGGAGTCTAAGTGTTCAAAATTCTGAGTGTGCAGTGTTGCCATTCATGATTTTCCTTAAAATGCCCGCCAAACATTACGTGTATTCTAGTGTAGAGTTGGTAACGTCTCACTTGAGCTTTCTGCTAGGAGGCCCTACCCCCCCCCTCTTAGTAGCGGACACATACGAGTGGTCCCGAGTATGACCGAAATCTCACTGAATTTTATGATAGCTTTATTAAATACAAGTTTTAATAAACCGTAAAATATTTCTAGTTACTTCTCCACTTATGATATTTTAAAAACATTTTATACTAATTTTGAAAGATCGCATTTACGTTGAAGAGTACAACATAAAACGTAGTTAAATTACAGAAAAAATTATTTCTATTAAAATTAAATAAGATATTCTTCTCGATTTAGAAATTAGGTATGGTTTTTTTTTAGCACCTTAAATACTAATTCGATGTGGATTTTGATGGTTATCGAACTCATAAATGAAGCTTACTTTGTATTTCGAATGTTAGAATAGAGGGTTAGCAAGATTACTGTAGCATTTGGCGATTTTACCATTACCATTAGCTACCTCTCAATAATTTAGGTTTTTAAGTTATTCCAAAAATCCAAAAGTTTTATTCTCCTTAAAAAATGAGAACTAATGTTAAGTTTTTATAGACTGAGTTATCATATCGCAATGATATTGACAACGTAACACAATATATTTGCCATTAAATTATAACTACGTGACTGATACCAAATACTAGAAACGAATGTATGCTATGCACAGGTATATAAAAAAAGCATTGAATATGAGGTGGAAAACCTCCCTACGTCTTATACACGGGAATTTACGGTTTTTATTTTTCTTCTTCTAAATTAAACTTGACATATAAATGTTAATATCTATTCTGTTTTCATTAATAAAAGGCCTGCAAAAATTCTCACTTATTTAATACTAATAATTAAGTATCTTATTTGATATTAATTTATAAAATACATAATAAGTTTACTAATTAGATTAATAAGAATTATTTGAAGTATTTATTCACTATTTCATTTCTAACGACTTTTGCGACATTTTCTTTGAGTTTAGAGACTTTTTAGCTACTTTTTATGGTGCATTTAGAGACATTTTCAAATTTATTTTGGAACTATTGTCCGGCATCCAACGAGCTCGCTTTTGAAACCCCGCCCCCAACTGCAGTCCTTTGGAAGATTCACGTAGGCAAAGCCATTCTCAAGATCGAACGGAAAATACTGTTCAGCGAGGAAATGACGGCCATTCAACAAGGCGAGTTCGCAGTCATACCCCTTACCACCATACGTCCAGCACAGGAGACAGTTCCCGTGCGGTCAGTGGCGGCTTTAAGGGAACGGAGGGGGAGGGCGGGGTGGGGCAGGGGGGTCGCACATCGCATGCCAGTAAGAGGGCCCGAAAAAATTATGTTATTGTATAATCTCAGAATATTAAATATCTCATTTTAAAAGCCAAGCCATGAACGAAACTTTTATTTTTTGCACTGCTTCCCGGTTGTTAAATATTTGGCAGCACACAACTGTCCATGTTTACAGTAAGTAAATCCTTAAGCGTATTTTACATTAGTCAATACTGTTTGATAACATAAACTTTAAAATGTTGCTCTCTCTGAATTCTTGCAATATACTGACAACCATGGTGAAAGAGTTTGCCATGGAGACAATCATGAATTTTTAGCATAAATTAACCACTCCATTGTTTCTACAACTGTGCAAATACAGTAAAATAACAATATTACATGTAAGATGATCATAAGAATTTCAAATAATATTAGTATTTACAATACGAGAGTTAAGCATACAAAAACTAACACTTTTTATGACGTTATATTTTCAAATTTGAATTGCTTCCTAGTTTTTCCTTTGCAGATGAAGTTTAGCTATTAAGTTGGGCATGTTAATTTTTTTTAGAACATATTCTGGTGATTTAAATGAGTGACCACTTAGAAAGACAAAGAACATGTGAGGGCCAGATTAACAAAGGACTGAGAAGGAGTTATGATGCCAATGTAAAAATTATAGTGGTTCATAAGGCAGAAGAAAACAAATAACTTTGCAGTCGCTAGAAAAGCCGATGTAACTGAAAATAATTTGATGTGCTGGCAAAACCAAAAGAATAAACTCCTTAATGCACATTCTACAAGTGGGGGCATTTCACAGACCTAAAAAAGGAGGGTTATGAAGAACTTGAGAGACCTGTTGTTAAGTACATGAAGTGCAATATATCCTCCCCTCAAAGTGGCACCACAAATGTTAAGTAAAGGAAGGAATCCTGACGGAATACCTTCACCCCCTCAATGCCAGCAGAGATCCCACATACGCAGAGTTCATAATTTCACTGCTCAAGGGGAGCAGTTACTATCTCTGGCCATACAATATGGAACCTTAGCCAAAACAACACAAAATGGAAAGCTCATTCAGTCTACTTTGTAACAAAAATTCATTACACTTACCACTATTTTTCTTTATATCACAAAATAGAAGAGGTCCATTCAGATCTGGTATGTCAGCTGTGTCTTGAGACTGCATGTTCAGAATGGCCAGTTAACTTTCTCTTGGAGTCACGCTTCTGAAATAAAAAGAAAATCAAATCAGAAATTGTGTTCCATAAGAGGGCTTTCTTATGATAGAGCACTTTGTGATAGTCTTATTTCCCTCATCTTAAATCATTCTATAATTTTTTAAACTTAAATTTCTTTAAAATCTCATGTTACACTTTAATTTGAAGGTTTTCAAAGAAGAAAATGAATATATTATTTTTTGTAAATGAATTAACCATCATTTCTAAAGTTCTCAGTTAAATTGTAGCTTCTGGTTAAAAAACACTAAAGATGTATTGATTACAAACCTTGATGTCAACATAACTAAATAAATGATATTTATGAATTTTACCACAGAATTGCACATATGCTATAATTTAATAACTGCTTTAAGACAAAGAAAATGACTCTATCTTGGTGGAACAAAATCTGTACAACTAAAAATTCTGGAAAAATCTGACACTGTAAAGGCATGCAAAGTTGCATCCATCCCCAATTGTTAATCTGTCTTTATTAGTAAGTTATCAATATTCATTGTGGGTTTCATATCTGTGTTAATCAAATCTTTTTTTCCAAAAGTTAAGAACAAGACCGTGAACATGAATTTGTGTGACCCTAAAAATTTATGGAGGCATTAACCCAAAAACTCACATATCATATGAAATTTTGTTGCCACTGTTGTCAGAAATTGTACATCCTGACCAAGACATAAGAACACCGCCATAGGCTTTGATAGTTATAAGAATAATTACTGCATTACAAGCAAAATAGGATAAATGTTACATTAATTATTATTGTATGTATAGATATTTCAATACAAGAAGAATATTTTATCAAATATTTATAATTATGTATCACCCTCCATTACTAGAGATGAATTACAGGATGAATTGCTGAACCATTTCACTCAAAAGTAGTAATGAGAAAATTAATTTATACTTAAGTCACCATTCTACAAGCATAGGGAAGGAATAGCATAAGGAAGCCAATAGAAAGCTTTATTACCACAGAAAGCAACCACATGAATTTCATCCATCAAAGACATTTTGGATGGAAGAATATATATGGGAATAAAGTTACTCCCCCTTAATGATACAGGAGGAATACTAATAAAAGCCATATTTTGTTGTTAAATCACTCTCCACTATCTCTAATTGCCCATTTCTAAGATAATAGTACTACTAAGTAGGTCAACTTCCTTCCATCAATGAGGGAATAGGAAAAATTCAAGCCTAAATCACAGGCCATAAGAGATCAGAAACCAATTACAAGTGCAAAAAATTTTGGGATATACCTATGTAAATTCAGCTGTAACTGCATATGTGATTTCCGTGATTTAGTGATCAATATGAATGCAGATTAATCTAAATCCGCAAAACTTAAATTAATACTAACCATGAAGGTATTCATGCTGCCTAATAACTAAATGACTTTTTAACCATTTATAATAATGGAACTGACAAATGGTGGCATTCCAAACAAGAAAACTTCTGCCGTTAGAAAAAGGAGGAATGCCAATAAGAAAGATTTTTTTACCTAACACAATGTACAGCGAGTAAGCACTCTGCAAGAATCTTGTATCGACTATAAATAAATCTATACCTGTGTACAATATTATTGCCATATTCAGTAGTAAATTGCAAATGTTTCCATCTTATGCTGTCGTCTATGAATGAGTTTAGACAGTTAACTTTGAAAAGTGAGATAAGTTCAGTCACCATACCTCTTTTGAGAGAAAATCTTACTGTAACTCACAGGAGCAACAAATTCTTCTCAGGCGAGCAACAGAGCATTTACTTCGCTGCAGAAGGCATGCTGAAGCTTCCAGAGCTGCAAATATTCAAATAGTAATATTGGACATTATTACCACTTTCATACTCGCCAATATTTTAAAAAATCAACAAATGGCAAATGTTATTCACATAGGGTTCAGTAAAAATTAATCCAAGTAAATACAAACTAAGAATATTTTAATACTGTATTCGAATTACCCGTAAAATTAATATTCGCAGCTGAGACAAATGCCTACGAACGCCCAAGGCCGCCACGGTTGACCACAGACGAAAAGTACGATTAGTTCATTCCGTCGGCCACAAGAGGTCACTAGTTACGCTCTTGAAAATAGCGCGGTGGGTTGAAAAAAATCAAACTGCTTATCAGCTGCAGTCGGTTTCTTGGTTTTCGACGCTCCCTACGATCAGTTTGGACTGTGTCCAAATCTTGATAAATGAGTCTTCTCTAAAGGAACCCCTTGAGGCATAACGCGATTTTATGGATCTGTAAATGTCAAAAAGAAAAAATGAATGGCAATAAAAATATGTAGGTATTGGCCACGCTTCCTGTTTCAAGAACGTTGAAGCATTTTTTCAAGTCCGAAGGAGAATTACTAGGGGAAAGGGAAAGGGAGTGGGAGAGGAGAAGGGGAGTGGAGAAGGTGGGGGGAGGGGGTAGGGAGGAGGGTACGAGAGATAGGAGGGAGAGGGATGTGGAAATGTGAGAGGGAGGGGTGGAGGTAGGGAGCATAGGGAGGGAAGAGGCATCGGGAGAGGGAGGGGATGAGGGAACAGGATAGGTAGTGGACGGAGGGTAGAGGAGAGAAGGGGAGTCGGGAGGAGGGAGCAAGATAGGAAGTGGTGGTGGGAGAGGGAGCAGGGAGGGGGAGACTGGAAGAGAGAGGGAGAGGAGGAAGTGATGGGAAGACGGAGATGAGGAGGGAGGCGGGAGAGGGAGGGGATGAGGGAGCGGGAGAGAATAGAGGTAGGAAGAGGAAGGGGAGGGAGAGATGAGAAGGGGAGGGAGCGTTAGAGGGAGTGGAGAAGGTAGGGAGAGAGAGGGGAGGAGGAAGAAATGGGAGAGGAATGAGGAAACGGGAGAGAGGTAGGGGAGGGAGAGAGAGGAAGCAGGGGTGGGGAGAGCGGGGGGGTTGAGGGGAGGAGGGAGTAAGAGAGGAAGGGGAAGAGGTAGGGAGTGGGAGAGGGAGGGGAAGGAGGGAGAAAGGATATGGGAGGGAGCAGGATAGGTAGTGGAGGGAGCGGGAGGGTAGAGGAGGGAGAGAGAGAGTGAGGAGGTAGGGTGAGGGAGTGGAGTGAGCGGGAGAGGAAGGATGTTCCTTCCCCGACTAGGGAGGGGAAGTGGGAGGGGGTGGAGGGTGGTAGAGGGATGAGGAAATGGGAGAGGAAGGGGAGGGAAGAAGGGAGAAGGAAGAGATGGGAGGGAGGATAGCGGTGAGGCGGGAGAGGAAGGGAGGAAAGGAGAGGGATGAGGAAATGGGAGAGGGAGGGGAGGGAAGAAGGGAGAGGGGAAGGGAGAAGGAAGAGATGGGAGGGAGGATAGCGGTGAGGCGGGAGAGGAAGGGAGAAGGAAGAGATGGGAGGGAGGATAGCGGTGAGGCAGGAGAGGAAGGGAGGAAAGGAGAGGGATGAGGAAATGGGAGAGAGAGGGGAGGGAAGAAGGGAGAGGGGAAGGGAGAAGGAAGAGATGGGAGGGAGGATAGCGGTGAGGCGGGAGAGGAAGGGAGGAAAGGGAGAGAAAGAAAATGGAGTAGGAGAGGAGGAAGCGGGAAGAGGAATCGGGAGAGGAAGGAGAGGAGGAACGGGAGAGACAGGGGGTGGGAGAGGTAGGAGAAGAGGGAGCGGGAGGAGGAAAATTTTCCAATCACAGAAATACAATTGAAAGCTTCCAATACATTTTACCTATACCGAATTGGAATGACAACAATACATCAAAAATTAACATTCATAATGTATGCAATTTCTATCCCGAAGATAAAACATGCAGCAGGAAAGAACTTCTGGCAGAAATAATACTTTGGCAGAAACACTTAAAACAATTGCCAGTGAATGCAAAAGGTATTTCGTTTATATATATAAATTTTGCAATAAACAAATTTTCCCGAACATTCATATTCTTCTGTGCATCCTTGTAACACTTCCAATTACTACTTGTGAAGCTGAAAGAAGTTTTATGATGTTAAAATGATTGAAAACTTATCTAAGATCAACAATGTCTGAAGACAGATTAAATGGATTAGCTTTGATGAATATTTACAGGGAAACTAAGCAGGATGTAGATTTAATAACTAAAGAATTGGCCAAGAAGCTTCGAAGAAATGACTTTATATTCTAAATAAAAACATTTGTATCAATTTCATCACTAATTATTAATAATAAAAAATATTTCGTCTTTGGTTCTTTGAGGTTATATCCTCCCTCTAATTATTTACTAATTATGTTGCCAACGAGATACTTAATAAACAATCAAATAATTATCATACTTTATTATAAAAAGAACCTTGAAATAATATTGATATTTCTTTCTAAACCCATCGCAAATCATATTGAAAATGAATTTAATTCATTTAATAGAGAAATTACCTATTGAGGAAAGTGCTATACGATTCTTACAAGAAAAAGGAATCATACATAGAGATCAATTTTGTGAGAAACTATATCCAATGAAGTTAACTGTGACAGGAAGTATGAAGTGGAGATGCAAAAGGAAAGAATCCATGAATGATTCCTATCTTGCGGAGCTCTTGCGGCGACATAACATAAAAAATGGATGTCCTTTTGATTGTATTTTACGAGATATTGCCTTGTTCTCACCACCAAAACATTGTAAAAATGAATAAATAAATAATATAATTTATAATGTTATAATCAGTATTTGATTGTTTATTAAGTATCTCATTGGCAACTATAACATAATTATTAAATAATTAGAGGGGGGATATAACCAAAAAGAACCCATCTTTTTAAAATTGAGTTTCATTTATGGTCCTTAAGAGAATTTGGACCCCCCGCTTGGGAAAATTCTGCATATGCTGCAGTTGCTAACATAAACAATCTCACAAACAAACGTTTAATTTACTTACATGTGCATGCAGGATTATTAAATAGGAAGAAATGGATTATTTATGATGAAGAAAAAAACTTTAAAACGCTACTTCCCCTACGTACATGTATATCATTTCTTTCTAATACTCCGCTGCACCAAACACACCCATTTCTGATACGCTGTATACTTTCCTAACTTGTTCTGCATTGCTTTCAGTTTTTTAATAAATAGTTTGCTAATATTGGTTTATCTAAATGTCTTTTCCACTTTTTTACTTGATACTTTCAACCATGACTTTAAGCTCAACTTCAAATCCAACACCCTTTAAAAAAACCTCGCATAATTTTTGCACTTTTGGCAAATTAAGTACAAAAAAAATACATGCGCGAATATGATAGCACTGGACTCTGCCCTTATATTTAATCTAAAACATTACTGCACTATAGTTATGACGAATAATTTGTTTCTATTGAAGGTTATCAATTATCTAATTAACTAAAAACTACCAGTCGTTATAATAGTATTTGCTCAAGATTAGAATAAATAAAATTAACCAAAAAAATTTAGTGTAGTTAATTAAAATGCACTCAAAGGAAGAAAATTATTTTTTCTGGACAAAAAAATTTGTATACTTCATAAAAGCAATAATATGAGTATATGTTAAGTTAGTGGGCAACAATAAGAAATAATTTATCAGGAAGTGCGGAGGTGCGGGGAAAATCGCTGCATAATGTTTGAGAGAAATTTGCGGGGATCTCCCCCCTCTTTCCCCCCACTCTTGGTAACCGGACGGATAGAGTATCTGCCGATGGTTACTAAGGACATATATGTTTGTGTTCATCAAGTTTATATGTAAGAATGGACATTGTCTAAATATCAACCTAATAAAGACTGACTATATCAGTATTTCTCATATGAAGGCTATTTCTCCGCCTGGTCGATCCTCGGTAAATTTAAAAATGAATAGTAGATTTTGGGATCTGAAAGGTTGGAAACCCCTGCTCTATATTATAAAACTCTTAGGATGGTCCTGTCAGATGCCTGGCATTGAAAACAGTACATGCCATTGAGTGCCCCCACTCCACGCACACCTTTCCCGCCTAACTTGCTGACTGAGGGGGAGGTAGAAGAGAAAGTGGACGGGGGCAAGACACTGAGCAAACCAACAGAAAAGAAGGAGGAGTCTAAGTGTTCAAAATTCTGAGTGTGCAGTGTTGCCATTCATGATTTTCCTTAAAATGCCCGCCAAACATTACGTGTATTCTAGTGTAGAGTTGGTAACGTCTCACTTGAGCTTTCTGCTAGGAGGCCCTACCCCCCCCCTCTTAGTAGCGGACACATACGAGTGGTCCCGAGTATGACCGAAATCTCACTGAATTTTATGATAGCTTTATTAAATACAAGTTTTAATAAACCGTAAAATATTTCTAGTTACTTCTCCACTTATGATATTTTAAAAACATTTTATACTAATTTTGAAAGATCGCATTTACGTTGAAGAGTACAACATAAAACGTAGTTAAATTACAGAAAAAATTATTTCTATTAAAATTAAATAAGATATTCTTCTCGATTTAGAAATTAGGTATGGTTTTTTTTTAGCACCTTAAATACTAATTCGATGTGGATTTTGATGGTTATCGAACTCATAAATGAAGCTTACTTTGTATTTCGAATGTTAGAATAGAGGGTTAGCAAGATTACTGTAGCATTTGGCGATTTTACCATTACCATTAGCTACCTCTCAATAATTTAGGTTTTTAAGTTATTCCAAAAATCCAAAAGTTTTATTCTCCTTAAAAAATGAGAACTAATGTTAAGTTTTTATAGACTGAGTTATCATATCGCAATGATATTGACAACGTAACACAATATATTTGCCATTAAATTATAACTACGTGACTGATACCAAATACTAGAAACGAATGTATGCTATGCACAGGTATATAAAAAAAGCATTGAATATGAGGTGGAAAACCTCCCTACGTCTTATACACGGGAATTTACGGTTTTTATTTTTCTTCTTCTAAATTAAACTTGACATATAAATGTTAATATCTATTCTGTTTTCATTAATAAAAGGCCTGCAAAAATTCTCACTTATTTAATACTAATAATTAAGTATCTTATTTGATATTAATTTATAAAATACATAATAAGTTTACTAATTAGATTAATAAGAATTATTTGAAGTATTTATTCACTATTTCATTTCTAACGACTTTTGCGACATTTTCTTTGAGTTTAGAGACTTTTTAGCTACTTTTTATGGTGCATTTAGAGACATTTTCAAATTTATTTTGGAACTATTGTCCGGCATCCAACGAGCTCGCTTTTGAAACCCCGCCCCCAACTGCAGTCCTTTGGAAGATTCACGTAGGCAAAGCCATTCTCAAGATCGAACGGAAAATACTGTTCAGCGAGGAAATGACGGCCATTCAACAAGGCGAGTTCGCAGTCATACCCCTTACCACCATACGTCCAGCACAGGAGACAGTTCCCGTGCGGTCAGTGGCGGCTTTAAGGGAACGGAGGGGGAGGGCGGGGTGGGGCAGGGGGGTCGCACATCGCATGCCAGTAAGAGGGCCCGAAAAAATTATGTTATTGTATAATCTCAGAATATTAAATATCTCATTTTAAAAGCCAAGCCATGAACGAAACTTTTATTTTTTGCACTGCTTCCCGGTTGTTAAATATTTGGCAGCACACAACTGTCCATGTTTACAGTAAGTAAATCCTTAAGCGTATTTTACATTAGTCAATACTGTTTGATAACATAAACTTTAAAATGTTGCTCTCTCTGAATTCTTGCAATATACTGACAACCATGGTGAAAGAGTTTGCCATGGAGACAATCATGAATTTTTAGCATAAATTAACCACTCCATTGTTTCTACAACTGTGCAAATACAGTAAAATAACAATATTACATGTAAGATGATCATAAGAATTTCAAATAATATTAGTATTTACAATACGAGAGTTAAGCATACAAAAACTAACACTTTTTATGACGTTATATTTTCAAATTTGAATTGCTTCCTAGTTTTTCCTTTGCAGATGAAGTTTAGCTATTAAGTTGGGCATGTTAATTTTTTTTAGAACATATTCTGGTGATTTAAATGAGTGACCACTTAGAAAGACAAAGAACATGTGAGGGCCAGATTAACAAAGGACTGAGAAGGAGTTATGATGCCAATGTAAAAATTATAGTGGTTCATAAGGCAGAAGAAAACAAATAACTTTGCAGTCGCTAGAAAAGCCGATGTAACTGAAAATAATTTGATGTGCTGGCAAAACCAAAAGAATAAACTCCTTAATGCACATTCTACAAGTGGGGGCATTTCACAGACCTAAAAAAGGAGGGTTATGAAGAACTTGAGAGACCTGTTGTTAAGTACATGAAGTGCAATATATCCTCCCCTCAAAGTGGCACCACAAATGTTAAGTAAAGGAAGGAATCCTGACGGAATACCTTCACCCCCTCAATGCCAGCAGAGATCCCACATACGCAGAGTTCATAATTTCACTGCTCAAGGGGAGCAGTTACTATCTCTGGCCATACAATATGGAACCTTAGCCAAAACAACACAAAATGGAAAGCTCATTCAGTCTACTTTGTAACAAAAATTCATTACACTTACCACTATTTTTCTTTATATCACAAAATAGAAGAGGTCCATTCAGATCTGGTATGTCAGCTGTGTCTTGAGACTGCATGTTCAGAATGGCCAGTTAACTTTCTCTTGGAGTCACGCTTCTGAAATAAAAAGAAAATCAAATCAGAAATTGTGTTCCATAAGAGGGCTTTCTTATGATAGAGCACTTTGTGATAGTCTTATTTCCCTCATCTTAAATCATTCTATAATTTTTTAAACTTAAATTTCTTTAAAATCTCATGTTACACTTTAATTTGAAGGTTTTCAAAGAAGAAAATGAATATATTATTTTTTGTAAATGAATTAACCATCATTTCTAAAGTTCTCAGTTAAATTGTAGCTTCTGGTTAAAAAACACTAAAGATGTATTGATTACAAACCTTGATGTCAACATAACTAAATAAATGATATTTATGAATTTTACCACAGAATTGCACATATGCTATAATTTAATAACTGCTTTAAGACAAAGAAAATGACTCTATCTTGGTGGAACAAAATCTGTACAACTAAAAATTCTGGAAAAATCTGACACTGTAAAGGCATGCAAAGTTGCATCCATCCCCAATTGTTAATCTGTCTTTATTAGTAAGTTATCAATATTCATTGTGGGTTTCATATCTGTGTTAATCAAATCTTTTTTTCCAAAAGTTAAGAACAAGACCGTGAACATGAATTTGTGTGACCCTAAAAATTTATGGAGGCATTAACCCAAAAACTCACATATCATATGAAATTTTGTTGCCACTGTTGTCAGAAATTGTACATCCTGACCAAGACATAAGAACACCGCCATAGGCTTTGATAGTTATAAGAATAATTACTGCATTACAAGCAAAATAGGATAAATGTTACATTAATTATTATTGTATGTATAGATATTTCAATACAAGAAGAATATTTTATCAAATATTTATAATTATGTATCACCCTCCATTACTAGAGATGAATTACAGGATGAATTGCTGAACCATTTCACTCAAAAGTAGTAATGAGAAAATTAATTTATACTTAAGTCACCATTCTACAAGCATAGGGAAGGAATAGCATAAGGAAGCCAATAGAAAGCTTTATTACCACAGAAAGCAACCACATGAATTTCATCCATCAAAGACATTTTGGATGGAAGAATATATATGGGAATAAAGTTACTCCCCCTTAATGATACAGGAGGAATACTAATAAAAGCCATATTTTGTTGTTAAATCACTCTCCACTATCTCTAATTGCCCATTTCTAAGATAATAGTACTACTAAGTAGGTCAACTTCCTTCCATCAATGAGGGAATAGGAAAAATTCAAGCCTAAATCACAGGCCATAAGAGATCAGAAACCAATTACAAGTGCAAAAAATTTTGGGATATACCTATGTAAATTCAGCTGTAACTGCATATGTGATTTCCGTGATTTAGTGATCAATATGAATGCAGATTAATCTAAATCCGCAAAACTTAAATTAATACTAACCATGAAGGTATTCATGCTGCCTAATAACTAAATGACTTTTTAACCATTTATAATAATGGAACTGACAAATGGTGGCATTCCAAACAAGAAAACTTCTGCCGTTAGAAAAAGGAGGAATGCCAATAAGAAAGATTTTTTTACCTAACACAATGTACAGCGAGTAAGCACTCTGCAAGAATCTTGTATCGACTATAAATAAATCTATACCTGTGTACAATATTATTGCCATATTCAGTAGTAAATTGCAAATGTTTCCATCTTATGCTGTCGTCTATGAATGAGTTTAGACAGTTAACTTTGAAAAGTGAGATAAGTTCAGTCACCATACCTCTTTTGAGAGAAAATCTTACTGTAACTCACAGGAGCAACAAATTCTTCTCAGGCGAGCAACAGAGCATTTACTTCGCTGCAGAAGGCATGCTGAAGCTTCCAGAGCTGCAAATATTCAAATAGTAATATTGGACATTATTACCACTTTCATACTCGCCAATATTTTAAAAAATCAACAAATGGCAAATGTTATTCACATAGGGTTCAGTAAAAATTAATCCAAGTAAATACAAACTAAGAATATTTTAATACTGTATTCGAATTACCCGTAAAATTAATATTCGCAGCTGAGACAAATGCCTACGAACGCCCAAGGCCGCCACGGTTGACCACAGACGAAAAGTACGATTAGTTCATTCCGTCGGCCACAAGAGGTCACTAGTTACGCTCTTGAAAATAGCGCGGTGGGTTGAAAAAAATCAAACTGCTTATCAGCTGCAGTCGGTTTCTTGGTTTTCGACGCTCCCTACGATCAGTTTGGACTGTGTCCAAATCTTGATAAATGAGTCTTCTCTAAAGGAACCCCTTGAGGCATAACGCGATTTTATGGATCTGTAAATGTCAAAAAGAAAAAATGAATGGCAATAAAAATATGTAGGTATTGGCCACGCTTCCTGTTTCAAGAACGTTGAAGCATTTTTTCAAGTCCGAAGGAGAATTACTACAGGTATGCCTCAAGTAAAGGTTACGTTACGGGTGGGTAGGATTTCAGGAGAAGCTCGGAGGGTTATTCGTGAAATCGAAAGGATCTTGAGAGGTGGCGTAGTGGTGAAGACGCTGGCCTGCTACGTTGAGCCCTGGTGCGTACAGGGCACTTGCGTGGTTAACAGGAGAATTATTTAAGTTACTTAAGTAGTTTTGAAAACAGTTTGCTTTGGATAACTCCACGCCACACGAATATATCATCAAACATCATTTGTTAGTAATATTATAATTAAAATCAAAAAATATTTGGTTGCCACGTAAAGTAAAATCGCACACAGAAATTGAAAAACGATTTTACGTTAAAATTTTTCCCATATAAATGCATTGGACTCTTAACTTCGGCGACAATAGGAGTTGTCATGGTAGCTTATAATTGGTATTGTCATAAAATTGATAAAATCACGTATTTTTCTGATTTTAAACGCATTTTTTCGCAAATTCGATCAGGATTCGGATTCTGTCTTCAATAAAAATTTAGGCCCTGCCCGAAAGACATTACTCCCGGTAGGAATATTTTCCAATCGCACTACCAGTCCCTCGACTTGTCCTTTTGTTTCCCAGGAAGTACGAAGAACCGCGGGATTCCACTTTCACCTCCTCGACCTTTCCCTGTATGGTCAAAAGTGTGCTGGAAGGACGTTAATCATGCCTTAGAGCTGATCCCATGGGTGTCCTGAACTCTCTCCCTCCGGATGATGGATTGGACTTCATCTATTGTGTAATGGACTCGGCAGTGAAACAATTTGTGCCATTCAAAATGCCCAGATCTAGAAAGTTCCCGGAATGGTTTAACCCCTCAACGCCGAGCGACGTGTCCTGCACGTCCGAGGTAGTGCTTGCTTTCTTTACTGTTCATTCCCAACGATCGTGCGATTTAAGTATGGCTTTCACCTTTCTCAACACGCTTTAAAATTTCTAATTTCAATTCATAACTATGAGTCTTATGCACTCTTTTATTTGATTCACATTATCACTATTACATTTCCTTTTAGATGCCGTGTCAAGTGATAAATTTATAAATAAATCAATAAAATAAATAATTTTAAATAAAAAGATTAACAGAAAAAAGAGTGAAATCAGAGCAAATTCAAACAATTAGAGTAGATACAACTATGTCTACACTAAAACTAAACCTCCCGTGATTGGCCGGGACCAATTACTCCGCGAAAATTACTCCGCGAAAATTACTCCGCGTAAAGTAGTTCCCAATTCGATAGGCTGTGTCGAAATCTCCAATTTGTCGAATCTCGAACTGTCGAAATGCATGAGTCGCCTGTACTTGTTCTTACTTTCACATAGACAAAAGTTGAATAATTTTTTCTTTACAGAATGTTCAAAAAGTCACTGTACTGTTAAAAAGATAATTAGTAATTTTTTTGTGTTAAAATTTGATGAAATTAAAATACATAAATTGCAATTTTTGTCATTAAATTTGCACATAAATAAGATTAAAGATTAGACATTATTTTCTCAACTGTCGAGTGTCTTATACCAGTGATGGCGAACCTCCTATTGCCTTTGTGCCAATATTACTGAAAAAATCGCTGATTTTTTAGTAACAACAAAATTAAACTCGTGATCAATACATAAGAGATTGAAATTTCTGTCAAACTAATGTTCACAATGGTTAACTAAATAACATGTTTCTGCAGCATTAAATCAGTACAATAAATATTTTGATTGGTTTTAGCCTTCAGTTGGCATGCCAACCAAAATCGTCTTGCATGCCATTTATGGCACCAATGCCATAGGTTCTATCCTATAAATATTTTTTAAACAAATTCCATATTAATGAGTTATAAATAAAATTTTTGCTGGAATGCCTCTGGTAGTTATTACAAAATACGCAAACTGCTGTTAAAATGCACGAAACATATGATTGCCAAAGGCTAAAAATTCATGTGTCGATAAATTGAGTGGTCACCATACCAAAAAAATTTGGATTCATGTGTCGCCATATCAAAAAGGTTTGGAACCCCTCCTTTATATGTTCTTAGTACAATAGTGTACCACTTTAACATAAATGGCATCTTGCCCTATAAAGGGCTAATGGGTTAACCCCAAGTATAACACCTTCTTTGTTAAAAGAAGGATGGAATTTTCCATGATCAGTGGGCAAATGATCTCTCTTCCTCCTCTGCAACTGTTTACATTGTCATTACAGCCTAGATGATTTGGTCGTAATTCAGTCAAGTGCTCCAGTAAAAGTGAGTGTTAAGTGATCGGCTACTTGACATTCATTTTACATATTGCTTTTATAAATTTTTTGTAAAAGAAGCTCATCTTCCTGAAAAAGTCAAAGGGAAATCAAAGGGAGAATTTGAATGTGGAGTGGCAATAATTGTCTTTTAAAGTTTTAAAAAGTTTTGCATTATATCTCAAAATGAACGTAAGCATTAATTTATTTTAACATTTCCTTATTTAACATGCATAAAATACACAATCTCCAGATAATGTAATCTAATGTGGTTATCCGACTTGATTATAATAAGCAGATCCCACTGTATTAGTGAAATTAAGTTAAATCTAAGTGGAGACAAGGAATCTCACATTCATCCTATGCATTAATAACCAAATTTTTCTACATTAATTTGTAGGGGTTACCAGAATCCAAGGAAATGGAAAACTGGAAAAAGTTAGCTTTAGAAGGACAGCAAGATTATTATGAAAAATTGGGAGACTGATCGTGGGATTACATAAAAAATGATGAAAGATGGACTTTGGAGTTGAAAGTTGGGTTTGCCATGTTTGGAGAACCAACTGATATGAGTGAGATTAATAACAATGGTTATTCAAAGAAAAATAATGAGGAGATCAAAAAGATGTGTGATCTAATATATGAACTGCAGAATGGTTCATTGGATGTTTTCATAGCTTTTCTTTTTGTGATTGGAAGAGATGAAAAGGGTCAACCCTTTATTGTTCCTGTCATTAAATTATATACTCCAAATGGAACTATATGATGTCAGATGTCTTGGTTTGTACGTTGATTCCACTCTTACCTGGAACAACCACATCAACTATTTACTAAATAAACTTTCCTCCGTCTTTTATCTTATGTCAGTTTTAAGGAAAACTGTAAGCCCTGCTGTTTTGAAGATGGCTTATTTTGGTGTCTTTTATTCCAGGGTACTATATGGTATCATCTTTTGGGGATCTAATACCCAATCAATAAAAGTTTTTAGATTACAAAAAAAAATAATTCGTTGTATGGCCAATTTGCCTTATAAAGCCTCTTGTAGAGAAACCTTCAGTAAGTTAAAAAAAATACTCACTGCGCCCTGCATTTACAGTCTTATCCAGTTGGCTAAAACAAATCAATCTTTTTTCCCAAAAAACAATGCTTACCATCACCATAACACACGAACTTGCACAATCCTTCATGTTGGGTACACACACCTCAAACTCCATCAACAAGGTCCAAAAACAATGGCTATTAAATTATTTAACCATATTCCTGATAAGATTAAAACTATTACCAATATGAAGCATTTCAAATCTGTATTATTTGAATATCTAGTACAACGCTGCTTCCATAGTGTGGGGGAATACTTGGAATCCAGTTGATATATCTTGCTCTGTTTTTTTTCTGCTCTGCTTTATTATTTATTCACTTTATTTTTTACTAGTGATGTATATTATGCCTATGATGTTTTTTATATTATTTGTATGACGAATCCAATGTCATATGTCTGCAGGGCCGCCGCAACTGGGTGTGCGAGTTGTGCACGGCACACCGGCGGCAGGAGAGGAGGGGCGGCCAGAGAGGAATAACGCCCTGAGAGGTATTGAGATTTTCGCGGCTGTCTAACGATGAGTCGATGGAGGGTGAGGGCGGCCGAATTTTGCCTACCTGCCTACAAAATAAAAGGGGTAAGGGGGAAAACCAGTGCAGCCGAAATATTTTCAACCGCTTACCCGCTGAGAAGGGTCTCTCCGGGTTCTTAAACCCCTTATCTGGGGTCGGCAATGACCGAAAAAGGGAAATACTATATCTCAGCCTTTTGGAATCTACGCCGCGGGTATTTCCCATAGCTCTAACACATTCTTCTCCAGGGCAGGTGTCCCTTGGAGCACTTAAAACAAATATTTAAGATTCTTCTTCTTCTTACATCGGGGAAGAGTATTCCCAAAGCATTTGTTTCGGAAATGCCGGTTGTAAACCAGAGGTCATTATTCTACGAACTTTCATTTCCTCCCTTGCTATTTTCGTTAGTATTTCATCGCTAGTCGTTGTAGGAAGATCGAGACACCGCTGGTGCTTTGAATTCGTTTTGTGTAGGTTTCTTTCCCGTGTGATCTAATTCTACTTTCAATTGCTGGTTTTTAGAGTTAGACCATCTGATACTTTGGATTTCACATTTGTTGTCTAACAATAAGAGGTATGTATCTTTTCCATGCTAGTAGATGTGTGGTCTTGTCTCGGATATAACGCGATCCCGAAATTACTGTAAAAGTGAAAATGGCAAAACATTTTATTATAGGTTTCGGAGCTGAATTTAAAGAAACTTGTGGCGATATTCACTAAATTTATCACATGCACTGTATGTTATTGACCTTTTGTTACATTAATAGGCTCACTACGCGTCATAAATCTGATAATTCTTAAAGAAATTAACTACTTGAACTTCGAATTTAACATGACCCGCAGTTGTATATTTTCAGGATAAAGTGCATTATATTCGAGACGGTCTTTGTTTTTTACCGTGCAGACATTTTTTGTCAACTTTCCAATGGAAAGTATTTGTATAATAAATGAAAGAATTAATAAATGTTTCGCTTTTCTTCCTGAAAACTTAGGTGATAGTAATTCATATCGCCGTTTAGAGCAACGAAACTATTCATTGCATTAGACATCAATATCGCTTCATTAATTCTTGTGTACTTTGATCTAATGCAGTAAAAACCTCGAAAAGCGGAATCTCATGAGACTCGACTAAATATCCGTTTTTCACAGATCTTCCACCTTGAACAGGCTAAAATAGTCGTTTTTCATCAAAATGTAGGAATATAGAACCCCTTCAATCTTCCAAAATTTTTGTCTTTTACAAGTTTCCGTCTTTCACAGGGTTTACTGTATAAAATAATTAGGAGCAGTGTATGTGAGGGGGTGACAGTTAGTTTGATCGTAAGAAATTCAATAGGTAAAACGTATTTCTAGTGCAAAAATGTTTTCAAGTGCATTTCATCTGGTTTTATGGGCAAAATCGATTTCTTTGCTAATGCAAGCTCACTCTTCTGTAGGCAGTATTATGGAGAAAAGAGGTTAGAGTGTAAAACCTTCAGGATAGTGAAAAACGGCTGCCCTATTTTTTGTAATGTGTGAAATCGATCTCTGAATTAATTATTTCTTTATTAAACAAGAGAAATATTGTATATTGTAATTGATTCCATCTATTGGAGCATTAATAAATGCATTCAAGAAACAAAACTCACATCCTTACTGTCGTGTTCACTGACTGTGATCAGATAATAAATTGTTTGCTACAGAAAATCAGGATCAATTCGTGAATCATTGTAGGTACTGTTGTGATTTTAACGTAAATATCAATATCTCTATATTTAGGCTTCATATTTTTAGAAGAAATTGGCACGCAATCTCCGAACAGGAAACATTTTAAAGAAAAATAGAGGAAAACTTTAATTTTTATCATCGATTTTATCCTACGGGAAGAAATCGCTTGAATTATTTGTTTCCCGTTTACGCAACACATTTCGATGAATTTAGCATCGAAGACTTTACTGTAAAAAATAATTTTGCTTTTTTGCCTAAGTTTGTGATTGAAATTTACGAGTCGTTAGAGCTGTGGTTCTTAACCTTTTAATGTTGCATCACCTTCTTTCGAGGTCTTAATATTTTTGTCACCGCTTAGAATTGGACAAGGCTCACTGATAATGAAGAAAACGTAAAATCAGACTAATTTAAAGTCAAAGTAAAATCAACGTTGACGCTTGTTTATCGATAAGAACGCTTCATTGCATATTTTATTTTGATATATTTATGTCCTCATTTCTTCAGTATGAAATCGTCACTAATTTACAACTAAATGCCACAAGAGGTAATTATATCTAATCAGATGACAACTGATTTTAAAATAAATTTTTTCTTCACTATTTTGTACAGGACTATATTTTCATTGAGAGAAAGATTTTTAACTTGATCACTGTGAGTTGTTCAGCATGTTTGATGATACATCAAAACTCAATCATTCGAAGGTCGGCGAGCTATTGTCTAAATGTAAGGAATTGGATAATAAGCTGACTGATGCAAATCTAAGTGAATCAGATTTAGAGGGAGAGTATTTATTTGGAGAGCTTCAAATATTGAAGCTCTACATAAAGCGTGAAATGGATACATGTGAAGTATTGGACTATATTCTTCAAAATAATTTAATCTCTTCATTTCCAAATGTTGCCATTGGCATCCGCATTTATCTGACCATTACCTGTCTGTAGCTTCGGGAGAAAGAGGTTTTTCAAAAGTAAAAATTATTATTTAAACTATTTAAAGGTAGACAATGTCGCAAGAGAGACTATCAAATTTAGCAATGATATCCAAAGAACACGAACTGTCTGATAAGTTGAATGTACATGACATCATTTTTCAAAAATTTCGAAATTTCCTCCTGTGGCAAATTCGTCGTAGATATCGGCGACCCTCCCGTCGCATTTCAATACAACGTATTCGAAAAACCATTATTTCCGTGTTTTGAGAGTTTTCAAAAAAATTTTTTTTTTCGAAAAAATCGCCGCCCCCCCTGTCGACTTTTTTCGAAAAATTTTGGAAAAAAAAATTTTTTCTCAAGTTATTCACCTAAAACTACAAAGCCTCACGTTTCACATTTCGCAAAAATTTTCTCGAAAAACCTTTATTTACGTGTTTTATGAGCTTACAAAAAATTTCCTCTTTTCAAAAATTTCGAAATTTCCTCCTGTGGCAAATTCGTCGTAGATATCGGCGACCCTCCCGTGGCATTTCAATACAACCTATTCGAAAAACCATTATTTCCGAGTTTTGAGAGTTTTCAAAAAAATGTTTTTTTCGAAAAAATCGCCGGACCCCCCTGTCGACTTTTTTCGAAAAATTTTGGAAAAAAAAATTTTTTCTCAAGTTATTCACCTAAAACTACAAAGCCTCACGTTTCACATTTCGCAAACATTTTCTCGAAAAACCTTTATTTACGTGTTTTATGAGCTTACAAAAAAATGTCATCGTTTCAAAAATTTCGAAATTTCCTCCTGTGGCAAATTCGTCGTAGATATCGGCGACCCTCCCGTCGGATTTAAATACAACCTATTCGAAAACCATTATATCCGTGTTTTGAGAGTTTTAAAAAAAAAATTTTTTTCGAAAAAATCGCCGGCCCCCCCGTCGACTTTTATCGAAAAGGTTGGGAAAAAAAAATTTTTTCGCAAGTTATTCATCTAAAACTACAAAGCCTCACGTTTCACATTTGGCATAAATTTTCTCGAAAATCCTTTATTTACGTGTTTTATGAGCTTACAAAAAATTTCCTCCTTTCAAAAGTTTCTAAATTTCCTCCTGTGGCAAATTCGTCGTAGATATCGGCGACCCTCCGGTCGCATTTCAATACAACCTATTCGAAAAACCATTATTTCCGTGTTTTGAGAGTTTTAAAAAAAAAATTTTTTTTCGAAAAAATCGCCAGCCCCCCCCCCCCCCCCCCCCTGTCGACGTTTTTCGAAAAATTTTTGAAAAAAAAATTTTTACTCAAGTTATTCACCTAAACCTACAAAGCCTCACGTTTCACATTTCGCAAAAATTTTCTCGAAAATCCTTTATTTACGTGTTTTATGAGCTTACAAAAAATTTCCTCCTTTCAAAAATTTCTAAATTTCCTCCTGTGGCAAATTCGTCGTAGATATCGGCGACCCTCCCGTCGGATTTAAATACAACCTATTCGAAAACCATTATATCCGTGTTTTGAGAGGTTTCAAAAAAACGTTTTTTTCGAAAAAATCGCCAGCCCCCCCCTGTCGACTTTTTTCGAAAAAGTTGGGAAAAAAAATTTTTTCGCAAGATATTTACCTAAAACTACAAAGCCTCACGTTTCACATTTCGCCAACATTTTCTCGAAAAACCTTTATTTACGTGTTTTATGAGCTTACAAAAAAATTTTATCTTTTCAAAAATTACTAAATTTCCTCCTGTGGCAAATTCGTCGTAGATATCGGCGACCCTCCCGTCGCATTTCAATACAACCTATTCGAAAAACCATTATTTCCGTGTTTTGAGAGTTTTCAAAAAAAATTTTTTTTTCGAAAAAATCGCCGGCCCCCCCCCCCCTGTCGACGTTTTTCGAAAAATTTTTGAAAAAAAAATTTTTACTCAAGTTATTCACCTAAACCTACATAGCCTCACGTTTCACATTTCGCAAAAATTTTCTCGAAAAACCTTTATTTACGTGTTTTTTGAGCTTACAAAAAATGTCATCGTTTCAAAAATTTCGAAATTTCCTCCTGTGGCAAATTCGTCGTAGATATCGGCGACCCTCCCGTCGGATTTAAATACAACCTATTCGAAAACCATTATATCCGTGTTTTGAGAGTTTTCAAAAAAACGTTCTTCTCGAAAAAATCGCCAGCCCCCCCCCCTGTCGACTTTTTTCTAAAAAGTTGGGAAAAAAAAATTTTTCGCAAGTTATTCACCTAAAAATACAAAGCCTCACGTTTCACATTTCGCAAACATTTTCTCGAAAAACCTTTATTTACGTGTTTTATGAGCTTACAAAAAAATTTCATCTTTTCAAAAATTTCGAAATTTCCTCCTGTGGCAAATTCGTCGTAGATATCGGCGACCCTCCCGTCGCATTTCAATACAACCTATTCGAAAAACCATTATTTCCGAGTTTTGAGAGTTTTCAAAAAAATGTTTTTTTCGAAAAAATCGCCGGACCCCCCTGTCGACTTTTTTCGAAAAATTTTGGAAAAAAAAATTTTTTCTCAAGTTATTCACCTAAAACTACAAAGCCTCACGTTTCACATTTCGCAAACATTTTCTCGAAAAACCTTTATTTACGTGTTTTATGAGCTTACAAAAAAATGTCATCGTTTCAAAAATTTCGAAATTTCCTCCTGTGGCAAATTCGTCGTAGATATCGGCGACCCTCCCGTCGGATTTAAATACAACCTATTCGAAAACCATTATATCCGTGTTTTGAGAGTTTTAAAAAAAAATTTTTTTTCGAAAAAATCGCCGGCCCCCCCGTCGACTTTTATCGAAAAGGTTGGGAAAAAAAATTTTTTCGCAAGTTATTCATCTAAAACTACAAAGCCTCACGTTTCACATTTGGCATAAATTTTCTCGAAAATCCTTTATTTACGTGTTTTATGAGCTTACAAAAAATTTCCTCCTTTCAAAAATTTCTAAATTTCCTCCTGTGGCAAATTCGTCGTAGATATCGGCGACCCTCCGGTCGCATTTCAATACAACCTATTCGAAAAACCATTATTTCCGTGTTTTGAGAGTTTTAAAAAAAAAATTTTTTTTCGAAAAAATCGCCAGCCCCCCCCCCCTGTCGACGTTTTTCGAAAAATTTTTGAAAAAAAAATTTTTACTCAAGTTATTCACCTAAACCTACAAAGCCTCACGTTTCACATTTCGCAAAAATTTTCTCGAAAATCCTTTATTTACGTGTTTTATGAGCTTACAAAAAATTTCCTCCTTTCAAAAATTTCTAAATTTCCTCCTGTGGCAAATTCGTCGTAGATATCGGCGACCCTCCCGTCGGATTTAAATACAACCTATTCGAAAACCATTATATCCGTGTTTTGAGAGGTTTCAAAAAAACGTTTTTTTCGAAAAAATCGCCAGCCCCCCCCTGTCGACTTTTTTCGAAAAAGTTGGGAAAAAAAATTTTTTCGCAAGATATTCACCTAAAACTACAAAGCCTCACGTTTCACATTTCGCCAACATTTTCTCGAAAAACCTTTATTTACGTGTTTTATGAGCTTACAAAAAAATTTCATCTTTTCAAAAATTACTAAATTTCCTCCTGTGGCAAATTCGTCGTAGATATCGGCGACCCTCCCGTCGCATTTCAATACAACCTATTCGAAAAACCATTATTTCCGTGTTTTGAGAGTTTTCAAAAAAATGTTTTTTTTCGAAAAAATCGCCCCCCCCCCTGTCGACTTTTTTCGAAACATTTTGGAAAAAAAAATTTTTTCTCAAGTTATTCATCTAAAACTACAAAGCCTCACGTTTCACATTTCGCAAACATTTTCTCGAAAAACCTTTATTTACGAGTTTTATGAGCTTACAAAAAAATTACATCTTTTCAAAAATTTCGAAATTTCCTCCTGTGGCAAATTCGTTGTAGATATCGGCGACCCTCCCGTCGCATTTCAATACAACCTATTCGAAAAACCATTATTTCCGTGTTTTGAGAGTTTTCAAAAGAAAGTTTTTTTTCGAAAAAATCGCCGGCCCCCCCCTGTCGACTTTTTTCGAAAAATTTTGGAAAAAAAAATTTTTTCTCAAGTTATTCATCTAAAACTACAAAGCCTCACGTTTCACATTTCGCAAAAATTTTCTCGAAAATCCTTTATTTACGTGTTTTATGAGCTTACAAAAAAATGTCATCGTTTCAAAAATTTCGAAATTTCCTACTGTGGCAAATTCGTCGTTTTGGAAAAAAAAATTTTTCCGAAAAAAAATATTTTTTTGGCAAAAAAAATATTTTCCTGAAAAAAAATTTTTTTCGAAAAAAACGTTTTTCAAAAAAAAAATTTTTTCCGAAAAAAAAAATTTCTTTCCGAAAAAAAGAAATTTCACCGAAAAAAAAAATTTTATCCAAAAAAAAAATTTTTTCCGAAAAAAAAATTTCTTTCCGAAAAAAAAATTTTTTGGTAAAAAAACATTTTTTCGGAAAAAAAAATTTAAAAAAAAAAGTTTTTCCAAAAGAAAATTTTTCGGGTAAAAGTAAATTTTCAGTTAAAACTCGCATTTTAAGGACTAATAATGCTTATTCGAAGG